>JAWWEE010000074.1:30146638-30157696 GCA_035221455.1 Xenops minutus
GAGGAGAGGAGAGGAGAGGAGAGGAGAGGAGAGGAGAGGAGAGGAGAGGAGAGGAGAGGAGAGGAGAGGAGAGGGCACAGTCTGGCGTGTGTGCATGAGTTTGATATTTGTTCCTCCACTGAATCCTGCTGTTTATTTGAATTGAATGTTTTCTTGCTAAAGAGAAGTTTGTTTAGTTTGACTGAAGACTATTTTCCTGGTCATTGTGTAGTTTCTAATCCCCACTGCTTCGATCCCTGGCAAGAGGGGAAAATTTTAGTAAAAGATTTTAGGATGACATCATGGTAGTAACTTTTGCTTAACTTAACAACCAGCAGCCATAAATATATATCATGCTGGTGATTTCAGCCCAAGCTGTTAATTTAGAAAATTATTAATATATTAATATACTTTTATATATTTCTTGTATGTTTACCAATATATTTAAAATATTTATTTATATATATAAATATATGTAACTAATTTAAAAGTCAGGGTCTAAATTAGCTGTTTAATGTAAAGCACCAGTGATACAAATGTATGCATCTAAAAATTGATTTTCTGTGTTTTCATAAAAACGTATGACTCAAGATTTTCTAATGTTGTAGGTAATGGTGAATGTGAAGGCGGTAAATGCAAATGCTTTGCTGGCTGGGAAGGTGATCGTTGCGAGTGCTCATCACAATCAACAAAGCACTGCCTGAATTCACAGGGCCAGATTTGCAGCGGAAGAGGAAAATGTGTATGTGGAAAGTGTGAGTGTACAGATCCAAGAAGCTTTGGCCGTTTGTGTGAATATTGCCCTACTTGTAACAAAGCCTGTGAAGAAAACTGGTATGTTTCTTGTTCTAGACTTGTGTTCTTAACTCCCTAGTGTTGAAACAGAGAAATATTTCTGCTTGGCTAGTTGCTATATTTCTTACATATTTAGACTGTAGGAAATTGATACTATTTATACTTGGCATAGGTGAAGGATTCACACTGTCAACTAAGGGACTGCATGTCCACTTCTATGCTCACCAGTCTGTGTCTAGCTTTCAGAAGTCAAGGGAGGTGTGTCCTATGAATATTGTTTTTTCATAGTTTTATTAAAATATCATTCTTCGTATGAAATAGTAGGAAATAAAATCCATGAATTTGAAGTTTTAGAAATGGGCACTAGATCCTACTTTTGAATGCCACCAAGTCCAGTAATAGTCTCCAAATTTGTTTTTGCACACTCCTCGTATTTCTCAGCTGAAGATGTGGAACAAGAGCGGTACCTGTGTATTGTCACTGTCAATTGATCAGGAGAGCAGAGCTGGTCTTACTCAGAAAACATTCTTCATTACTCAGTTTTAAATCACTTAGTCTTTGCCATGCTAGTCTTAAAGCATGTCATTTTTCCTTGCCTGTGTAAGGGAGGAGACAGTGTGGAGGTTGAAATGAGCAACCCCAGGAGAAGAGAAACTAAACCAAGCTCTCAGTGGTGCACTGCATAGTCCTGGCATAGAGAGTGAATGAACTTCTTGCTACAGATCTTTTACACCTTCTTGTCAGCATATGTAATGTTCTGTATTTCACTGCAGTACAGAAGGTGAAAGATCAGCCTTTCACTGGACAGGGCATTGTGCTCAAAGCAAAATCATTGTTTTTTGTATTTATTTGAATTATAGCTCTTTGAAGAAAATGCTGGGGAGCCAAGTTCGACCATGTCTGAGAAAGTGACTGCTAAGATTTCACGAGATAAAATGCAGTTAAGCCTTTCTGGCTTACACTTGTTCAAAATCACTGTGAAATGTATGCCTTTAAGAAATTCAGAAGATGGCATACCTTCATTTTAAATACAGTTGGGGCTTTTTCAGGATCTCTTGCGATGTCCATCTTCTGCAAGGCTGTATAGTGAAGATGGCAAAACTGAGAGCACTGCCTCCCAGTATGCTGCTGCCCCTCTAAACTGCCCAGCATTACAAACTTGTGTGGCTTAGTCTTAATGTAGCATCCAAAAAGTACTGACCAAGGTGTTTTCTACACCTGTCTCTACCTTTCAGTCCCAGTGTGCATCTCACTGAGACTGTTAGATAAGGAAAGACTGGGACTGAACTGGAAGCTGAAAGCTGAAGAAAGTATGCAGGACCCTTAGCTACACCCTGTGACAAACTTGCATTGCAAAGGGAAGAGCAGGGGCCAGATGAAGGTGGCTTGAAGCCAAAGACATGCTTTACTTTACAGCTTCTGATTAGTTGGATCTGAGAAGCATCAGAGAGATAAAACACTGAGAGAGGTATCGTATTTCAGAAAAAAATAAATGTTGCAATGTTATTCCTAACTACAGGAAAGCATTATGTGCATACGTCAGCCTGTTGATACAATCTCTTTAAGCGAAGTGCAGAGAAAGACATAGGTTTTTAATTATATTTTTATTTTCCAGGAACTGTGTTCAGTGCCATCATTCTAACAGTACATCTCAAGCAATACTTGACCAGTGCACAACCTCATGTGCTTACCTACTGCATTATATTGACCATACTTCAGGTATGTGTCATTTTCTAGGTAATCTTAATGAGAGATTAAAAGCTATTGGGATTACTAATTGAATTCACCACTGTTATAATGTCTTTCAAAAGTGTGTCATATTATTACAATAACAGAGAAGGCAGGAAAAAGAGAAAACTTATTCATAGCTTTAAGGAAAGTAAAAGATAAATAATAACAGGAAATATGATTGTCAAGAATTGCTAAGTCAGATTTCCCAGCTCCTTGAGAAGTCACATCTAATAAAGATGAATCCTGCCTGAGCAATGCTTAAAGAAATATTTATAAAAATCTGTTATGGCATCTGTATGTTTTATTACTTTGAATATGCTTATATTATTTGACATTACCAGAAACAAGGAAGAAAGAAGTAGAATACATACCTCAAGTTCAGTAATGTTTAAATATTCCTTTCAAGTATAAAAAACTGCAGTTATGAGGGCTGTGGAAGAAAAAAACTTTTTTTAATAAAATCTTATAAAGCTTAATCACTCCATTCAACAACAAAAATGTACGTAAATTATTACCTTTTGTTGCTTCACATTTACGTACATCTTTATATCCTATGGTACATAAATGAGGATACTAACTGTGATTATTTTTCTCGTAACTTTGGTATTAATTAAGGAAAGCTTGTCATGTGAGAAAACTCTACCAGTGAGTAGAGCACTAGACAAGGATTCAATAAACCACATTTTCTTTCATATTTCACCAGTGATCTTCACTGTCATTTTGTGAAGATTAAATTCACCCCAGACATCTCTGACATTTCATCCTCTCTATTTCAGCTATAAACTCACTGGTCTACAGAGAATTTGGTAGGGAATAAAATGAAGCCTGAGTCTTAGTTCTGTAGATTAAAGCAATAATAGTTCCACCATTTTTTTTACAATGGATCTAAATCTGAATTGCTTTTCTTGATATGCCCCACTTTAAAAGCCTGCATATAGCAATTTTCCCTCTTAATTTCCCTTAAGTGATTTTCCCTTAATTTTTATCAGTCTCGTGTTACATTTATGCAACATTGCTATGCAGTGGTAGATATACCTGTATTAGAGGGATGTGCCTGCTCTGTACATTAGCCTTTATCTATGTTTTTTCCTTTTGTTGCAGAGTGTTTCTCTGGACGAAGCTACTTTAGAGTCTTTTCCATAATCTTTATAGTTACCTTTCTGATCGGGTTGCTTGTTGTCCTTATCATCAGGCAGATAATTCTGCAGGGGAGTAGCAATAAAGTTAAATCTTCATCTGATTACAGAGTATCTGCAACAAAGAAGGTAATTGATTTCAGAGCTATCATGTTCAGTAATCCTTTTCTTGCATATAAAAGTTAGCTAATTGCTGATAAAAATTGTATCTTCTCCTTCAAGGATAAGATGTTTTTGCCTACAGTTTGTACAAGAACAGTAACATACAGACGTGACAAACCAGAGGAAATAAATATCAACATCAGCAAGTTGCAATTAAATGAAACTTTCAAGTGTGAATTCTGAAGACTATGTGTTTTCTGCAAATGTCTATTTCCATCATGATCGACTTTTAAAAAGCTACCTTTTGTACTCTGTGGGAGTCTTGACTGTTGCCATATGGTTTTATGTTGTGCATTTTGTTGAATACTGTAAGAAAGTGACATGCAAACATATTCACATTATGTGATTATGTTTGAAACTATAGCTGCTGTATTTTTTTTAGGTTTTTTGAAAGAGAAAAGTGCATTACTACTGTTCAGAAACATTAGTGTTGATGTAGCACTTTAGCATATTCTAATTTATTTAGTTGTGGCCTAGAATGTAGATATGATCCGGTCTGACAAAGCACTGATCTCACTCTACATGTAGCTAGTACTGATGTGCTCTGTGGGAATGGACAAAAGCTGTGACTGAAATAATAATATTGCTGTATATTACAGCAATAGATGAAATTATTAAAATGCTCTTAAATAGAGTAAATGGTACTTTTATAGTTCTCTCAGTTGACAAATTCCACTGATTTGTCTGCTTTAGCCTTTTCCTCATAAAAATGACTGGATTAAATGAGTGTTTAGTTATTTGTGTGGGTCTGTAGCTGTGTGTGTATAAACACACCATGCACACATACGTAAATTATATATATAGTTTTTTATATGGATGATGTCACTTAAAGATAATTTATGTCTGATAAAGAGTAATTTTTAGCTTTTTTACTTGTTTAAACATAAAAACCCCCCTTTTATACAAAATTTAAGGGTTTTGGAAACTGAGTGGCTACAGAAAATAAGAGTTTCTCTGTCCAACAGTATGATTATCACTGCTGACTGACTTCATCTTTGGAGTCAGCAGCATCAACCCCATTTCAAGTAGATAAATTATATGAGAGCTGTGTTTGGTTTGCTAGCTACATGTCAGTGTTTTGCCAAATAAAAGCTTTGATCTTTTTGTATGATATTGGGAATGTCTGATTTTACACAAGCTCTTTTTTTCTAAGTAAATTAGTTGATGAGATCAGATTTTGTAGATTTTTTGTAACCAATTTTTGTGACTGTACATTGAGGAATGTGTCCAGTGTGATGTGAAAAAGAACCTGCAATTTAGAAGAAGGTGAGGAAAATAGGAGTCTTTTTCTCAAGAGAACATATTAATTGATTTTATAAATGTGGGATCAAATTCTGCCTTCAGAAATGGGCAAAGCTCTTCAAAACATGGTGGGACCAATATAAGCTTATCTGAGAGCAGAATGAGAGCTACAAGGTCAAACAGAAGCAATTTTTTTACCCCTGAAACCAGCCATAGTGGTAGAAGATGTGTTATTGTTATACACTAGTATGAAGTGTCAGTCAGCTGCCAATATCTCACAAAAGTCTGATGAACCTCTAATGCAGTAAAATCTTGCTGGCAGAAAGAAAAATCATCTCAGAGGACAGTGTATCATTTTAGCAACCTTTGTTGCTAATACTAAATATTGGCCTGTATTTGTCATAGATAAGAATTACAGAAACAAAGCAGGACCTTTTTATGTGCAGTTTTTAGAAATTAGTTTATATTTCCTATTATGTATTTCTTCTATAAATTCCCACTAGAATCTGAGGAGTATGCATGTGAAAGGAAGGCGGGATGTAGAACAAATGATAAGTGTTATATGAGTGTTTAACTTGGGTAATGGGTCAAGTGGGATTGAGAAAAATAGTATAAAGGCAATGGCCTTTTCATTAGTCATAAAAGCTCTAGATTTTAGGGATTTTTATTTTTTTTTACTGTAAACTGGACTATTAAATGTTTCTAAAGCAGTCTCCAAAGTAGACCCTGAGCTTTCTACCATAAGGGTAAAAGCGTCTCATTTAAAGAAAAGTGTTTCTTTACACTGTCCCTGACTTTAGTGGTAGGTCAATTGTAGAGCTTTAGTTATACGTTACTTCTGTAATCTATCCAGTATACCTCAAACTTTCATTTCCTTTTAAAACATGTTCGACCATTTTCCTGCTGTGTAAATTAACAGATTCCAAATAATTGGTTTCAGTGGCACAAAGATAAAAGACTGATAAATGTTTACCTGCTATTAACCTTGTCACAATTCATGACTATTTGTGAGTAGGAAACATTCTCTGGTTGTCTGTTTCACTTGACAAAAAAAAATTCAATGCTCAGTGGAGTATATCTGATAAAAAAGATGTGATTCTGTTCTTTAAACAGCATGATAAACCCTTTTAACAAAAGAGATTCATCAGAATATATTTTCCCACCATAGTGGCATTTAAAACATTTACTAAAGCATTTACAGAAGGGATAACTCTTTTTTTTTTATTTTTTAGAAATTATTTTTTACTGCTAGAGGGAGTTAAATTGTGTGGGTAAGGTACAGTGGAACTCGGTTCTTGGTGGATGAAAGATTTGAGCTGTAACACCAATGTTCCAGACACATCACACTGCTACTGCTTTTCTTCTGTAGCACTTGGTTGGCATTGCAGTGCTGCCTGTGAAGGGGCACGGCCAGTATTTCCTTATCAGATACCTGCCTGAATGTTTAAAATGCTCTGGTCAAACAGAGCAGGCTCACGGAACCAATTGCACTGTAAGCTGCTTACTGTCCTGAGATTAAAAGATGTACATTACAAAAAAAAAAAAAAAAAAAAAAAAAAAAAAAAAAAAAAAAAAATTTTTTTAAGGAAAAAGAAAAAGAACAAGAAAAAGCTTTTTTACATCTCCCTCATGGTTTCGCTGTATTGTGGAGAAGGCTGGTGAAAGAGAATAAGCTGCTGCTAATGTGACAGGTCAAGGCTTTTAGAAGGCCCATGGGGAGCTTATACAGAGCAGGATTCTTGGGAGGAGGCTTTGTTTCTAAGGATGGAATCTATCCATGAGAAACTCTGGCTTTGCTTGGTACTTGTTTCCCTCTGCCTTTGACCATGTTTTTCAGAAGAGCTGCTGCAGGAGATGAATAGCTCAACAAAAGCCTCACTATTTCGGGAGCTGTGTTCCCTCAGCACATGACCTTAAATGAGAAAGCAGCCTGTAATTCACAAAGAATTTCTTCAGTGATTGCAGAAGGACTCTGCTTCCTATAGTGCTTAATATGGGAGATATTAAAGACAAATTAGTTCATATTACTTTTCAATGTATTGTTCGTCAAAGATGCTCATAAAAATAACCTCAGAATAGAACATTCCAAACTTCTCAAACAAAACTTATTATTCTGGGCTTCTTAACAAAACAATTAAAAAGTCAAATAATTCTACTGTATGCCTTTACCCAAAGAGTATACAGGCAGATACTGTTTCATCTCATCCTTGGTTTTGGGAATTGTTTTTAGTTTTGCTCCCACAGAGCATGTGTGTGACTTTTACAGTATATATGTTAATGTTAAAATCCATATGTATAATTTTCAAATGCTAATCCTCCTTTTTTACCTTTGACTGGTTATTCACCTAACATTTCAGAAATTCTATGTTTATGCAATTAAAAAGGATATATTTTACTTCAGATATTTTTAAGTACTGTAAAATGAAGAAAGCTCTGAAATGGTTATTTCCAAGCATCATGAGTACACTGAGATCCTGCAGAAGTGTGTGGGAAAATAACTGTTTCATCCAGAAAACGTGCACATGGTATGCAAGGAATTTTCATTGTGCCCAGCTGAAATTCCCTTACATTTGCTCGGAATGTTGAAAGTGAACCTTAAAAAGGAAGGATGTTCATATGGGCATAGTTTAGATTTTATCCATTATTCTCAACTGGATTTGTTTTTTCCTCTCTATGATGTCATGAAAACGTGCTATGTAAAGCATTCTTCAGACTGCAACAGAAAGATATTATTTTCCCAGTCTGATCATATATCAGATTTGTGTCCTGCTTAGTGTGCATGCCTAAGTGTACATGTTTTGCAAATCGTTGGAGTGAAACAACTTCAAGCAACCCTCAGTCCTAAAACTAACATAAGGTCTGGTGCATAATGCAGTTCCAGTGTGCGGACATGAAAGCAAGAGAAATCAGTGCTGCGCAGCCTGAACCGTAGCACTGCAGGCATTTCACATCTTTACTCATCAGAAATGTTTGCACATAACCTAGCAAGTGTCTGCCTGTAAACTGATGCTGCAGACCTCCATTAAAGCTTCTTGGGAGTCTTTGGGCACCTTCCCATTGTCTTCCCATCAGCCCTTAGGTCTCCACCAGTCAACTTTACAGAGTGTAAGCTGCAGTTTTAAAGGGTACTTCTCATAGGGGCATTTGTGCTGAGTCAGTGCTGGGTGACACCTACTCTGCTCTGACTGTGAGTGATGAATGTTCTGGCTGTCCATTTGCAACAGAAGGGAAAGCAGAAATGAAGCTGTAGTTAAGAAGAACACTACTTTTTAATTATGAGCTTGAGACTGCTCTGATGCACAGACATCTCTTGGCTCTTACAGAGAATTGAATTTCGGGGGGGGGAGGGGCAGGGAAGGTCAAAATTAACCAGTGGGAATGTATCTCTATAGTGAGCCAAATCAGTGGGGTTTCACTGAGAGCAAGCCAGCTCAGAACGGCTAGCCTGTCTGGGGAAAGAAAAAGTAAAACAGTAAAACCCCTAAAATTTGCTAGTCTTAAGCTTTAGAAATGCTGCTCTGGATTGCATGTTCTCTTTGTTTCCTTTTCTGCACACACTTCTTTTAAAAAAGGTACCTACTTACTGAAAAAAAAAAAAGTGTCTGGCTTCTTAAAATTATGGTTTCTGTCAAAATCCAGCATGCCACCCTGACACCTGTATTGTGTTTGGGCTGTTTCAGTTATATTTTGAAGGGAGATGTTGAAAGATGAAAGAGCCTTTTGGAGAGTCATTAGTGTTTAATGAATTCACCATGCTAACATTTTCACTCAACTACTGCTTCAAAAATAATGCTAAAGTGTCTTGTTTAGCAATTGTGTGACAACTATTAATAATATTACAGTTTTTAACTTTCTATTTAACATATGCTACATTTTGTTAAAAGAAGTATATAGAGATAAATGTTTGGCTAGATTTTATGCATAGAGAATATTAGTAAGGGAAGAGGTTTTAAATTTTATAACTTCTTACTGCTTCTTTTATATTTTAAATGATACTTTTAAATCACTACTTATGTTTTCTGGATATATACTGAATATTTTATTATTTAAAATAGTATACTTTTATAGCTGTTTTATTAATTTCAGTTGACTACTAACTTCTATTTTGATATTTATTGAGTTGACACTGTAGTATATTGAGATGTTTATTTTTCTATCAGAGCTGTAACAACTATGACATAGCATTATTTTAATGCAACATTATTGTACTTGCTCTCTAAAAAATAAAATCAATATTTAATCCATATAGATTTTTTCTTTTTTTTTTTTATCCATGATAAGTTAAAGAAGAGGTGTTTATCTCTTTTTAATCCTGTGCCCAGAATAATAAAATGCACAGAATACTATGTTTATCAGATGTAGGCAAGCAGGTGGATGCACGCTCAGGATGAACTTTGAGAAGGTGGGAAGGAGCACAACAGCAGCTATCAGTTTGGAGGTGCAGCTGTTTTACCTTGCCCAACCCAACTGAAACATGAATGCACCAGGAGATGTTAGTACTTTGGAGGGGACAAGAAGACACTTCTTGTATAAACATAATCTCTAGATCGATAATCTTTCTTCTGTTTTGTTCTGTGGGTGGTAGAGGAGCTGGCTTTCTGGGAGTGAGTAAATCTCTCTAATGCCTCATTTATGCCAATCCCTGCAGGTTTAGGTCACTTCATGAGTCCTGGAGAAAATGCATCACAAGGTGGGGAAAGTGACACAAATTCGGTTCTTGAGCAGAATCAGTCATAGCATTTGCTTTGCAGAAGCCACAAAATCTTTCTTGAAAAGGACTTTAGACATGCTCTGTGTAAGGACATCATGACGCCTCAGTAAGAGACATCTGTGGCACTAAGAGTCCTCTCAGACATCACTGGTAAAACTATCTGTCTGTGCTTCTAACATGATCCATCTTTTGTGCTAGGAATGAGAGAGAGAACTGGAAACAAGTGACAGCTGATGTGTGCTCAGTCATCACATAACTTGGTGTCCAGGACTTTGCAATAAAACAGAAAAAACAAGGAAAAGTGTCCATGAATATTAGAGAGAAAAAAATATGTAAATATCACAAGGACGATCATTAACCTTTGTTGCTTCTTTCATCAAAGCAAGGAACATCATGCCAATATATGCCTGATGAAACTGACACTGAGAAATTTCCTTTCACAATTCAGTAGTCGTCAGCCTTCACTGACACACAGAGCAAGTTCATGCAACCAGTCCTAGAAACAGAAATACACATTTTCCTTGAAAGCTCTTTAGTAAACATAAACCTAGATATGAATTTCAGACACATAATTCAAGTGAATAACTTGACCCAGAGCCATAGGCCTTCATTTTGCCATTTGATAATAATCTTGAAACTAAGGTTTTGTTAACACTTATGTCTTCTATAGACCCAGCTGTATGGCATACCCTGCATGTTGTGGAATGATGGTAAGTGATCTGTATAAAGTCTTTCTTTCTTCCTATATCCTGAAAACCAGCAATTAAGTAATGCCTATATACCTTTAAATATCCAGATAATGACAGGGGGTTTGACACTAGTAACATTGTATTTAGCCATCTTTTATCCATATTGATAAAGTTGTCAGCAAAGGCACAACAGTGGCCTAATTTGTTTCTAATGTAACACAACCGCTATTTTGTTGCAGATGCCAATGACAAGGAAAATACTTGCTGCTCACATTCTCCAAAGAGTAAAGAAACTTAAGTTACAGCCTCCAAAGCTGGAAAAGGAAAGAGATCCTGATTTCAGGATCTTTCAGGACTTTTTTGACACTAGTCATGTAGGTGCATGCTATTACAGAATTTTTCTGCCTGTATGATTCTTTTTGTGGTAGGTGCAGAATTTGATCCTATACTCAGAGAGTATGGCATTAGGGACAGTTGGTTTGAGTGACAATCTGAATAGGCATGATGACAACTAAAAGAGACTGATGCCGTAGGGGTTTCATGAATTTGTAGATTTTTATACTTCTATGTAGTTTCTTGCATTCAGAGCAGCTAACAACCTCTAACCCTGTGC
>JAWWEE010000074.1:30157796-30196365 GCA_035221455.1 Xenops minutus
ATACTCTTTTATACTCCTTTATATTCTGTACCCCAAAACCCTATAAGTAAAAGAACTCTTCTCTACTTTACCCACATGAAGTTGTCTTGGAAAGTTTTTCCCCCTCTCCTTATGGCAACACTTGTCCTTACGCCCACTCTTGTCCTTACGGCAACAAGAGTGATCAGAAGTAAGAATAAAAATTTTGTTAACAGTCGGATTTTGACTGATAAAGAGTTAATCTGAAGAGTGGGTGATTTCTCTTGCTTTCATATCATCTACAAAGACAAGAACCTTGGAAATACATTCCTACTACCCTGGGTTTAAAACCAAACAGTTTAATGTATTGTTTGAACTAAATAAAAATCTGGCTTTACAGAAACCCAAATGATCTGAAGCTTTGATTAGAGCACAAGCGCTGTCAGTGTGGTGCAGAGGCTTCTGGCTGCTCAGCTTCCGCTTGGGAGTCTTGTAGTGGTCCAAGTTGGATTGGACTGTACAGAATTCATGTTAACTAGACATAGGGTGAAAGTCTGATTTATCAGTACTTAAGAGGCCCCAGCACTATCATCTGGCTCCTCATCCTAGGGAAACTGATGGATGGCAGAAAGCAGTATTTTCCTTTTTTGCAAACCATTCTATCTCCTCAGCACAGAACATGACATGGTCTCTGATTATTTTTTTGGCCTTGAACTGCATGATTCATGAAGGATGGATGCTGTTTAATGAAGATGATGTGTATGCAAGTTGATAAAACTAAAATATTAACCACAAAAGCATAGTAATGCCAAGTTATGTCACACATGCTTATTGAAATCAGTGCATGGGATGTATTTCTTTCAGCTCTGCAGCTTGCCAAGTCCCCCTTTTGGGGCTCTAAGCCTCATCCTAGTCCTCTTGTTTGTGCCTGAGCAATCTGGAGAGCCCAGGACCTGTTCATGAGTGGAGTTCCTCTGCTCTCAAAACTGCTCACAGGAGAAGCCTTTCCCACAAACCCCCTTCTGACTCTTTGACCTTTAACCATAGGCTTAACACATCCATTCTGAAAGGGTCACTGAAAGATACAAGGCTGAACTGCTGAGGAAACAAGGGATGTTAGAGTGGATGGAGTTTTCACAGAATTTTTAGGTACATTTTTGCTTTACTCTGCTCTAGGCAAAGCAGGAATTTCAAAGACTTCTTAACTAGAGCAGGAATGTCAAATAATTCTATAACTTAAACATGGTGCTCTGTAGATTATCCTTGTCTTCAGGAGTGTTTAAGGTTGGCTTCTGTCCTTGAATCATTTTGTAGATGCACCCAGGTTCCTGTGGAGAAAAGAAATAACCATCAGCTCAAATAAATACTTCTTGTCTTTCTCAGCTTCTTGTACATCTTTCTATATCTAAACTTAGCTCTCGGTGTGCCTTCTTTGAAAATTGCAGACACTGAATCAGAGGGCTTCAGGAAGAAACAGCTTCCTGAAGGAAACAGGTGAGGAAAGGTTTGTTACTTTTGGGAAGACAAGAACAAGTTAAAGTCTGTAGTACAAAGCTAAGCAGAGCATCTCTAAGCTTGGTCAGATGCAGTCCCATTGCTCTGCTCCTTTCCAGTGTTAAAAAGTCAGGGCTGTTTCTTGGTGAACTAGGCAGTCCTCAGATACCCACAGAAATTATCCTGCTTTAAGCTTTAAATCACGGCTTCTGCAAGGTGTATGCAACATACAAAACCCAGAGACACATTCCCCTTTCAGTATCCCCATTCTGATGACGATTTTTATAATTTGTAAATATTTCTTAATGTATAATGTGTGTGTGTGTCTGCATATTTCATCCAATTTAACTTTTCCTCAACATCAAGAAGTCATCTCTGCTTGCTAAACAGCCTGTCAGTCTCACATACCTTTTTTGTAGATATTTGAAATGGGATTCCTCCCCTAATTTCTTATCCATAGCAGGATCTTTCTTTTGAAATTCTTATATGTATCCCAGTTCCTGTGAATGGCTAAGCTGCTATCATGTTGAAACTGTGACTTGAATTGTTCCCTAGTGCTCTTCTTGATTCTTTTTGCTTTTATCTTTTCTGACTGCTGCCTAAAACATTAAACCTAAAACATGGAAGACATACACAGCACCTTACACAAGGATTTCTGACTCACAAATAGGTCCTAATCATGATGTATAAAGTAATAAAGGAATGTTTCTTTATACAGTTTGTTCCTCGTGCCTTTGAAAGTAAGGTTTTGATTTTTTTAAAAAAGAATGACTCAATGGGTCTAAAGAAAGAAAAGATAATGTATCAGATCATTTTGCAAACCCAGACAGTGTCATTCTCAGAAGGAAAATTTATTTTCGTATGACAGATTGAAGGTGTTTCATGCTGTCTAAAATTTAAACCTAGTAGATTAATTTCCAGACCAAAAAACAAACTGGTTTCAACAATTTTGTCCAAGGTTCAATTCTGTGAAATTTCTGGGCCCATGTGGTTCAGTGGAAGAGTATGTTAGAAGAGCCCATACTGAGCATCTTTGAATATCAAGTCCATAAGGCCCCATATGTATAACAAATTAAGAATGTATAGTAATATTCTATATGCCTTCTTTGAAAAAGAACCCAATCTTATACAGAACCTGTTTGGCAAGCCAAGAACATAGGAAGCTTTATTTATTGTCTGAGCTGATGTTTCCTCTTGGATCACAAAGAATTTATGCTGGCAAATAATGTGGAGTATTCTTATATTTTCTATTTATTCTCTTTTCATTCACCAAAAAAAAAAAAAAAAAAATAGTTCGGATTTGAAGTACCAGAAAATAATGCAATGTATCATTTACTGTAAGTTCCTGTACTAGCCAAGAATTTTGATTGTCTAATTAGCTGGCTTTTTGACAAGTGTATTAATGTATTCAGTTATGGGTTTGCTTGTTTATTTGAGGTTTGGGAAGGGGGGTCTGTGTTTTGGGGTGTTTTTGGTGGGGAAGGAAAATTTAACAAATGGCTGTCAAAATCACTTGAAATGTCTCAAAGGAAAGCATATTATGGAGTCTAATTGCTATTATTTAAACTATTTGATACATTTGGTGACCTAGTTCCTATGGAATTTGTGGGTTTATCTTGCCAAATTTTACTCCCTACTTGACCAGTGCCCAGTTCCTTCTGCTTCCCCGGGCCAATGCAGGTGTTTCCCAGCAAATGAAGTCTGCAATGTCCTTTGAACCAACAAGATAAGGGAATTATTCTTCAGCAAGCTTTGGCAAAAAAAGACAGTATTATAATTTTGATATGATTACAGCACCTGGGTTATTGAAGTTTTATTGGATATAAAACTTCTAGTCAATTTATACACAGCTACCCCTGAAGTCACCAGCACACCTGAAATCTTGATAATTCTAAGGGTTATTATGTGAGGGACTTTCTGGAAGAACCTTTTTATCAATTCAAATCTTTGAGATCTCCCTTGGAATTATGTTTTTGAGACACTTTATTTCCCTGTGGTGCCTCCCTAGTGGACATTGAAATAGGATTTAATTTACAGCATTCACAAGGAAGGTGAGTGACACTGTGCCCTCCTTTCCTTGGGCATATGGAAGTGACAAGAGCTCTCACTACACCAGAACCATGTTCCAACAAGACTCCTTACTTTTTATATCAGTCCCCCATGAGAATGGGGGAGCTACTGCATGAAGAACAGCTTCCTCTGGTTTTGAATGCAGCACTTTTAATGCAGGAGCTATGGGCTATCAAGCATAGTGGACACTGAATCCCAGCCACCCTCTTTTGTAGAAGTTGTCACATGTCCATAGGTCACCTTTCCCAGACTGTGGAGCCCAAGCACACATGACCATTTATACCAAAGCCTGTCCTTATCCTTGATCATCTTTACAGTCCTTTTCAGATCTTCTCTTATCACTGGCATTCTCATTTCCTTCATTAAGGACAAAAGAATAGAGCTATTTTCAAAATTCAAAAGGTACATGAACCACTTACTTACATAGGGACATACTGATGTAAGCCTTTTTGTATTAGTCTTATAATACTTCTTAACATTTTTCTGACTTCATTTGATAAAGAATTTTCATGTCTTTCTCCTTAATGGACGTCTTATACTGAATGACCACCCTATTCTGTTTACTGCTGAAATCACTGAATGAAGGAAAGATGATCACTCACAGCTCTATTGAATGCAAATGCTAGCAGTTGGGTTCACTTTTGGTTCAGGCAGAATCTCTCTCTTTTCTTCGTAGCTTCTGCTTAGTCTGCAAGTAGCACCATTCCTAGTGAAGCAGAAATCTCTACCAGATATCACAATCCTAGCATTACAGCTCAGCCTTTCTACTTCTCTCTCCAGTTCTTCACAGACTAAGGTACGTGCTTCAGAGAAAGTTCCCAGCTTTATTTTCAGACCATGAAAGTTTTTTCCTCAAATTTCCTACCATCCCTCTTCTGTATGTAAATGATGCTTACCTAAATAGTACCAGCTACAACCCACTGCCTTTGAGGTTTACCAGCTTTGCCCTTAGTAGGCTTTATTATGTTTGTCTCTATGTCTGAATCCTTTGCTGTATCAGAGCAACTTGCTCCTTTTCCCTTACTGCTGTACTTAATTCCAGAAGGGCACTCATACTAAGAGAGGGCACATACAATCCAGGTAAGGGAAACCTGTTGCTATGGTCGTGTTTCTTTTCATTTGCCAGTATGACATTCCTGGATATCTCATCTGTCAGCCTTGGTCTCAGCAGAAGTAAATGGCTATTTTTAAGACAAATTTTCAGCAACTGCAATGTGTCCTAAATGAACAACTCCGTTAGCTCACTTACCTCTGGGCCAGCTATCCTGCCCTGATACCCATAAACACATATGCCAGCTTTCCCATAGAGGAAATACTTATGTCTCCCTCTCTCCCTGCAGGAAAGGTGTTTCTAGTGTTCTTCATTTCTTTCACCTTTCTGAATATCTATAACATCAATTCGTAAAGCAATCTTTTTGCCAGCTGCTCCTTGTTTCATTAATCTCCTATAGTGGGTACCCTGGCAGCCAGGAGGGCCAACTGTGTTCTGGGGGCCATGAGGCAAAGCATCGCCAGCCAGGTGAGGGATGGGATTGTCCCACTCTGCTCTGCACTGGGGCGGCCTCACCTTGAATATCGTGTGCGGTTTTGGGCATTACAATATAAGATATTCAGCTGTTAGAGACTGTCCAAAGGAGGGCAACAGAGATGGTGAAGGGCCTTGAGAGGAAGCCATATGAGGAGTGGCTGAGGTGACTTGGTCTGTTCAGTCTGGACAAGAGGAGACTGAGGGGAAACCTCATATTCAACATGCTCATGAGGGAAAGTAGGGGAGCAGGTACTGATCTCTTCACTCTCATCACCAGTGACAGGACTCAAGGAAATGGCATGAAGGTGAGCCAGAGGAGGTTTAGGCTGGATATCAGGAAAAGGTTTTTCACTCAGTGGGTGGTTGAGAAGTAGAAGAGGCTTCCCAGGGAAGTGGTCACAGCACCAAGCCTGTTTGAGTTCAGGAAGCATTTGGGTGATACACTCGGGGACATGGTGTGATTCTTGGGGTGTCCTGTGCAGTGTCAGAAGTTGGACTTGATGATCCTTGTAGGTCCCTTCTAACTGAGTATATTCTATGATTCTATGATAGCACAAAAACCAGAGTGCCGTCAACCACTTTTCCTCCCATCTGTCTTGGTTTAAAGACAAATATTGGCATGGGAACTCCAATAAAATGAACCCACTCCCATTTTATTCCACCCATAATACGGAGAGACAAAAATGCAAAGAGGTACAATAAAAGAAATAAGTTTACTGACAAGGAAATAGCAGCACCACAAATATACAAAGGAAATCACTTAAATCAACCAAGGCAAGAGCCGTATTCCAGCTCCCTGCTCTCCAACCTCCAGGACAAAACAAGGAACAAAGTAGCAGGGGGCTCCAGCTGCTGAACCATGTCACTTGGAAGAACAAAGGAGACAATATGGCAGACTAGTTTCCACAGTCTTATGCCATTCCCTCAGCCAGAACACAAAGGGTTTATAAAAAAAAAAAAACGAAACACAAACAAACAAAAAACAAACAACAACTACAAAAAGGAACAGAGTAAAAACAACTAGTTCATTTGAGTCCAGGGTTGTTCTGCTGAGAAGCCAACTTGGCACAGCTCAGCCAATTACTTCTTTTTAACTTTTCTACCTCCCAGACAATCCACAACTTTCCACAAAGGGGAAGATGCCTGTAACATCACAACAATTACTGAGCATATCTGCTACCTCCTACCTTAGTTTCTGTCCATTCACCATACTTCATTGCACAACCCCGGGAGTGTTGAAGCCTGGTTTCCTGAGAATTGGTTCTGCAACCTTTGGGGTTTATCTTTTTTCCTATCTTCTGAACTTCTGCAAAATACTTCTGAACAATACAAAAACCAAAACCAACTTTAATCTGTGTTTGGGTAACTTAGATTCAAACTTGGTAGATTTTAGAGAAAGGGTCTAGAAATCTGAGGAGGTTCTAAGGTTTAGGAGCCAGAGTTAAGAGGTTATGTGTGAGTCATATAGAAAATGAAAATTTAGTATATAGGCCCTATACTGTCCTGCTGTTAATTATATCATTGGATAACCAGATCACTTGGTAAGCAAGGCTTCCTGAATTTTTAGTGAGATAAAACTATGGCAATGGAAAGGATTGTTTCTTAGACAAAAGTTAAAATGAGACAGAAACAAGAGTGCATCTGAAAACACTTAAAACAAGGATTATCTTGTCTTCTACTATGGTGACTGTCACCTTAAAAATAGTCTCTTGGTGGGAGTGGTAAATTGCTATTTCAGTCTTAGGCTTTGTTCAAAAACTAAGAGTTTTGAACTTCAAAATTTTGGCAGAGATTTCTCTAACTTTTGGCACAGCACAGTCCAAAATACACTCCTACGTTTCTTGAATCCCAAAAAGTGGAAAAATCAAAACCAAGAAAAGACTACTAGGATAACTCTGAAAGTAAGAGTCAGCAGAGAGGAACTCTCTTAAGATACATTCCATGGTAGGAATCTCTGAGGCTTTTCCACATGGGGTATTTGGATAAAGGTAGACAACAAGCTGAAAGAATGGACTGACAGGAGCCTTGTGAAATTCAGCAAGGGCAAACGCCAAGTCCTGCACTGGGACAGACTAACCAATCTAGAACACGATTTGCTTGACTGGGGAGCAGCTGTTTTGGAAAGGATCTGTGAGACCTAGTGGGCACAAGCCAAATGTGGGGCGGCAAGGAGTCCTGGCACCAAAGCATGCCAGCAACATCCTGAGTTGTATTTATGGAAGCATAACAAGTGAAATGATGGAAGCAACAGCCCCCATTTTACTTAGCAGTCATTAAGCCACATCTAGATACTGCATCCACCTTTGGGTCTCAGTACAAAAAAGGCATTGAGGACCTTTAGCAAGTCGAGCAGAGGGCCACCGGTATGGTTAGGGTTGCAGCACTTGTCCAGTGGGAAGAGGCCAAGGGATCAGGGCTTGTTCTACCCCAAGAGGTGGCTCCAGGGCACCAAAGAGTAGCCTGCCAGTGCCTATGGGGAGGTGATAAGAAGAGTGAGTCAGTCTCTTCACCAAGATTCATGGTGAGATAATGGACATAAGTTGAAACAGAAGATTGAGACTGGATATAAGGGAAAATATGCATTCTGAGGGTAATTAGGCATTTTAAGTGGTTGCTCAGAGAAGCTGTGGGGTCTCTGTTCTTCAGTATTTTTAAATCTAGCTGGGCAATGTCCTGAGCAAACCATTCTGATTCAATGCTGCTCTCCTTTGAGCAGGAGGTTGGACTGGAAAACTTTCAAGGTCCCTTCCAACCTGAACAGGTCTGTGAGTCTGTGATATATGTGGAGACTGGTTAACTCTCAAACATACATTATTTCACTCTGTATTACCTACATTTATTTCAAGAGGCTTGCTGTATGCAAGTGGTCAGCAGTACTGCTAGCAGCAGTTTGTTAAGAATCTGCTGGGAAGGAAAAGTTGTGACTGTCAAACTCATTTACAAAACAGACACTCTTCATTGAAGAAAGATATATAAAGAAACTCAATAGAGTGACATTTATAGCATACGTTGATTTTTGAATATGTATCCTTATCTGGCCATAGAAGATTTTTGCAATTTAAACAAAGAAACATTTTCTGCTCCGAGGCACATACAAATCCCTTCAGCTTCAGTGGGAATAGCCTGCACATAGCTGAGGGCATGGTTTGGCCCATGGTCAATAGCCTTCTAAAAACATTTTTCCAACTTTTTTTTCTTGCAATATTCATCTTTTTCCTTTCCAATGGTTCTGATGTCATTCCTGTTGCTGAAGTTATAGAGTTCAATTTAGTGGGAACATCTTTGAAGTTTAATTAGATTTCTTGAGAAAGACCATGGGTAATCTGAAATACAAGTTCACAAGATTGCTTCAGGCCAAAAGTGTCATACAGCAATATTAGACCAAATATTATGCAATTGTTCTGTAATTCATGCTCTCATGAGTTTGGTTTGAAAAGCTTGTGGAATATATATGACTTATCAGAGAAGTGCCAAATGTTCCTCATATAGTCCATTCTCACATTTCCTAAGGAAAATGTTCCTTCTCACGATCTTCCCTTTCCCATATTAAGCTGAAGTTTGTCCATTACACCAGGGTAATATCGTCCCTGTCCACAAAATTGCAAGGAAATCCTCATGTATACACAAGCTCTGTTCTGACTGCAGTGTCCAAGGTCAGGTACAGACTGTATCGATAAAGCTAGAAGGCAAAGTATTATACACTAGACACAGCTGCAATCTATGCCCTTTTTTCTAGAAATGCATAAGAGATTATGCAGAATTACTCACATATGACTATGAAAACTTAAAAATGGAACTATTCTGAACCAGTCCTGGCCTAGTCCATCTGCCATAGTGTTTGCAGTGGGTATGAAATTAGGTCTGATTTGTCTTTGGGGAAGGGGCAGAGAGCCAGAAAGGGAGGGCATAATATTACATACACACACCCCCATGCTTTATTCAAGTGGCCCCTCACAAGACACGCTGGCAAGTGCTGAGGAGTGGGGAGGGATGCTTTATCCTACCATCTAGCATCTCATCACTTCCTCATGCCAAACAGGCAAGTGCCTCTGCTTTGCAGCAGAGAACTGAACTCAGCATGGGCTACAGTGAAGCAACATCTTGTTCACAACTGCAACATTTTCAGCACAGAAGAACCTTAAATGTATTTACAAACTCTAAGTTAAAATTAAGCCTTGGTAACTTACTGTCCAAGCATATTCTATCTTTGCTGGAATAGCAACAATAAAGCTTGTGTCAACTTGTCCAGCCCTGACTTTCTCCATGGGCTGACGTGAAACACCACAGTCACCAAATGCAGCCTCGCATTGCCATGTATGAGGAGCGGGTGCTATAAAGAAAGGTTCTTCTGGCTAAATGGCTGCAAGAAGTTGATGAGAGAGATTGTAATGCTACAAGATAAAATATTGGTGACATTTTTAGATTTAATGGTCCGGCAGATGAGCATAGAGCGAATCATGTCAGTGTTGGTAGCAAGTGCTTGGTTCATGTCTCTTCTGCACTGTGCCCCCTGCTCAGCCAGGTGCAGGGACCTCAGGGCTACCTCCTCCGAAACCCTCACTTTTCTTGGAGGTTTCTCACTGAGGCACCAGCCAAGCATGACCCTGTCAGGATATGAGGAGGCTGGTGTTAATTTCCCTATGGCTTGAATGGCCATAGGTCAGTAATAACATGCACTGAACAGACTAGGAAAACAGAGTTTTCCATGTAAAAGCCTTTGATCGATACAATAGAACCCATAAAATGGGTATTTACGTTGGTCAAGGTCATATAGAAATGTGGGGGTTTTCCTTTATTTTTGGGTTTCTCCCCCTAGGCATCATTAATATTGTCTAAATTATTGGGATGCAGCAGCAATATTTTTCTTATTAAATTGTGATCATAAGGGTAAAACTCTTCTCATAAATTTTTGAGGTGAAAACAACTGCAGGGATGGCTATAGCTGAGTGAGTGACTTAAGCCCTTATCTACTGGCTGATATGAAAAAAATAGAGTTTGGCAGGAGAAAGTGTGGTTATGAGAAAGATTAATCTACTGTCAAATATTTTATTTCATTTCAGAATCAAATTGCAGGCTCCAAGCTATTGTGAATATTAAACAGAGGAATATAAGAGAGATTTTATAAACAAGGAAAAATACAATGCCACTCATGATAACTTTAGGAAGGCTGTCTGATACTACAGCCATGAAGGTGGATTGATTCCACAGGGGGGAAAAAAGATAGGAAGACATTAGATATATGTATATTTTTACTAATGGTTTTCTTTTTCTGTCAAAAAATGAGCCAGTTGTCAGTCTGAAGTGAAACTGCAGTAATTTTGATATTTCAGAGAAAAAAAGAGGAATATAGATTCCTCAATCTGGTGTTAATTTCCCATTTTACATAATAAAAATGTCAAGAATGAAGCTAAAGAAAAGCAGCATTGTGTTTAACTTAACTTTCACATATGTGTCCTCTGATGTTTTGATTGGGTTTTTTTTATCTTGTTTAATAAACAAGGAGAGAGATAGAATTCCTAGATTAAGACACAAATTGAATATTTTCTAAAAATATGTATTATTAATTTGATTTGTAAAGCATGTATATCTATAACTACAATAAAATATTCTTTAAAATAAATTCTAAACCAATACATAGTCACTTTATCTTCCTTGAAATTCAAGGTATAATACAGTATATATCTGTAGGAATTGGAACTAATAAAACCAGTTGCAATTAAATTTACAGTGTTTAAAGATAAAGTAAACCAGACTTGCTTTCAGTTACTTTACAGGGTATATAGAAACACATCATCAACTTACATTCTTATATTTTTCCCACATTTTCAAGCATGAGCTCAATAGCTACATCTGACAGAACTTGGTCTCTTTGCAAGTACTCCTGGTAATGGGTCAATATAAAATTCCTTGGGCAGGGTCTGCAAGGGCAAGACTTAGAGGTGACTGATATCATGCATCTTTATCAGCAGATCATGATGCCACATGGTTGCAGTCCATGATATTTCCTTTCTTTAATGAATATGGGGAAATTTAAGATTCCACCTGGAGGTCAGATGGTATTGCTTTAGCCCCATTGTAAACAGACTTAAAGGTATATATGGAGCTATTTGGACCTACTGAATCCACAGGCAAAATCTTCTTTGTGTGTGTGTGTATGTGTGTGTCTGAAATAAAAGCTTTGTGGATATAAACTTTCCATTCTGTATGTTCAGTGCTTACTTCTGATTAAAAAAAAAAAAAAAAAAAAAAAAAAAAAAGTAATTGTCAACAGAACCGAACATACCGAACTTCACCGATGCCACAACCCACAAACTGCAACAGATCCCTTTTTAGGTTAAAACTTGCATTTGGTTACAGTCATCAGTTTACAGTTCATACCTTTGAGACCTGATTCATTATTGCATAACTCCAGTTTTATAAATGGTGTTTAGAGTAACAATAGAATGCTGCTTGGATGAATCTGTCTTGTTAATGTTATAATAGTTTGTTTTTCCTTAAGTTATTATGTGTTGAAAAAGTAACGAACGTAACTTTCATGGCCTTGTGCCCTCTACAGGAAGTGCACTGAAGAGACAAGGCAGTGGTGTTTGATGCATTCTTTCTCTCTGTCTTCAACAACACGGATGATGGAACAAGCAGGTCTTGGTGCCCTGAGCTGGTGAACCATGACTGCGAGAATTGTCAACTCCTAGCTGACCCCGAAACTGTGCAGGATCTGCTGCTCCAGCTGGATCCCTACAAGTCTATGGGGCCTGATGAATCCTCAGAGAGCTGGCTGATGTCACCACAAAACCTGTCTCTCAATTTTTGAGCCATCTTGGGAATCTGGAGAGATCCCAGCTGACTGAAATCTGATGAACATTAGCCCAGTTTTCAAGAAGGGCAGAAAGGAGGACTGCAGAAGCTACAGACCTGTCAGTCTCACTTCAGTGCCTGGTAAAATTATGGAGAAGATTATTCTGGGAAGTACTGAAAAACACCTGTGGTGATCAGTGACAGAATCCAAGGGAATGGCCTGAAGTTGTGTCAGGGGAGCTTTAGGCTGAATATTAGAAAGGGGTTCTTTCCCCAGAGGGTGGTTGGGCACTGGAACAGGCTTCCCAGGGAAGTGGTCACAGCACCAAGCCTGACAGAGTTCAAGAAGCCCTTGGGTGATACTCTCAGGAATTCTTGGGGATGGTCCTGTGCAGGGCCAGGAGTCAGACTCGATGATCCTTGTGGGTCCCTTTCAACTCAGCATATTCTTTGATTCTACTGCTGCCTAAGGAAAGGACTGTTAGTATGGACTGAGAATTGGAATATGTTATAAAACAAAAGTGCTGGGCAATGTAATTGGAGTCTGTTAATCTTTCATTTGAAGGCTTAAATATGTGATAGCTTTGTGGGATGTAAATACAGCATCCATAGGAAGCTTATGAGTGCATCTCTACTGGCAAGTTGGTGTCTTTTTGTGTCTCCTGTTTTGCTCTGAAGCCATGTTCACACAAATGAAACATGACCACCTGAAACAAACCACCCAGGCAAAAACCTCCCACCTTACTTACCTGTCCTGCTTTTCTCCCCACTTTTTGTACCAAATGATTTATAAAGTAGGAGGAGGATGAGAGCAGCATAGCAGAGCTGGGGTGCTGGATCCAGTGAAGGGCCAGCTCCAGAGAACCACAGAGGGGAATCCCAGCCCTAGCTCAGGATTTGGGCCCTATGATCAGCACCCTATCCTCAAGCCCCCCCTGGTTCAACGCAGCACTGCCCACAAAAGTCAGCAGCTGAACTCTCTGTTAGTATAACACATTCCTCTTTGCCTCTTTTTCTGCATTTTAAACAGTCTGAGGAGAAAGAATTGGGATCCCTAACTCATATACATTCTATAGGAGGGCTCACTTGTGCACTGTAGTCTGGTGGTGTGTCAGGACTTCTTACAGAAAAGTGAGTTCTGCCTCTATGATCATGCTCTGGGTTTGTGTAGGAGTCTTTGGTAATAAAAAGTACATGTTTTTTTCAGTTTTATCCAGTGATTTTAGGTCTCAGGGGTACTACTTCATTTCCCCATCATGGGGATCCCTCCTCCACACATGAACTGGTCAGCTATTCATACAAATACTGTTTATTCTTCTGGTTTTGAATTATGCCTATTAAAGAATTTGCTTTGCTGCAAGAAAGGAGTCCCTGGGATTTGGAATTGGCCATGTGCCATGGTTTCCACATGCAAACCCTTGGAGCTACTCTCAGCCTTTCCACTGTGGCTCTGTGCTTTGACAGCCTTCATGGGTAATGTTACTTATTTATTTTTTCTCCTTTTGATGTGTGTCTGAAACTAGGCATCTGATTATGCCTTTTGGACTTTAAAACAAGTAAAGAAGTTGTGGAATATGCAAAATGAGTAGTGGATCTGATGAAATCTGGCTGCTGTCCATTTACCAGAAGCCTTCCCACCTTTCCCTGATAATCCCAGCACACTCCTTCATGTCCCTGTTTATTTGGTTGGCAGACAAGAGGTCGAAACAACGCATATGCCCTTTGGCAGACTGGTGTGCCAACAGGTCAGCAAAAGCCAGCTTTTGGAAAGGGGAAGAAGATGCTGCTGTTTTCAAGTTGTGTCCCCAGGTACCATTTTATTTGATCACAAACTGGGAGAAGTTTCTGCATTTAAAAACTGTAGGCTGCACTCATCTTTCAGAAGTTATTAATGGCAAGTGGCCAACAGAAAAATTATGTGATCATACAAATCTCCCTTTCTCCTGCATTTTTTTTATTGTCATTTTTTTAGAAAACCACAATAAAAGTTAAGTCAGCAGTTCTTAAACTTTTCCTCTGTGGTTGATTTGAGCAAACAATGGTGCCCACCCACTTTGCAGTTCTCACAGGGTTTATATCTCCCCATGAAAAACCAGCCAAAATCACTGCTGAAAATGTAGTTGGGGAGGAGAGGTCCCATTTGAGCAATAGGCTGTAAATAAGGTCTATCAAAAGGACGCTGCTGCTGTTCCATATTATTATTGTACTACCAATGCTGAACATCAGCCTTACATGACTGCTTTTTTCTTGAAATACTACTTGTGTAACTAGGAACATATCCCACAGTAGGCAAAAAAATCATATGACACAGCCTTCTATGTTATCATTTATAGACATCTTCCTCATTTTTGCTCAAGGGAGGCAAAAAAGGTGTGAATCCAAAGAATGTCAGTAAGAAAAAAACATCAAGTAATTACAGTACACTCGACACCAGGAAAGAGGCTTTTTAATTTAATAAGCAATGAGCTTCCAAAAAAAAAATCATCTGGGAAATTAGGGACACTTCCATAATTTCAATATTTGAACTTATTAATTTTAATTTATTTTTAAAACAATAAGTATTTGATCTGGAAGCCTAATTTCATCTGTTAGACCTTTATACTTGTATATTTTTGGCCATTTTACTTTTTTTTTCTTTTATTCACAAATTTGAAAACACTGGAGCTCCATAAACAGCACACAAAGCAAAGTTCAGTATTGTGACAATTGCTCATATAGTTGTTTTGGTCGGTTGATCTTTTAAAGTAGTGGTGTTTGCAGAACATCATAAATGGTGCAATAACAAACTGTATTTCCTACTTGGTGTATGAACCTTTTCCAGTTTGGTAAATAACTACCTTGCATCTGGGTTGATTTGTTTATTCAATTACATCTGAATGAAAAAACAACCCAGTTTTGCAATAGTTAAATAGAGCAATTGTGCCATCCAGTGGCTAGCTAGGTTAACTCATTTCTTCTCCTTCCATATGATCAGGTTTTGGTTTGGGTTTTTTTTTCCTTACTCGAAAAATATGTGATTTTTGTAATCTACGATGTTCATTCAATTGCTGCATGCCAATTATATATGTAATAAAAATTTTAATTTTATTCACTCTTTTTTTTTTCCTAACATGCTACTCAAACTGAAGGCCAAAAAGGGTAAAAAGACGTGCCATATATCCTTTTGGTCAGTTAGAGATAAGTTACAGGTTATTACACATCCTATTATCAAATATCATGGACCATTGACAACAATGAGCAAAGAAAAATAGAGCGCTTGACTCAGTTTGTCTACTGGGACTATGGACCATGGCAAAACTTTTAATGAAGTGTTCCCAAAATAACTTTTTGTAATAACAACTGTAACTGAATTTATATATTGGTTCATGAAACATCTCTCTGACTGTTTGAAAGTGTCAGAGGGGGCAGACAAAATAATTCTACAGTATGATTATATTCTCAGATATCTCACTCATTTCATGACCATAATTTCTAAAGCAATTCTCTGGAGTATAAGTGAGATCTGGGCTTTGCCGCTTGAGTCTGCACTGAGTAGGTTGGGAAATGTGGTCACAAGTCACAACCTAAAAATGTCTCCTAGTGTTCAAATCAAAATCTATTGTGATCACTTCGGAGGAAGAGGGACCTCCCTGACTGCAACATTTTGTTGATGATCCAAAAGCCTGTTTTGGGGGAAAGTTTCATTGTGCAAATTAACTTACCAGCATCCATGCGAAGCTTGCAGTTTGGACAAAAGCAACATGTGGGTGTGGGGTGCCAGGCACAAGCATGTAAGTATGTTTTGTCTCAGATATTGCGACTGTTGCAACAGGAAAGTTGTGTTTGGAAGAGAGGACCCCAAGGAGGTGGAGTGGCACCTGGAGGCCTGGATGCTCATGCTCAGTGCGCCTGCATCAACTCCCACTCTCCCCTGACTCACGTCCCAGGAGGGGTCCAAAGGGCTGAGTGCACACGTGCACACAATGTTGCTGCTCACGCGCAATGAAATGGCACAAAAAAATCTATTTTACTAAGACTCGTGCACTGGGAAAACTACATACAGCTCATGAAGGGGCATCTCACAGTCCCAGAGTACAGTGACAGCTTGCTTCTCACACAAGAGCCCTGCACTCTCCTGACCCTTGCAGCATACTCTTTTAGATAGACCCTCCATTTATTTTCACTTGGGTTTAATTGCAGGTTTCCAGCTTCTCGGGCTCTGCATGCAGTCCAGCTGCAAAGTCCTTACAGAAGTAGCATAAAAATGTGTTGTGATCCCGTGCAAAGCACTACTTCAGGTAGTAGAAATAGTAGTAGTACTGTCCTTCCCATCTTCCTTCTCTTCTACATGGCCAACACAGATGTGAGTCCCTATAACTCAGTGTGATCCCCTGAAGGTTACGTATTTCCTAATATATTTTCTTGAACACAAGCAGGAATTCCCCCATGCCTAGGATTTTCAAAGAAATCTCTGTGCAATATTGCCCTGCCTTTTGAGGACATGAATCACCACACATCAGTGCCAATGTACTCCACCATGCTGTGATATCAGAGACTTGTTAACATGCTGATAATCCTTTGCTACAGACGCAGGAAAGCCCTCACAAAAAGAAAATTTTTGATTGAAGCAAAACTGTGTATTGACCTGAAGTTTAGAAGGTGGCTACAGATTTAGTGTCTTGTCTTCTAGAAGGCCAGTCTAAGAGGGACTTAAAACAACTGGCAAGAATCCAGCATTTTTGAGGCTCTTAAAAATGAGGCAACAAAACAACTGGTCACTTTTGAAAGTGTTGATTGAGATACTTTGTTCCTCATGCATACAGCTCACATTTACAAAAGAGCATTTGTTCACACTGTGCCCTCCCACCTGGAAAGAAGATTCATTCTGTTGCTTTTATTCTCCATACCACTAGCTCTTCATAAATGAAAGAGACTATATATAATATAATGTAATGTAATAATATCTCATATAGCATTCATATCATATAATCATATATAACATGATATAACAACAATTATGCTATGCTTTATAATATAAATTCTCTTGTGTTATATTGTATTCTTTATAATATATACAAATCTATTCTCAGAAAAGAGAGGGATAGCAGCTAAATGCAGATATTCTCTGCTAGCTGTTTGTTTTTTTTTCTTTTCTAAATTGTTATTAAAAGATAATGTTTTAAAACAAACAAACAAAAACCAACAACATAGTCCAACCTCAAGATGTCAGGAGGAATGAAGAACCAAGAGCTTCTGTAGCCAAACTTTTCTCTCAGCAGTAAAACTCTAAGGAGGCCAAATGACAATTGTGAATCTCCTCCTCAAGGACAAGACCCAGCTTCACAAGTCAGATAAATAATTCACTGCTCTGGAGCCCTTTGAAGAAAGGAAGTGCTGACAGTTGTCACTATTTCACTCCCACTGAGTGTGTGTCTGCTGGGCAGACCTCTGCCACCCCTCCTTCATGAATCTCATTGATCAAATCCAGCTGAAGTTGGGGCCAGGTGCGGGTACAGATTTGTGTATGAGATCTGCACCACTGCAGTGACCATGGTTCAGATTGAAGGAGAAAACAACTCAGTTTGAGCTGTCTTGAATGAACATTATTGAATTTCTAGTGAAGAATTTTTACTTGGCAGAGGACCTAAGGTTGCGTGTAAACTGTAATGCTCATATTTAGCACCAAGAGAAAAAACAATACTAATGCTTTAACATAGCTAATAGCCTGGCCATGTAGTTAATAATGAGCCAAATGAAGGGAAGTTATGGTAGAGTTTTTTTCCATTCTCACCATATTTCTAGAAGTGTTGGCAAAGCTTTTTGAGTCGTATCTCAGTATGAAGGAGATAAGGCTGTGATTACTAGCCTGCTGACTCCTAACCCTGCCCTGCTGATGCAAAGTTAGGCTGCACCTGCAAACAAAGAGGCAGTCACTGGTCTGAACTTTCACTCCACTGGTGTATGTGGAGCTTGAATTGTCTCACTGTACTCAGATTCCAATGTGATTGATTTTCATCGTTCCTTAATTAAATCACTCTACTCCTTTCCCATTCATTTTGGCTTCCCTAAACCTGGCTGCCTATATCAGCTCTTTTCAGGGAGCTCTTGAGTCTGGAGGCAGGAACTCCTGTTAAGTTAAAGCTACTCTCTGATAGTTTTGATATGCCTGGGCACCTTCCAGAGTCTGCTGTGTTAATGCACAAAAACAATGCTCAGTCAGGCTCATCCTTTTTAGGACAGTGTAGTTGCCCCATTTATGGCTTGTTTATTACAGAATATAACTGCCACCCCCAGCCTCTTCTGAGGGCACTTTTATTGGCACAGTCTACAATGGTCATTTCCACTTATCATAACAATCAACTGCCATGTTACCGAGTTTGTAAGGAAACTTGGTCAAAGGCAATTATCAGACATGACTCTCTGTCTTCTTTCTGCTATGAGCTCTTCTGTAGCAGTAGTATTTGTGAGCTACTCTGACACAAATTGTTCTCAATAATTAATTTCTGTCACAGTGGTCACCACCCAGGGGAGGATGCCAAACCTCTTTTTGTCCTGTCTCATTAATCACAAGTAATGAGCAGGTGTGCAAATTACAATTCAGATTTCTAAAACTTCAGGCAGGGAGGCAGCACCAAAAATAAACCACCAGAAAGCAGCAACAAGTTTATTTTTTTCACATCCAGCTCTACAGCTGCTTGGTAATCTGTGTTCATTTGTCTTTTCTCACCATCTATGGTTACGCTAATTAGGCTTTTCCCCCATTTGTAGTATTTTCATCCTGTGTATCATATTCTTCCCGTGTTTTCCAGTGGACTTTTCATATTTAAGATTCTTCTGTGCTAGCAATTAATTTTCACTTTTGGAGAAATCATGGTTTTACTTTAAAAGTCTTTAGTAATATGTTGGATCAAAAGCTTAGTGTCCTTTCAGCATTTACTGCCTGCTTTCAGTATTGATATAAGTGTCTTGGAGATCACCAGTTCTCCAAATTCTTTCTAACATTCATGTTTGCCTAGAATTATTACTGTTGCTGTGATTGCTGA
This sequence comes from Xenops minutus, assembly GCA_035221455.1. Taxonomy (NCBI): domain Eukaryota; kingdom Metazoa; phylum Chordata; class Aves; order Passeriformes; family Furnariidae; genus Xenops; species Xenops minutus. Next base: position 30,176,664 of record JAWWEE010000074.1, read on the forward strand.
TTTATATAATCTTTCATGAAGCTTGTTTCAGAGCTTCCTATTCACTTGTTGTCTTCTTGCATATCTACAGCACCACTAACCTTTTTGGAAAGGAAGCAGAACAATTAAGTAGACAAGCTGTGGACTGTTAAAACATTGATTGTGATGGAATTTATAAGCTTTTGCCCACGACATCTGGTGTTGGTTCAAGTCTGTTTTTAATAGATACCTAATCATGATGGGTCATAAATGTACAGGTAGAGTTACTAATAGGGTAAAGGATTATAACTAGCTTCAAGGGGTGTAAGCTCTTATCAAAAGAGATGATCTTCAATCAATGTTAAGAACACCACTACATGGTGAAACTAACAGGCCAAAGTGGCTCCAGCACTGGTACAGCTTTCATGGCTTCCATAAAGAATTCTCCTGTTGAAAGCTCCCAGTCTTCATTTCTGTCCAATTTCAGTTGATTTGATGAAAAGCTATTGATTCTGATGGGTTTGACTTTTCTTTTGTTCTTAGGGAGCTTGATACCATTTGTCCTGGTTCTGGCCAGGACAGGGTTAATTTTTGCTGTAGCTAGGAGGGACATGACTAGGACCCAGAGGTCATTCTATACCACCTCATGTCATTTTCAGGGGAAGGGGAAGGGGTCCTTTCCAGGTCCCATCATGTGGCACTGTCAGATATTGTTGGGGGTTCCACATGGTGAAGCGTTTGCATGTGAATTGTTCACATCTTGTAATCTGTTATTAATATTGTTGCTACTACTGTTCGCTTTCTTATTTCATTCCTGTTTCTAGTATATTGTTCTTATTGTAACACATAATCTTTATCTTTTGTGCCTCCTATTCTCCTCTCCATCCCATCATAGGGGAGGGGTAGTGAGCGAGCGGTGTGTGGTTTGGAGTGTTTTGCTAGGAAGACTAAACTGGGGAACACCATTCCTAAACCATGATATTTCATACAGCTTTTATGGGAGAGGTTTGTGGAAACATTTGGGGATGGTTCTCCACTAGGTCCGCACACTCAGATGAGGGCAGGGCTTCAGTGGGTCATCCAGGAAGAGCCCTGCTCTGGGTCAGATCTGTGGTAGCACATGGTGCTGTGTCGCACATGCAGCTGTGTGAGCTGGATTCCCAGTGGAGAGGACAGACCTCACACCCACGAACTGAGTCACAGCACATACAGAAAGCTAAGGCTGTGTTAGGGCAGTGGCAGAGCAATGTGAAAGCTAGGCCTTTTTGTGTAGGTATGCTTTAAGACATCAAAGTGATTTAATTTGGATTAGTGGAAAACACTGAGTGTACCAGCACGGAGTATATTCATCAGAATGAATGATACAATGTGAAGATCAGGGGTAAAAAGATGAAATTTTTCTGTGATGAGATCAAAGGAGTAGAAAGAGAAGCAGGGTATGAAGGAGCAAGGTTAATACAAATTTTAGCTCACCTTACTGTAGGAATTCCTAAATGAATTAATTTTTTTCCAACAATCAAGTAAATTAAGATAAATGTAATTAAATATTGAATGAAAGGTAGACATTTTACACCAACACAGATATGCAGTCTTCTATCTTGCAATTCCCTTACAAATAATTGGCAGTTTCTATGCCTGGATAGACATTTCACCCTGATCCTTTAAATTCTAATTGGTCTCGGTAAATTTGCTAGACCTGATCCCCACACCAGCAGTGGGATTGTAGAGTAAAGCTTAAGGGCAGAGTAGCATTATGGTCTCAGTTTGTCTATGATCTCTTGGACCTGCTGTTGTGTCATTAGTACAAAATGCATGTGCAGAAACAGGCTGAACAAAGTTTTGCTCCCTGCAAATTTTGACTGTGCCAGTTCTGAGGGAGTTTTTAATTCAAAACTCCATTTGTAAAATAAAATCAGCACAGCACCTCAGCCAGATTTTTCTGAGATAAAATCACAGACTAAGGTGGTGACTTAATTGGTTATTCATTTATTTTTTTATTATTTTTTAACATGTTGTGTTAATGTCTTTCTAAAAACTAGAACAAAGGCTTTTTCTGAGTGTTTGCTAGCATGGTCTGGGAACTGGTGACACCAGATTGAACACTGCTCCTTAGCAGTCTAGTTGTCTTTTGCTGGGAACAATGGAATTGTGTTACTAAATTTCCTTTACTTCTGTAAAAGTGGCACAAAGATGCTCTGGCCAACATCGAGACATTGCACGTCAGATGCAATACACAAAGCTGTATAACTTAAATAAATCTATTAACACAGGGCAGATAGAGAAAGTGCTTAATTTTAAGGAGAGAAAATAAGGAAATTAGGCAAGACAGCAATGGGGTTGTGAGAGGCAAGGCCCCAAAACAATCACTTGTCTAACATCAGCTGTGGGGATGTGGCTTTTCTAGCAGTGAGTAGGTATGTTACTGCCTGCTTCAGTGTGGGTTAAATGCTGAGAGCAAGCAGACGTGGAGCTTATTCTCACGTCATTGTTTATTGCAGATATCTTAAAAATATCTTATTGCAGATATTTCCACACTTGAAAGAGGGTTTTTTTGTAGGACTGGAAGATCTGCTGTGCAAGAAGCACTCCTCTCCTTCCCTGCTGACACTGAATTTGTGAGCCTTAAAGAAAAATCCAGCCATTTATACAAGACAGTAAAGTCTGTTGTGCCTGTACAAAAAGCACTTGCAGGCACCAGTGACAATGTTGAAAATGTGTCTGCTCCCAAGTATAAGGTGGCATTTTAAAATGTTCACCACCCAGAAGCCATTAGACAATGGACACTTGAAAAAAAAAAACACAAACAAACAACAACAACAAAACAACTAACAAACAAACAAACAAACAAAAATCCTGTTTTCATTAAGAGCTCTTCTTATACACCAAGTGCCTTATTCAACAACGAATTTACTCTCAGCATTGCTCTGCACAATGAGTGAAAAGATTTTTGATAAATTATTATGGAATGAATGCCAGTGATGGAATTCTCTTTCTTTCCATCTGAACATTTTTGGCCAAAAGGAGATGCAAGGTTTGCTAAAAACTTGCAAACTGGTTTGGCCAGCAGGAAGCTGCATTCTTCACTGTAAGAGGAAGGTTGTTTTCAATTTGGATCCACTCTCAGTTGTGGGAGCTGTTCCAGCCATCCCTGCCAATAAAACGGAGCATGTGAACTATACCTCACTTCTCTCCAGCCCTGGTATCTCCAGCTGTGCCCACAGGCTACCAGTGCCTTGGAACCTTTCCAGTTGGTACTAGTCAAACTAATTTGACCAAATGATAGATTATTTCTTTAAATATTTTCATACTGTAATGTCTAATTAAAAGCATTCTGTACTTTTGCTTCCTTATTGAGTGCTGATCAGATCAGATAGCATGGAGTAAATATTATCTCAAACTAAGCAAGGTATGAAAGTCATCAGAACGCAGTATTTTCTTATTGGTTTGGTTGTTTGTAGTTTTGTGGTTTTTTTGTTTTTTTTTTTTTTTTGTCATTTTAATGGACTTTCAGAAGTTTAAAAAAAAAAAAAAAAAAAATCTGTCGTGTATTTGGAACAGCTTAAGCTACCAAAAAATGAGGTGGAACATCCTAAGTATTCTTTGCCTGCAATGGGAAAGGCATAACCTGACAAAACTACTCATACAAAAAGGCAGCCCCAACACAGCTGCCACAGGGACCAGCTGCACTGCCCTTGAAGCTATGCAGCTCTTCTCTCTGCACACCAGCAGTGCTCTGTTACTTCAGCTGTAATGCCCACCTCTTCCTGGTATTAGCTCTCTACAGGATTGTTGAATTATGTGGTCTGCCTTTTTAAAAACAGCCAAAAATCATTTACAGAAGCGTCAGTCCAAATATGACCAGGTACTTAAGAAATTTTCTGTATGCTCATTATCTAATAGAGTATTTTCCACTGTATTAATAACCTCAGCCTCTTTCATTAATCACATAGAGCACAGTATCTTCTAATACCTCAGCTGCTGTCAGCTGGACCACTCTGCAGGAGCAAGTTCAACAATTTTTTCTCCAGTACTGTAGGAGACACTAGTATTTGGCCAAAATGTACTACAACATGGACTTTAGAATCTTGGGTCATTTAAATTATGAAGGAAGAACTTTTTTCTTGTTCTTTTTTTTTAAGAATATTCTGTATTTTTCAGTTCCTCTTCAATTACTATCATCATAAGGATAAATCCCTCCTAAATAATATAATTATGGAATTTTACCATGAGCAGTGGTGCAAGCTGGAAAGCACTTGTAACTGGACATGATCAGGTTGCACATGAAGGCTACGCTTTTTCAAAGCAATCTTCCTTTAGAGAGTTAATTGCATTCAGTGATTCAGAAATACTATAATTTTTTCTGGCAGTATTTTGGCTTTTCTTCTTGCAATCCCAGCTGCGTCCTTCAACTTTTAGATAAGCAGATACAAAAAATAAACTTTGCTAAGAACAGAGCCAACTTGAGCAAACCTTCAAAAATGCTGGATACTGAGTTTGGGGATAAACTCAAATACATTCTTTTGTGTCATCCAGTTCCATTATCTAACATTTGAATGGTGCATCACAAGAAAATCAGCATTTCAGTGAAGGCAGCAGCAGTAAATAGCTTACTTTCAGGAAAAGTACTATCTCCTTTAAAGTTTCTTGGCCTTTGGTTTTGATTTGTTTGAGGTTGGGATTTTTTTCCTCCTTTGGATATGAATGTTTTTAATCAATTTCCTGAAAGTGTGCATTGTGTCTGCAAGTTCTCTGTATTGGCCAACTCCCCTTAATGTAACTTACACCATGGACTCTCTTTTTCATAGTTTTTTGCTTGTGTTTTTATTATTATTATTATTATTATTATTATTATTATTATTTTAGTTCAGGTATTTAACATATAATAATTACAAAGTTAGAAAGCCTTGTGATTTTTGCAGTGCCAGTGTGGTCTCATGTGATTAACCTGCCGAGTAGGGCATGAAATAGTAAGAAACAAATGTTCCATGAGAGAGGAACTGCACACAGTAAATGGAGCAAACCATGTTTTATATGAATGGTTGGTTCTGTTTTGTTTCCCTGAGGGTAAATAAATATTTTATTTTTGGTTGATATACTGAAACTAATGCTGATTAGTGGTAACCACTTATGAAGAAAAATAAGTAAACTACATATATGGGAGAGAAAAAGGCATACAGCCCTGCTTTACTTGAAGTCAAATACATGTGTCTCAAGCTTAGTTAAAAAGCTAGACCTTTTAATTTCATTTATGTATCAAGATCACCTCCACCAATGCAGTAAAGTGGGTCAGGAGGTGATTGAATTTCTAAGTAGCACTGGTGTTCGTATCTGTCACAGTGCATCCAATAACTACCATTACAAATTATAGATAAAATCAACAATCGTTCGTAAGAATTTTACTTTGGAGCATAAAGATCCATCTGGAAAAGGATCTTGAAGCATGAGAAGGTTTCTGACTGGCAGGGAAACATTCATACGAACTTCATATAATGTAATGTCAACCTTACTTGAAGTCAATATGCAATCCTGCCCTGTTTGGGACAGGATAACAGTTTTGGGGAACAGTCTCCTCCACAAAGCAAAACAAATCCTGGAGAAAATTTACACTTCCCATGAAACTTTTTTCCTTCAGACAAAGCTTCATACTGATCCCCTTTGCTTGGCCAGTGTTTGCTTCACAATAGTTGTGCAAATCTACACTTGCTTCACTTTGACCTGCCCTTCTCCAAGAAGTGTGCAAATCAATCAAGGAATGGCAGGTACATTGGAATTAACACATCCTCTTCACATAAGATATCAGTGGTCTAATCAAGAAAAGTCATTATTTTAGAAAGATCGCATCGTATTTTTTTCTGCTTTCCCTTTGCAAAAGTATTTGCTGTATTCAAAGTTCATGTAACCCTGGAGTAAAAACTGGTTCTGACTAATGTTTGTCTGTGAGACCTGTGCAAACCCTTTCACAGCCTTCAGTTGTCTTTCTCTTCTTTTGATCTTTCATCTTTACATGTTCTATAAAAAACAAATAGTAAAGGACTGGCTCTTGCATATCTCTAAAGAGAGATCTGAAATATATGTAGTAGAATAAATGAAATATATATATATATATATATAATGGAATAAAGGAAATCTCAGTGACTCAAAGAAGCTTTTTGAAAACATCTAAATTCTACCAGATAAAAATAATAAATTTACCTCTCTTGAGATGTTATTTTTTTCAGGAAGTGGCATGCATTTCAGAAATCCTCTGGCTAGAAGCCCTGGAATTTTAAAGTTACTGTGACTCTAAAGTAAACCGTACTGCCTTGGAGGTAAGATTCTGCCAACTCAGACATTGAAAATAACAAGGAAATTAGCCATGGGGATAATTGGAGATATGATTAAAAAAAATATAAATGTCTTTTGGAAAACTCCAGCTGAAATGCCACTCTGATAGGAAAAATGTTTCAACTGTTATACAGCAGATGTCAAATTTGTCTGGAACCTGGTTCAGAGAAGAGAGGTCACAAGGACAACTGGAAACCAATTTTTTTTTTTATCAGGAGTGGAAGACATGTCACTGTGGATGTCTTCTAAGGAAACATGAAACAATTCCAACTTTCCTCAGTGTGGTTTCCCAGATGCTGGAAGAAATTATAGAAAATTCATTTTTCTTATGTATTTCAGACTGATTTCTTAAGCATAGACATGTCAGAATATGTTCAAGATATAATCATGAAGAAGTAAACAATAATTCTTATCCTTACAGATAATAAATTATTGACAAAAATTTAACTTATGTGGTAGGTCATTTTATCAAAAATTAATTTACATTTTTCATGACATTTCTACCAAAAAACTCCCACTCACTAAGGCTGGAAATGTTCTATATTGTATGAAAACCTTTTTTTTTATTTTTTTTTTTTTTTAATGAAATGAGTGGCAGCTTTCCAATATCATGTATGACCTCCCTGAAGAAAACATTATTTTGGTAAAGAAAAAAACATTATTTTTCACTAATAGCTTTGGAGGTTTTGGTTTATTTTTGAGAAAATATGCCAATTTCCAAAATTTAAAACTGAAATGTTGATCTCCTCACCTCTCAAATCCCATTGTTTTGCCTCCTGCTGGACAATACCATACCTATGACAGCAAAAATTGTGGCCTCTGATGGACACAAATGCGTAAAAGTGTCTAAAAATTCTTCTTGGAAAGCAAACAACTGAGATAATAGACAAACTTACACCTGTGAATTTTTTACATGCCTCTGTCACCTTTTGCATCCTTACATCACCTTGTTGTGATGTTACAGAATTCATCCTGCTCACAGTGCTGTAACTGCGCTTCCTCTGTACTTCTGATGGAGCAAACTCAACACAATGTGAAGATTGTTCCTTGAGCTCTCTGCCTGCTGGTATACATTAACCTGGTACAATACAACATCTACTGAGCTGTACCCAGCACGGACCGGCTTCTAAATATTATCTTGTGCACGAAGGCAACTCTTACCTTCTGCCCAGCAAAGCAGCTGTGCCGCTTGCCCTGCCCTGCTGCCAGTGATCTTTGGATTAATTAGTTAACAGTAGAAAGAGATGTGATCTACTCATCACAATGGCTTGCACTGAGTGTTCATTACAGTATGATGAGCATGGCAAAAGGCAGTTTTTCTATACTGAAAGGTAAGCTGAAATGAACCTCACTCCCTGTTTCTGTCACCTTGTATGAATGTCAGGGCCAGGTTCCTGGTTCATAACCTTTTATCGCTTGGAAAATATTAAACATAAACCACCCTCTGATAAACAGTGATAGTGCATCTTGTAAGGGAGTAGTAAAACAGATAAGGCAGTTAAGAAACTTGACTTAAAGTTTCACCTCTGGCTCAAGGGAGTTTCCTACTCCCTGGGTACAAAACCAGTCTACAGGGGAAAGAAAAACAGTTACCAACTGAAGGTGTGAGGGTACTAGGGGTCTTACATAATTGAGACTCCTGAAAGATAAGAAATAACAGGAACTGTGTTTTTATTTCAACTTTTTCTGACTCCAACAAACCAGTAGTACTTCCCCCGTCTATTTATGGTCCCTTTGGTGGACAAAGGCATTTTATCTTTCTGATAGTGGTTATCTGCCAGTTATCTGCCTCCCACTGGATAAACTTCTGTCTGTTGCTAGTAATTTGTTACCAAGAACTTAAGTGTAATTTGATTCAGATAAACATCACATTAAATGAAGATCAGATTTAGCAGCAAAGTGCAGACTAAAAATTGGTCAAACCGATTACCAATTATATCTCATCTACAACACCCTCAAGGACCTTGTGGTGAGAAGGACACCATATCCCAACATTTCACTTGTCTATTTCAAATTATATTTTTACCACAGTGTTCCAGATTTAAATGCCTATTTTTGTAGCTGGAGTTCAGTGCTAGCACTCGGTGTGTCTTGGCTAGGTTTTCTTTACTATGATTAACTTAATTGTCTACTAGGATATTGTTTCCCATTTTTTTTATAAAAAATAAGGGAGATAAAAGGTTTTGCTGCTTCACTAGTTGAAATCCAGTCAATATTGTAATGCTTGCAAACCCTCTTCAGTCTCAGATGACAGTCATTATCAAACTCCAAATATTACTAATTTAAGGGTGTTAAGCAATAACAGCTCTAAGAATAGAACTGTTCCCACTCTGAGGGGGTCACGAGTGTATACTAAGCATGATCATAGACAGGAGGGAAACATCTGGGTTTTCTTTTGATGTCCAAGGATTTTTTTGGTTTGTTCTGTGAGCTCTTACAGAGACGAGACTGGGACTCTGACTGCCTTTACTCAGTGGTGGCACACATTGCAGCAGCAAAGCACCTGTCCAGCAAAGCACCACCAGGCCAGTCGTAGCAGAAAGGGGGAGTTATTTAAGGTCAAGGGTAGAGGGAAAAAAAAACAGCCCTGGGAACTAGAGCAGGAGGTATTCTGTTTGCTACAGTGCCTTTCTACAGGGTTGTTTACACTGCATGGCACAAAACACAGGGCACACCTTTTACAGTGGCAGGTAAACAGGAATGGCCTCAACGCAGCAAATCACGTTTTTAATTAGATTGCCCTTCACATTTTTATTGCATGTTTCAGCTAGAGCCCAGCCTGCAAATGCTGGCTGGTGCAGTCCGGCTGAGTGTGCTCGTACGTGTGTGTGACCCTGCATACTGATAACTCACCAACTTCTTCAGCTTTTTCCCTGGAATGTTCCCAGCATGTATCCTTACTGTTTGGATTGCTACTGAGCTAAGAAACAATTACTGAGATATTTTTCCTCTTTTAAGTAAATCATTCAACATGTGGGAGAGCAAATAAAGGATTGAAGGTGCCTTTTTCATAAAACGCAGTAGTAACTCCTCCACAGTCTACAGCACACATGATGCTTTACAGAATGTCTGAGCTTTAAACACAAGGTATGTCCTGCTGTAGCCTTCCAGATTTGCCAGGGTTTCTTGACCTGCCTGGCACAGTTCTGTGCTTTCTTAAGAAAGGTCAGCAGATTCTTTCACATATCACATCCTTCAGCAAAATCTGAATAAGTGTGATTCACATTAGTAAATTCTTTTGCAAATTGGGAAAGTTGAAACTGGCTTAAACATGTCTGGTAACACCAAAGAAATGCTAGATCCTCTCTTGTGGGCAACTGCTATTCCCAATTAAAAATTTGTAGTTCTGAGCTTTACCTCACACAGTTCATCCCCTCTGAAGAAAATAAAATTTTATTGGACTTTTTTTCCCCTTGCTGCCTGATGTTTATCTGACTTTTCTGTCTGTAGAACCTAGGCATTTCAGCCTTTCTTTTTATTCTTACAGTACTTCTGTGGATCAGGAAAGGTTTATTTCATAAATTCCATCTCATAAATAGCTAAATATTTAATACCTTCAGTAAAATCCTTTTTTTTTTTTTCAATAAATGGGAGGAGACAATTTTCTGCCCAAGACCACACAAGTTAGAGGTAGAAGAGTTAAAATACCAAACAAGTCACAATTTTCTAGACCATCACAGGTCTAACAACTATTGTCTAAAAGATCTAGAGCAAAGTTCCTATTGTTGTAAGCCCAGGGGAATGAGATACTTAAAGGAGTGAGGGATATACCATAAGGAAAGTTTTGTGTAGAGTTTCAGTTTAATTCCCCAATTAGCTTTCTTGAATCAAGGTTGAATCAATCACATCAGTGTCTGATCCACCTCTCCTGTGGACACTCTGCCTTCCGGTGAAAGAAGTTCTATTTAGTTTAATTTGGGATATGCACATAAAAGTAGATACTGGTAATACAATAACATTCCTTAATTTCCATATTAATGTTTCCTCTGTAGTCAAAGCTTAAAATACTATCTTAAGGAAGCTACTTTGAATTTTTATTTTACAATATTTTGGGAAAGCTTTTGGAGAGTAGTATTTTGAAGATCATAAAAATAATCTATCTATTTGGAAAATACTATTTAAAAAACACATATATGTAAAGCCATTTGCTTTTTGTAGTTATATAAAAATTAATTTGCCCATAAAATAATTTTAAATGCATTTTGAAAATTTCCCTGAATGCTGCATTTAGTACTAAGTGTTCTTCCTACTGAAATCCAAAGGAAGAGAGTCCTTCACAAGATGATAACCGTCAGGAAATAACCTGAACTCTATTCAATGCCACAGAAGTATTGAGGCTGTCACGACAGCAGCATTTTAGAAATACTTCATGGTTTCTCCTTCCTTCTGAAACGTCAAAGTTACATCATACTTTACACTGTCACTGTGATAGAAATAAAGCAAAGGAAAACATGATATACCTCTCTTTTTAATTTTCTACTCAATTAGTAACTCTTTTTTGGCAATTACAGTGATAATATTATGTTATATTGGTATAGATAAATTTCATTATTTTATTTGCTTGCATTATATCTATCTTAATGGGTAGAATAAGTCTTGCCTGTAATACTGCAGTCTTTCTTCTTCAGTGAGGACATTTTATTGAAGGCTTCAGTAACAACAATTTTTATCCAACACAGTAACATTATCGACTTTATATAAAATACACCATCAAAGCAGGAGAAATTTTTTTTTAATTTGAATTTTAGTGAGTCTCTTTTCATATCTGTGACCATTGACACAATAAACCATGTGACTTTTCTGTGTCTAAATTCTCAAATCACTAACTGCAAGTTCATAATATTTACCAAAGTCACAGGTTTTTTTCAGTGTTTTTGGTTACTTTAAATTAACATTATTTTCAGAACACAAGTTGGCATGTGAAATTAAAATCATCAGAAGAAAACATCCACAGTTTTTTATAATGAAAAGTTTAATCAAATCTGATAGGGTCTTTTTTTTTTTTGAAAGAGTGAGCCTTATGTAGAGTCTCAGACAGCAAAAGGCACAACTATATTAAGCTCAACTTAATTTTTTGGTCTCCATGGGAATATCAGCTAAGACTTCCTCCAGTGCAACACTTCAAGAAGATGCTAAAGCTGAATGGATTATGGATTTGGTTTATTTAAAAAACATTCTTACTGAAAGTTTGGACCATTCTTAACCATTTTCTTTACAGGACTTCTTCTAGCGAAAATGGGATGTCATTAGCAAAAATTCTGTGATGTATGCTTACACTCAAGGTGGGACACAGTTCCCACATTCAGATACCTCAGTTTTGGTGTCTGCTTGTAAAGGTGTCCAAGTCCCATTACTGTCAATGAAGATCTAGTCTATAGACTGAGATATCCAGAGTGCAGAAAAATGGTCATCTTACCTTAAAATAGATGTCTACATTACTGACTAGAACCCTGCTGGCTATAAACGGGAATTTTGGACATGCAGTTCATATGCAGGCATCAACATGTCACATAAATGTAGGTATCTGAGTCTGTCAGCAGAATCCCATTTCCAATGTAAGTTGTAGAAGAGCCAAATGCAGACCTGTAATTTTCCAAAGAGGATTTCAATTGTCCCTCATTAGCAAGGAGAATTTGTTAATCACCAGGTATCTAATCTTGCTTGTAAAACTGGCTCATGCTGCTTACCTAACTGGGCAGCATTAATTGGACCAAAACAGGACTCAAAGTGCTCTGCCAGATATTGGACCTCCCACCAGCTTGACTTCATCTCCTCTCTCCTATTGCACCCACGCTTGTCTCCTGGTACTGGAATACCCTTTTTCCCTGGAAGACTCTGAGCCACACCCATAACCCACATTCAGCAAAGCAGCAATTTAAATGTTGTATATCCCACAGCATGATGAACTGCTAGCGGATAAGAGCTTCTCACCCTCCAGCTTGATCATTTTTACCCCTTCAGTAAGTCTTGGATTTTTCTTGTTCCACAGCTGAACTTTTGTGTGCTTTTGGTGAAGGAGGGATTGTTCCCTGGTGGACTCTGGTTAAGGCTAGATATGTTCGTGCTGGGGGTTGGGGATGGAAAAGAGACAATAATGGTTTTCTTGATTAAATCTCCAAGTTCTTAGGAAAAAAATAACTGGGTTCTGAGCTTAGATTAATTTTTATCAGGTTTATAGGTAGGGCAACATTACAGAATATTGTGTTCCATGGTATTACAATACAAATGGTGTGGAGGTGTAAAAGCCAATGATAAATGTTCAGATTGTGTCTTTTTATTGGTTATGGAATAGCATCCAATATAAACAAAGAAAAAAATCCAATGCATTCACAGTGATACTGTCTGAAAGCTTGTTCTAATTGTTCTCTTGGACATATGGTAAGAATTTACTTGCAATTCATTAAAAGCTTTTCTGAATGACATCAAAAAGGGAAACACACAGTGCATACTGACTTCAAGGATATTTAGTAATGAGTAGTGCAGCTGGGATCTTCTAATTATTTCCATAAGTATCAGTTCATCCGTTTAGCATAACTGGGTCCTAGTGAATGACATAGACTGCTATAAGGAGGAACAGGAGAAAAAAGTTTTTTTTTTTCCTTTTTCATTGACCTAAACAAATTTGTATTCATTAATAAATCAAAAGCATATGAGTAGCAACCATTTTAAAGCTGAATTTCTTCTTTTTCTTTGAGTTTACTTTTGGTGAAACTGATCTCAAGTAGTTACTTTTCAGAATGTCTATTTCACTATCATTCTGCAATGCAGCTAAAAATCCCTTAAAATGAAGTATTTCTTCTCTGAATGTACATTATTTTATGGGACAGTTAATTAACTGATGCACTACCTGATTTTATTCCTCTACTGAGTCATTCATTAGGGAATTATGGGACCATTTAATAGCTTCAAATAGCTTTTGGTAGTATAGCAGACATAATTTGACTTCCTTTTGAGAAGACTAAAGAAGAATTAGAAATACAAGACAGCCGTTACAGTTATTTTTCAGTATTCCTACTTCCTTCTCTTCTAATCACAGGTACATAAGGGATATAGTTCAAAAACTAGTCTCTGGCAGTCTAATCTTTTTTGGCAGGCTGTTGCTCTCTTAAAAAGCCTAATAATTTCATGCATCTTTAAGAGATATTCACATATGGTCTTGTGCATACCTTGGAAGCATCAAATCCTCTTTTAAAGGACATATCTTTTATCAGATCTTTTTGTTAACCGTGTTAATTTAGGTCTAACCAGAAGTTCATTAGAGTTCTTGTAATCTCTTTAGAAAGTGAGACAACAGAAGGAAAGTTTGGTGAATGTCCAGGCATAACTGTGCAGTGATGCATACAGAAATGTACACTTACATAACTAGTTTAAGATTGCAAACACAGTTAGAACTAAAAGTTCAGCATTGCATGAAAACAGTACAGAGAGTTCTGATCTAGAGTTTACACCAACATGACAAAACCCAGGATCTGTATCTCACTAGCCGCTTTAGTTTAGCACTCCCCAGTCCACATGAAGGGCTTCCTTCACCCTTTTTAGTGTAAATTGTTAAATATTACACTGGACAAAACTTGCTTCTAAACTCTGCTCACCTGCCAGTTGAAGGACTGGATAAGAGACTTATGGGAAAAGGATGTAGTTTTAGCTTCCCATCTGCAGAGTATGCAGATAACAAAAGTCAGTGAATACTATTATTTCTCAAAGTGGAAGGAGGAAGAAGTAGAAAAAAGAGACTGTAGTGATAGCTGAGAGCCTACTTACTTAAAAGGGAAGGAAATTTAGAAGATGACAGAATCTTCCCTTAAGCACTGGAGTTTGACTAAATCAGCTTTGGGACATGGAGTTCTCACTCTGCCTCTCATCACCTGTTATCTATGTGACAGGCAGGTGTAGTATTTTGTTCCTTCCCCCAGCCCTTTCAGTCTTGTTCCCTCTGAACTAGAGCTAAGTGCCATAATACCCAGCATCAGGACTAGCCACCAGACACTGCAGTCTGAAATGCAGGAACCACCGGCTGGCAGAAATCCTGCTGCTTTTGACTGAAGTGCCAAAATATTTTTCCTCAGAAGCGAATACGGCCAAGTACATGTGAATGGTCTGTCATGGAAAAAACTTAACTACTCCAAGGCAAAATAATATTATGACCTCATAATGCAACTTTATGAGCAGAAGCAACATCTTCTCTAACCAAAGAGATATAAGCCAGTTTTATAATTAGGGCAATTTATTCTGGTGATTGATTATACTTTGCATGTAAGTAGTACAAGGCAGCTGCCTTCAGAAATTTTCCCCATCTCCTCTGTTCCAAGACAATTTTTCATTAATTCTAGGATGCCTTTTCTCATTCTTGCCTTCAGGGACCATATAACTTGGAGGTGACCATGAGGTGTAATAGTAGGGGATAGTTATGATTTTCGACACCCAAGGCATGGAAAAAGTTTTGGGAACTTCTAAGCAAAAGAAAAATGTGGGTTTGGAGTGAGGGAAGTGGTGATACCAGCTGCACACACAGGTGCTGCATCTCTCAGAAGAGGGGACAAGCATGGTGTGGAGCCGGGTAGGGGAGTAGGTAATTTAAGAAAAACTGCATTCCTGAACTGCATGGCATCAGCACCAGCCGAATCCTGATATATCCACCCTCTCCAGGGAGGACGTGTCCATATATTTAATTTAAATAAAAAGACCATTTTTATTTGTATTAGGAGTTTTCTTTTAATTAGGGTTAAATGCCTTACATGTATCTTCAAACACTTTTATTCTGCCTCTGCTTTTCAACTTTCCTTTTCCTGGATTAAATAGTATCAGTAAAAGGTCACTGTCTGCACATGTCCTTGGGAGAAAAAAAACAAAAACACCAAAACCAACAAACCTTAATTTTAACCATGGCTTGTCCTATCAAGAGAAACACTCAGTGATATCCTCATAACAGTAATGAAGTGCATTCTCAGAGAGCAGAGATGTTTATGATGATTCCTTTAGATGAAAATTACTGCATTCACTGACCCTTGGGAGCATATAAACATTTAATCAGATCATTGTTTCATAGTAAACACACATTACATGTAGAAATAACACCTGTTTAGACCAGTCATGTTATTTAAATTACATATATATATACAAAATATATTATTGGAGGGGGAGAACCTAGAGCAAAAGAGGGATAGGTCCTTGCCCTCAAGATTTGGCATTGTGTTGAGATATACAAATATTTAAAAGAAAGTAATTGTCATTTGGTAATTCCCTCTCAGTGTCCGAGATTAAAAAATAAATGAAATTGAATTCTCTGTGCTGCTCACATCCTGTCCAGAATTGCCCATCACATTTAAAATGTTATTCAGGTCAAAGAAAGTAGTTTGGCTGCTGCTACCCTTGTAATCAAGACATCTGATACTTTCTTCAACATTTTCATATGTGAACAGTTGATAATTCACTATCACCTAAATTTTTGATGTGAGATGGGACTGAGCCCTTGAATAAGACCTTTCAGAAAGAAGACTGGCCTTATTTCACACAGCTTTGTTCATCCCAGGATTATGTTTGTAAAACAGTATGAAACCCAACCAGTGAACAAACCGTATCAGTAGTTATGTCTACACTGCTAATATCTAACTCCAGAAGAGGTCCATGGCCTATATGGTTTTAACAGCTTTCATCTGTTTTGCTCAGAAATAGCCCCTCTGGATGGCCACATTTCTATGGACTACACTTAATCTGAGTTTCCTTGGCATCTCACGGTGGTGCAACCAAAACCCTAAGACACACTGTTTACTTTTATCTTTTAACCATCCATGGTGCTGTGCATGAGTGCAGAGCTGTAGCACAGTGATGTTATAAGGAAAGCAAAAACACAAAGAAATAATTTTATAGAATAAAGTTAAGGACATGTATTGTATGCTCCAGGACACATAATGACAGTGCAGAAATAAAGGCACAGAGACAATGTTCCAGACAAGCAAAAGGTAAAAAGAACCAAAACTGTTCTATAAAAATTAGTTCTTGGGAGAAACCTCAGAAATAAACTATTATCAAAACCAAATTCCACTTTCATCTGAAAGTGAACTACTTGAAACACTCCAAAAAGAAGCCTGGCATTTAAGACATATTCCATATTAATGACCCATCCCAGGATACAGACTAATTTGTATAGTCACTCTGCCATTTGTCCACTTTCCCACCTTTCACCAGAAAAAACCTTGACCAAAACTGCTGTGAGCTTTTCCAGAGACTCAGTTCATACCTAACCTCAGAGAAAATAGAGCTGATGAAGATCTCAGAAGACAACTTCATCTTTCCCCAATCTTCAAGGCAAAATCATTAATACAAAATTCTACATTGTAGACAATTGCTTGACTTGAAAAGAAAAAAATAAAAGGAAAAAAAATCAACAGTCTAGATGCCAACAATGTCATCAGCAATCTGATGCAGAGTTACCCATAGAGTTAATACCATCTTCCTAATATCTGGGGGTTTTGTCTTAATGTAATTCAGTACCAGAGGAGACATGGCAGACACTGGACTATATTGGTTTCACAGCAGTGTCTCAGATTTTTTCTAAAATGGATTGAAAGTTTTCCACTACACCAAACCCAATTCCATCTGTCTTTCCTCAGAGGTCATGTCTTTTACAGGCCTTCAGTTTTGCTTTCTTCCTTCATTCTTATCATCCACATTTTTCTTGAAACCACTAAAATTAGATGCAGAACTCCAGCTGAGGATTTGACAGTGCTACACAGAGGAAACACTACTCCATGTGTTCCACATATGACTGTTCTTTACTTCTGTGAATTATTCTTTTTTTCTCTGCAATTTGACACTGTTGGCTTCTGTTCAGTTTTCCTTCCAGTGTATCTCCTAGATGCCATTCTGAAGAAAAGCTGCCTACAAAGTCTTTCCCAATCTCTACTTACTCAACGATTATTCCCACACAGGGATCTTGTGCTTCTGCATGAAAGAAAGATCTCTTATTTGTGTTTCAAGTCCATAACAAATTTGTATTAATTGCCAGTACTTTTTCTCCCCCTTGCCCTTAGACTGCCTTTCCATGACTAACAACATCCTATACTTTATTCTGTTATCAATCCTCTTTTTTCTAAAGAATCATGAACTTCATAATCTCACTGATACTTTCATGCAAGTCTTTTTCCCTGATCTCTCTGTACTTATGATGAAATGTAGAAAAGCCCATCTCCAGTTACTTCTCTCACCTCTTGAAAAAATTCTGATCCTGGAACTCTCCAAGAATTCACAAGGCATTTTTACCTCTTATCTGTGTTGTCCACCTAATACTCCTAGCCTGATGGACCAAAACTCCTTGGCTGTCTTTTTCCTGATAGAGAGAAGGCCTTAGAATTAAGAACTTGCTTACCTAAGGCAGTTCCCCCACCCTTTCCCTTTCTTTCTCCATGTCTTTCTGAAATAGGTATATAATGACATCCAGTCCTCTGAATTATCCCTGTAGGGCTTCATCAATTTTCCTGCTTAAGGTACACAGTGTTCAGCAGAAAGACTGCCTTCTGTCCTTACTATGATCTTACTACTTGTCCAACTCTATTACCTAGAAGAGAAAAAAATGGTATTAGCTTTCTTTTATAAAAAGAATGAATCCCATTGACTTTTTTTAAACTTGACTTTTTTTTTAAAGGCAAGAAGAATTATAGTAATTCTGCCAAATTCTTCACTCTTACCACTTAATGGTCTCCTAAAACAGACTTGCAACCTTCATAGGAGAGAACAAAATGCATTGCCTTGGTTTTGTTCTTTGACAAAATGTGTACTTCAGAGAACTTGTAAAACCATTTTAGCCTCAATAAATTCTTGCAAGCTGTTTTGGTCAGAAACTGTTGTAATTAAATAGCTATCTTTGATGTAACTGTTTAGTTAAAAGAATCAGATATGTTCCTGCTCCCCGGGTTCTGGGAAACCACAAATAATGGTTTTGCTTGGTTACAGAATTAGGACTTTTGGACAATACAGCTCAGTCTTTCTCAGAAAGTTCAAATGTTGGGACATATTTCTTTACTCTACCTGATTTTTAATTTTTCCAACAATTACTTCTACCTAGACCTTTTCCATCCACTGCACCAAACTTGCAATAGTTCTGTCATTGCCAATGTTATAGCAGTATACCTATAGCATTGTTTCAGTTTGGAGAATTACAACATTTAGTTAGCTGCCCTCTTTAATGAGCCACTTCTTTTATACCCAGTAAAATATGACCGAATCATCAAACTTAAAATACTGAATCATGACAACAGCTACTACCAGTGATTATTAATAATATTACTGTTGAGCTTGAATACAATACATATGTCCCTAAACTGTTATAGATATGTGGGATTTGCTAACAGCTTATGGTGACTCATCCTAAAAATCTACAATACCAATTTCCCATTTTTGGGCTGATTTCTGACAAATAAATAAGAAAACCCAGCTGCATGAAACATGTAGGTGAGCAGCTGTAATTAAGCTAACAGGTCAAATACCTGTGACTTCTGGGCACAGGTTAGGTGTTTTTCTGGTGCTCTTCTGGTCTGTTGCAGGAGTCAAAAAGCAGTAAGGAACTATAAAACCTGTAAAATACAGGACATCTTCTTTGTATTTGACTCTTATTTTGAGGAATCGTTCCAATACAGTTGGGTGTTGACTTGCTTTGCATACCATGTGTTCCATTCTTTTCAGGGTTAATGCTTTTCTTGGGAAATGAGTTTTCATTTGCTGCTTGGGTTACAGGATTTTTCTGGCAGGGTGTTTTGTTTGCCTTTTTTTTTAATAATGTTGTGCTAATGGTTAATAGCTCTTTAAAGTAGATGTGTTTTCTAGTACTGTCAGTTATGGCTGGTGTTAATTAATGATACTTGACTGTGTTTAATTTTGCTCTTCCTGTCAGTGACCACTTTTGGACAGATGAAACAAACACATGGGGGCGTGGGTGTATATTGGCTGTTTGGAATGGGATACTTTTCAGATGCAGCTAGTCTTTTTCAAAGATACACAAATATTTTTGATAAAAGAAGAAATAGTATTTCCTCTCCAAATTGCATTATGGTATTTTGTTATAATATGTTCCCCCCAAAATTATAAGGACATTATTATAAACTAGATGTTTTGTGTGGTTTCTCTGACTTTTTTATTGATGGGGGACTTCTCTCTTTGACACGTGTTTGACTCCAGAATTCTTGCTTCTGCAAAAATGTCAGAATATGCTAATGTATTTCATACTCAAGCACAGAATAGTTAGCCGTAATTAGACTATCAGTCCATGTTCCCCAGAAATTTTGATGGGGAATTGTGGGGACCAGATCTTATCATCAGTGGAAGATCAACAATACCGTGGATTGCCGCGGTGGGAATTGGAGAGAGAGCAAAGGAAACTAGGAAGGAACCTATGAAGACCCATGGAAGATTGAAGACTTTATGGTTT
>JAWWEE010000074.1:30196465-30277869 GCA_035221455.1 Xenops minutus
CACCAATAAATGCCATTCCATCTTGTTCTTTCCCGGAGTGTGCCTCGTTATTTACCTCTCCCTCCAACCCCAGGATCACGGCAGGGAATCTTTTCCCAGGAGACCATTTCTTACTCCTCTTTTTTTTTTTTTTTTTGTTTTCTATTTTAATCTGCTTATTTATAGTTTGGGTAGGTTTTATGAAGATTTCATTTACTTGTATGTAGTATAGCATCACTTCCAAAGGAAGAAATGAGGAAAGAAGGGAGAGGGAAGAAAACAAATTTCTTTTCAACACCCCATAATTCACTTTTCTGCATGATCAGTTGTTTGCCCTGCTCATCCCACATACACTTTTTGGACTGACTTCTCTACACAGGGGAACCCTTTCCTACCAGGCCTGTGGTATGTAGAGCAAAGGATCTGAATTGTAGCTGACACTTCATAGTTACTGTGTGTGAATAACTGATAACTCAAAGTGTTGAGTTACTTTGATAACTCTGTGTTTTGGAGGTACCAAACACTCTCTAACTGCCAGTGATGTGAACTAAGATGTGTGAGTATTTAGCAGCTCAGGAAAACTGGTCCAAGTGATTTTTTTTGGTTCATGCTCCCTGTATTCTACTTTGCTATCTATGTGCTCTCAATCCCACACCAGGAGTTTGCTTTCTAGGTCCCTATGTCTAGAATTTTAAAAGCAAAGATAATTTATTTTGAAATTAACAGTTTATCACCTGTGTTAAGAAAAAAAACTGAGATGTGATTGAGATGTTCTCACTCTCAATGAGATGAATAAGAAATGAAACTGTTGTCTTTGGTGAAGGAAACACTGCATACAGTTCTGAAGTTTGAGGCTGTGACAATGAAGTACAACAGCTTGCTGTTGATGCCTCAGGGTTTTTTTGATTTTTGATTTTCTAATTTTATAGATTCTAGAAGTTATTGTAGATTTAATTTACCAGTAAAATAACTTCAGTTCTTTCTCTTTTAAAACTGTAAATTCATATTCTTCATGGCAGCAAAAGCCAAAGCCTTTCATTAATTTTGGAACAGAGAACACAGATGTGCATAATGCAGACTTAACACAGAATCATGGAATCATAGAACCATTTAGGTTTGAAAAGACTTCTGAGATCATTGAGTCCAACCATTAACCCAGCACTGTGAAGCCCACCACTAAACCATTTCCTTTATGCTTGCAGCTTAACATCTTTTGAATGCCTTTAGGATTGGTGACACAACAATTTCCCTAGGCAGCCTGTTCCAATGCTTGGCAATGCCTGTGGCAAAGAAATTTTTCACAATGTCCAGACTAAACCTCTCCTGGTGCAACTTGAGGCCATTTCCTCTTGCTCTGTTGCTTATCACTTGGAGGGAGAGACTGACACTCGCCTCACTACAACCTCCTTTCAGGTAGTTGTAAAAAGTGATAAGGTGTCCATTAACCCTTCTTTTTTCCAGGCTAATAAAAATTACAGATAGATAGATAGATAGATAGATAGATAGATAGATAGATAGATAGATAGATAGATAGATAAGCTAATAAAAGTTGGTAATATAACTCCTGGATATTGTTCATTAAATAAGAAAGCACTAACAAAGTCATAGTTCTGATACATAGGAGTTTCACTGTAAGTGAACATAAAGGGTCCCAGTGGCCAGGAGACAATAATACCTAATAATGCCTTTTCTTCTGAAGTTCATCCAGGGCATCATAACCAATGTATAAAACATAATCTGAACCCTATACAGAAGGCAGAAAAAGGAAGGGAAACCTAACTTGGGCTGAGTCTCGAATTTTTCACTTGAGGACAATTTCAGCTGAGTAACTAGTTAAACTATTTGGGACTGGGCTTTGAAACAACAGCATTTGAGTAGATGGAAAAATAACTAGGAGTTAATTCTTCATAAGCACTAAAGGCATTACTGGAAGCAAATTATATAGACTATAATATGTGCCAGTGGGAAGCTAAAGAACTGTTATTTTTAGAATTGTGCAGAAAATCTAATTTGTTTACCCGATTTCTTCAGAGAAAAAAAAAATAAAAACCCAACCACAAAAACCCTCAAACAAAAAACAAACCCCAACCAAACAAAAAAAAAAAAAAAAAAAAAAAAAAAAAACAAAGCAAATCACCCTCTGAACTAACCCTAAACACAAAACAGTCTTAATTTTGATAAAACAAAACCCTGCACAAATTGTGCGGAACAAGTGGAAAACAAATGAGCAAAACATGATGCTTAGTTTCTTTAAAAACAATAATAAATTTAGCTGGCTTTGATCTTCATGCCATTTAGAAGTGGGAAAAAGGAAAACACTTCTTCTCAGAACTTTTCTTAGTTCAAATTCATCGTCCTATCTTTACTCTTAGTTGAAATTCACCAGATGCAATATTGCAGTTCTGCAAATGAGGAATGACCCTGCAGATGGCTTTTGCAAGCCTGAATGTTTCCTTGGACAAGAGACTCATTCAAATAACCCCTCAGCTCCCCTTAGCAGAAAAGTTTCCTAAACTAAAATTCTTGTAGTTTAAGTAATGGTGAGACTCTGTGTCCAGTTCTGGGCTCCTCAGTACAACAGAGACATGTTGCTCCTGGAGTGGGTCCAGCAAAAGGCTATGAAGATAATGAGGGTACTGGAGCACCTCACTTATGGGGAAAGGCTGAGAGAGCTGAGCACGTTTAACGTGGAAAAGACCAAGAGGGTATCTTATCAGTATCTGCCCGGAGGGTGCAAGAGGACAGAGCCGGGCTCTTCTTGGTGGTGCCAGGCAATACGAACCAATGGGCAGAAACAGACGCAGAGGAAGTTCCACCTTAACATGAGGAAGAACTTCTCTGTCTGGGTGACCAAGCACTAGAACAAGTTGCCCAGAGAGGTTGTGGAGTCTCCTTCCCTGCAGATATTCAAAATCGTTCTGGGTCAATCCGGAATAACTTGCTCCAGGGGACTCTGCTTGAGCAGGGAGGTTGGCCTGGATGACCTCCAGTGGTCCCTTCTAACATTAACCATTCCGTGGGACTCCGGGTGGAGGCGATGCTCCAGCAAGGGGGCCGAGGGGCTCGCCGTGCGCGGTCCGCAGGGCCGGAGACTGCGAGCTGTTCTGGCGCGGGCGGGAGCGGCACCCGCCGGGGGCTCTGTCCGGCCGGGGCACCGACCTTCACCTGACACCGACTCGGGGCAGGCAGCGAGGCAGGGAAGGAGCGAGGGCGGTGCCCGCCGCTATAAAGGCCGGGACGGGCGGCAGCGGATCCGCCCTGCGGGGAGCGCGGGGCGCTGCGGGAGCTGCGGGCACCGCGGGCACCCACGCTAGTGGGCGCAGCGTGGGCTGGGCAGGTAAGCTGGAACGGCGTGAGGGGACGAGCACAGCCAGAAATCGAACAAAAAGGGTGCGGAAACATATATATATATATATATATATATCTCAATCTGGGGTCGGTTAGGCACTTTGTTATCATTATTGCTTTAGCCTTCATCAAATTCATGTGTGGCTTTTTGCTTGGAGTTTTTTGGGGGTGTTTTTTATTGTTTGGTTTTTAAACCAGTATATTTGATATATCAAAAAGAAAAGTCTAGGGAGACTTAGAGCACCAGTCAGTTACTGCCTCTGAACCTTTCCTAGTACCATGCAGTGTAATGAGTGTATGTCTTTATTATTGTAATAATGACCACGTAATGACTGCTCAATTATGTTCTAATCGAACATAAAGTAATGACGAAAACCCTCTATTCTGTAATAGATGATCCACAATAACTTCTGTATAGTCTCAGGATATAGCATAAAAGACTACTGAAACAGGCTACTGAGCCAGGTCCCCTTGTAAAAGTGTTAACTGTTTTTAGTATCTCATTAATAGGAGTTCTTTTGTCATGCTGTTACATATTTTATTTTCTTTTTATTTGTTATATTTAAGTAGAATAAAGTTGAGACCAAAGTGTAATGAGTCATGGAAAAACCCACGGATGTGAACACTCTAAATATTTACTAATTCTAAGTGTTTTGTTGGTTTTTAAATGCAGGTTTTGTTTAATCTGACTTTCTCCTAAGCATACAACAAAGAAGCACAATGAAGGACCATTTTGTAAATTCCACAGAAAAGGACCTCTCTGATGCTGGTAGGCATGGACACCATATGTGTGTTTGAGGAATATATTCCACAGCTTTGAATCTAAAGCTGCATTGTAAAGCTTTCCTTCATACCAAAGTGGTTTTGTAGGAGATAACACAGTGAGTTTTCACTAAACTAAAGCCACACCTATAAAATGTTTCTTCATGAATCATTCCATCAAGTTCAACAAAAGTCATTTACATGGGTAAAACTATTTAGGAGATCCCTAGCCTGGTCATGAAAATGCTACTGGGGTAAGCTAAGCTAGAAACACATTATTTCTTTTAAATGGTTGTCTAAACCAATCATTATAGACTGACTGACATTAAAAAAACCTGCGTAGAAAATTCTATTCATAGCGAGTCAGCAGTTAAGGTAAATGTAAATAGGGAGTGGCTGGTGTGGGGAACCCCTTTTCTCCCCATGTTTTACAGCTGGCTCCCTACTGTGGTAGCTCATCAGTTTCTTTATATACTTCTTACATCTCATTTTATGCATTTAGAATTATAAGATTCCTGGGGTAGGACTCCTCTTTTGTGTAGATTTCTGAAGCCCCTAGAACAAAGAAAGTAGGACATGTGGCAACTACTGCAATAGAAAGAAAGAATGAAGATGGCTATTACAGGCAAAGACATGTTTCTTCAGTTAACTTCCATCTCTTCTGCGTTACCTGTAGCAATTATAATCTTTACTATAAGCAAATCTACTCATTTAATGAGGGCTTCTCCTCATTCGCATTCAAGTGTGTGTTTGAAGAATTAACTCTTAGTCTTTGATAGTCTTTCTGTATAAATATGTTTTCATTATAAAAATGAATCTTGCTTCCATCTTGGAAATGGAAGTGGAAGCTTTCTGGAGTAAAGATAAACTGAATAGAAATGAAGGTTCAGGAAAAATTCACCAGGCTCTTCCAAGGATGTGAGAAAAGATATCTTTAAATGTAAAAGAATCAGCAGTGAAAGATGCAAGAAATTGCTGCAATAGTTAGATTATTATGTTAAAACAAGTCTGCTTTTTATTTAACAGAATCTGCAAACAAGGGATATGACAATCCTTCTTTCCAACATGAAGAACATCTTGAACAAAGTGATAAATTAGAGCCCAAGAGAAAAATGTGGGTATTATTTGAACTGAAGCATTGGCTGCTGTTATACTAGGTGTATGGGGGCAGGGGAAGGAGAAGAGTTTAGTACAGCTTTACCAAAAAAAAACCCCAAATCAAACAAACCTCGTCTTAATTAGTCTTATGTATTTTCCTCTAGGAAAGAAAATGAGAAGTCAGAGAAACGAATGGTTGGCATTTTTGAATTGGTTAGTGTCCAGTTTCATGGTCTGTTTTATTTTTTCTTTTCTTTGTCACTGTGAGTTGCTTATGAATGGCATTTAATAGGCAGTGAAAAAACAGAGAAAAAGCCTGATACCTTCTAATTCTAGACCTCAATAGGTTTTGCCCTGTTGTGTCAGATTCCCCTGCTGGTGGATTGGAAGCACTGACAGCAGTTCAACCTTAGCACTGTTGGAAGATGAAGCTCACCCCTGCTGAGGCTGTTCTAGGACATATTTACTGCACGGGCCCTTGCCTTACCTCTGGTTATAAATGGTTTATCCTGTATCTGACATCTGAGAGATCTGGTCTCTCTGAACCAGCAGTATGGTTTTATGTCAGTTTTCTATACAACAGCTGTTCCCAAATAGTTCTTACATGTGGGCTTGCTTCCTCTGGAACAAGAGAAGTTTTATTCTTCTCTAGTTTATCCATGTCCATCTACACTTTGTAAGAGGCCTAGGACAGTCAAGAAAAAACCACTGATTTAAGATTAACAAAATCCTAGGATAGCTTTGGCAGTTTAAATTCACATCCTTCTTGAAACCAAACAAATGTTTAAGGGTGGACAAGCCTTAAGATAGCTACCTCTGCTAAAAACACTTTCTACTTGTAGATATAAGCCAGGTTCTGGTCAATAGCTCACTCTTGTTTACATTGTAAAGACATTATCTTAGTAAATATGTAACTTAATGGAATACAAAATGAAATATATTGTACAAAGGTCATTATCACTTACAAATGTCGTTTTTTCCAAACAGAGAATCTGTGTTCTGCCAGTATTCCCTAAGCAGCCTTACTGAGTACTGATTTAAAGATGTGTTCAGCTACTACAAAATTCTTACATTCTGAGTTTACCTTCAGCTGGAATGTTGCTGCTGCTTTAGAATATGTAGATAGAAATAAAGCTGTTCTGTAAGCCTGCTGTACTGTAGCAAGTATATGAACTATCAGGTGTAATGCCACTTTTTCTTCTCTTTTTTTTTTTTTTTTTGTAATGCTCACATAGTTTTGCTATGCTGACTGGGTGGATGTCCTTCTGATGGTAGTTGGTTTGATCGCAGCTGCTGCAAATGGTACTGGAATGCCGCTTATGATCATTATCTTTGGAGAGATGACAAACAGCTTTGTACTAAGTGGCATGGAATCAAATGGTAAAAAGTTAAAATTGGACTTCTCTACATATTGGTTATGTTTTGCTACAGGGGCTGCAGTTTTTTCCCCTCAGACTATGCACTGGTACACACCTAAACAAGTACATTATAAGCAACATTCACCCTACTGGAAATAACCCAGTCATTTTAATCAGTCTTTAATGACAAGACAAAACCAATGCATTGGATGTGCTCTTTATGAATGAACTTCAACTTTGGCGAGATAGTAAGAAGCATGACCAAATTCTGTATCATCAGTTATCAGGCACCAATTCCTTAAAAGTAAATGTGCATTTGTCAAATCATTTTGTATTTTGCAAGACTCCACTTGCAGAATGCAAAACATCTGCAAACTGATGACCCCATGTTACCACCAATAGCTTCTGCATAGAACACTTTCACAAATATTACTACTTTTTATTTTCCCTTCACAGATACTTCAGTAAATAGTTCCAGCTGCCCATCAGTTCCAGCTGTGGATATAGAAGGTGAAATGACAAAGTAAGAGTCTTTGTAGTTTTCCTTTTAGTAGAGTATTGGAAGATTTACTATGTTATCTCTTTGAGGAAAAGCCAAACATTTTCCTTCACAAAAAGGTTTCCCAACAAAGCATTACAGGCTTCAGTATTTAATTTGGTGTGATAAATCAAGACTAGTTGTTGCTTTGTGTGTCTAACTTTTCTCACGAGATACAGTGAAGTCACATGGGCTTTTGTTCCCTTATTCCAGGTTTGCTTACTATTACGTGGGAATTGGCTTTGCTGTGTTGATTCTGAGCACCATCCAAGTATGGACATTTTTGGTTGCTGCCACAAGGCAAACAGCAAGGATCCGGCAGAAGTTCTTTTTTGCAGTGCTCCATCAGGAGATGGCTTGGTTTGATACCACCCAGATAGGAATGCTGAATACCAGATTGACAGAGTGAGGGCTCTGCTCTTTTCTTATATTCCCACTCCCCCACACCTAAGTATGACATTTGAAAGAAAACCACTCTGTGGAACAGCCTATAGAGAGATAAAAAAAAAAAAAGCTAAAACACCTCCAAACCTAAAGTGTGAAATATTACAGCTTGAACTGAGAAATTCATTATTATTTTCCTTTTGTTTGTGCAGTTCCTATGATGTATGCATTGGAAGGGTTTTGGTTGTGAAACACCTGACAGTGGCTTTGTAATGTCCATGAAGTGCATAGCAGTCAGTACTAGATAAACACCTCTGCTGTCTCCACCTAAATTATAAACACTGAAAGCTCTGACTTTTTATTTAATGGAAATGAGCTGGTATTTGCATCTAGTCAGATCTCAGGCTGGACTCTGTCCAGTCAGTTAGTCTTTGGAGCTTTTCCATAAACTTAGATTTAGAGATGAGGATTGTAAGCCTCGAGATGCTATGGGATATACGTGTGAACAGAATTTTTTTTTAGTATTTCTTTTCTGGATTTTAAAATATCTTTGAACAGAGCTATGCCTTTAAAGGTGTAAAAAGCTTAAATGAAACCACTCTCAACTCTGGCTGAGAGTTCTCAGAAGAGAAAATGGGGAAGGAAATTTATATGAATTTATATGAAAAATTGAGGTTATTCCAAATAGTGTTCTGATGGAATGGAGATAACCATTCATCTGGGACTGTAGCCAAAATTAAGAACATAAAAATGCATCAGAGCTGATCGGAAGAAATAATTTGTAGATGGTCATGTTGGGTGAGGAGGCTGCTTGACTGTTTACTTGTATGGCTTCATTTGGATGTCAGATAGGGAAACTAGGTCACTTGTGACTTAGTGACAGGCCATAGAAACAGCAGCTAATGATGAAAAATACAGAATATGAACCCTTAAAAATAGGAGGTTTCTGCTGTGTTTTGGCCACAGAAGAGCCTAATGGTACAGTCCAGAAGCTGTGGTTAGAAATTTCACTGTGCCCATTAGGAAATGGCAAAGCTTCTGACATTAAGCCACACAACATGAAAGCTTGGGGGGGGAGTCACAATGAAAGGCATTCCAAGGTAACAAATCTTTCTTTATTATTGTTTAAAGGGACATCAACACCATCAACCAAGGCATCGGAGACAAGATCTGTATATTTTTACAGTTTTTTACCACATTTCTGGCAGGGATTATTATAGGATTCATCCACGGATGGAAGCTGACACTGGTGATTTTGGCAGTCAGCCCTCTTCTTGCTGCATCAGCAGCCGTTTGGTCAACTGTAAGTGTGAGGGGATTAATAAACAAAGACCAGAAAAACATTGCAACTGTTATGCACAAGAAAGGGTAGAAAATGGAAGGAAATTAGTGTGATTTCTAAGCTGGGAGATTTGCCCCATACTTTAAGATTTCGTTCTTTTTGTAGCCTTTCTTTGGGTTCCCAAGCACATACTCTTAAGTCTTATTCCTTCTGTCTGGATATTCTGTCCTTGTGCCATGTGACAGGAAGGTAACGTGCATCAGTGCATCTTCCTTGAACAGTGATTTCCTCATACAGAGCATTGGGGAAGCCCAGGCATGTACTTGTGACCCTTGCTTTTCCCTCCCAACATACGCTTTTCAAGCTTTTTCCATCTGCATTTACACGTAGCACATCTCTTACAAATGATTTACTGAGTTGTATGCTGTGTACAGAGTAGATCCTAGGACATACACATATCTGTTGCAGACCGTAGTGACATAAATCAGTGAAATATCTGGAGAGGTTTCCCTTTCAGATAAGGAAACATTTTCCCATTTTGTACTGTTGTAGCCACATTAATCAGTGCAGCTCACGTTCTGAAATGGCTACTTATATATGATTCTATGGATTTAGGTTTTTTTCCTCCTTAAAGCATTTCAAATAAGCTAGGAGTAAGAATGTTAGAGGCTGTAAAGTGTTTAATTTTCTTATTTCAATATCTACTGGCACTCTCCAGAGCAGCTATGGCACACCTCCCTAACCCTACACACTTCATAGTAGAGTTCATGGCTGTCCTCAGCCTGGGAGGAAAGTGGATCAGTCATGAGGCTGATCTGATGCTTGTGTAACATTTGACTGTAATGAGGACACAATGATAAATTGAGCTGGATTTGGGAGACGTTCAGAGGAGTTGACCTCCACTTTCCTAAAATCTCATCTTATATGTATGATTTCGGTAGGGAGCAATAACATCTGTTTTTCCAGCTCCTGGCATCCCTTACTGCTAAAGAGCTGTCTGCTTATGCCAAAGCAGGAGCTGTGGCAGAAGAAATTTTAACAGCAATCCGGACTGTTGTGGCTTTCAATGGACAGCAGAAGGCATTAGAAAAGTAAGTTTTTAATTCATAATTATATTTGAAAATATCGAAAAGGAATTTGGTTGCGGATTTGGTTTTTGGGGTTTTTGTTTGTTTTGTTGGGATTTTTAATTTGAGGGGCAAGGGAATGAGATTCTCCTTAACGTCATTTTATCTTTCTGTAAGTGGACAAATCACCTTAAAAAACAATGTGAATAGACCTAATCAGTGAATACAAAATACTTTGTGTTATCACTGCAGTGTAGATTAAAATTTCTCCTCTGATTGAGAGCTGGAATTGAACTGAATGTGAAAGTGGTGGGAAGGTTGTCTTCACCTTATTAGGTGACACAGCAAAGCATGTGATCAGTTGCTTAACTTAGCACATGTGCTATTTTCTGATCTTTTGAACTTATATTTAAGCTACACTGGATAACAGCCTTAAGTAAAATCACATTACTAGCTTTTACTAGTTTAAGGATTTGGAAATAACACTTGTAGTTGACCAGGGTTGGCCCTAGTCATATCTAAAAAGTGAGGTGATTGCGGCTGGCCACCAACTTACTCACATATATGTCAGGTAACTCAACAAGCTGAAATAACATTCAATATACAAATAAAGGGCATCATCGATTCTGTGCAGCTGGGAAAGGTAACCCAGAAGACCTGATTTGTGAAACATTTCTCTCTTTTTCAACTCTTGTGTTTGCCTTTGTCTCATGTAAAATTTCTAAAGTGGTATCCCCTAGCCTAGTGTCCTACAGCCTTTTCCTGCATTTGTCTGCTTCTAAGGACTGAGCTCTGACTATCCTATAGGTCTGTATCCTGCTTACTGGCAATTATCCTTAAGATGCAACAGTGTTAAGACAATTTGTGCTTACACAGGAAAGGCAAAAAAAGCCCTAAGACAATAGTTGTCCCCCCTTTTCCCCATCATCTACAATTGCAAGTGTCTGAAAATCACATGGTAGGAGCTGCTTCAAACTTTGTCTGAAGACAAAATAATTGATACCTGAGTAATTCCATACCTGTAACACCTTTCCTTTCCATGGTTGACCAGTCAGCCTCTTCTACAGCTCTACCTCCATTTAATGGAAAAAAAAAAATCAACCAACAAAATCCCCTGTAGTGATGCCTCTCCTAGAAACATTTTCTACTAGAGACAGACAGACTCCTACCAGGGACTAACTAGGACATTTTGCAGATGGTGAATTATGACTCCTACACAGCTCTTGAATGCTGGCCTTGGAGTTAAAAAAGCATCTTTTCACTGCAAAGTGCCTCCACTGACCACAAATATTTACTCTTACAAAGGACCTTTCAGTCATCTTTTGTTTCTGGCAGTGGCTTGGCTTGTCCTCTGTAGTCGAGTGATCACGTGTATTTGTCACACTGCTCAAATCTAGTACCCATTTCCCTGGAAGGCCTATGATGCTGCTGACTCAAAGGTGGGGCTTGGTTTGAAGAGCACGACCAAGTCAGAACATTGAAATATATTTGACTAAGAAATACAGCATTGGTGGCATATGAGAAATTTACATGAACAAAATTAATGCAGTTTTTTTAAGTTGCTTCCTGGGTGACTGAATTGGATGTTGCCCTACTATGGGGATGTATTGTATAGGAAATACGTGTTGGGAGAAAAAAGTGCAAGCTGCTGAATATGTTGCTGGAAGTAAAAAGATAGACTATTCTAAGGCTGCACTTTCCATAATGAGCTTGAGTAAATGAAAGCTATTAGGTGTAAAGTACAGATTATTGAATTTGAAGTATCTTTAAATAGAAAAGAAGGAAAAATTCTCACATTGAATTTCAGTCTTCATGCTGATCTTCTGTGTCCACTTGTTTCCTATATTGCTATATTAATCAGTAAAGTAACCTAAGGGAAAGATACATGACTTCCCAGAATGGCCAATAAGAGAACAACTGTGGTGTCAGAGGGAGCTCTCTCATTTGCTTCCTTCCCTAGTGACTGGGGTTGTTGAGGGGTTTTATTTTTATTTTGTCTATTTTAAATGTGGAAGACTAAGCCTTACCTTTGATAGATAATTTTGGTAAAACCTTTTCAAGATTTCCTTTCAGGATTAATGGAAACAAGTGGTTCAGGAGTGGTATCGTGGCTTCCATCATGATAACAAAGTCATGATGTTCAATTGTTTTCTAAATATGTTTTCCATAACAGCATGCCAGTGTTGTCAGCATATGTCAGAGCAGATTTATTCAAATTAGTTATATCCCTAATAGTTTTGTTGAAAAAATTAAAAATCTGTATTCTCTTTTAGATTTTAGTTTTTTTGCATAGATCCTTTTAATTAAGAAAAGGGTGCTGGGAAATAGCAATTGAAATGGCATGTAGTACCTGTTGAATTAATGGTTTCTTTATCCCCTTTCAGATACAATGCTAACCTAGAGACAGCTAAACATGCTGGAGTGAAAAAATCTATTACCACCAACATATCTCTAGGTGTTTCACAATTTCTTATCTTTGGGTCCTATGCACTTGCATTTTGGTATGGAACCAAGCTTACTGCTGAGGATGAACATTATGACATTGGCCGTGTGTTAATTGTAAGTACATCAATGCAGCTTTGAAAAATGTTCTGTAACTTCAGACTAATAGCTACACAAGTGGTGTATCTATTTTCTGCTACGTGTTTGCTAAATTAGCTGCTGCAGACTCACTTACTATAAAAGAACTGGAAGATAAAAATTTTGCCAAGCTTTTGATATAGCAAGTTTGAACAGGGCACCTTGAATTCCCACCCTAATCAATGCAAAGACAGAAGTATCTGCACTTTCCTCGCTTGTCTTGGAATCTACTTGTAGAATAGGATGAGCAACCTAGAGCTGGTGGTTAAGAAGGGAAGACAATCTGGATTGCCAATAGATTTCTGCCTAGACACAGATGAAATAGATCTCACTGGTGTGCTGAATGTGTACTGGGAAGTTCTCAAGATCTCATTTAGCCACAATGTCTTCTGTGCATTCTGTTGGTTTTTAGTTGTGTGTTTATCATATGTTTCCAGTATGTCTTATGTTTATAATGGTTTGAGGATATTTAGCTATCTTATTATCATCAGAAGTTTGGCTGCATGCTTAACTTTGACATTTGAGGGACTTCTGATGAGCTCTCCTTACTATGAGAGCATATTAAGGGAAATGTGCATTAAAAAAATCTGGACTAAGTTTTGTGAGCCTCCTAACTTTGGGAACATCTGGAAAACAACAGAGAAAGATATTTGTACATAATATGAAATGCAAGAACATGAAAAGTATTTCATGCCACAAAAACATGTGTCAGAAGTTACCATTTACCCCAGGAAAATGGGGACTGGACATGAGCAACTGTGGAATGCACCTTTCGCTTTTGTGTTTAATTTGCCTGAAAAGGATTAAATGCCAAAGTCTTTCAAGTGCACTTCTGGGCACTGGTGACATTGTAATCAGTAACTGTGATGCTCCTCTCCATCTCCCACAGGTGTTCTTTGCTGTGCTCGTTGGAGCTTTCTCGCTGGGCCAGGCAGCTCCCAACCTGGAGAGTGTGGCTAAGGCACGTGGGGCTGCCTACGAAGTATATAAAATTATCAATAAGGTAAATATCTAAGTATGTAAAATACAAGCCTTTCAACGACATCTGACTTCCCCTCCCATTCTTTTTTTTTTCTTTTGAGATATGTAACAAAAGCACTCTTAAGCCCTAAACTCTATAGATCCCTACCACAGAAATCCATAATATTTCCATTCATACAAAGAAAAGAGGCCCTTTATTTGTTACGATGAATGCTGGGAAGCCTAGAATGTTTATCTGAGATACATGGTTGAGGTCTTTCTCTAGTATTAGACTTTCAGCTCCATGAGGAAAGTAGTAAGGCACTATACTACTTTTTTTAAAAAAATGTGTGTGCAGAATTGCAGCTGAGCTGTGGTTTATTGTGTGAGGAGTTGGTGAGGACGGGATTAGTATTGCTATTTAAGGTTGCAATAATAATATGTAGTGTTGATGTTGCTATGAAAAAGGCTTTCCACATTATTATCTTGGTCTTGCTGGGTTATGCAGCAATTGCCTATCTGTGTATATAAAATATTTTAAACAAGTAGGACTAAAAAGTTCATGGAGAAACAGGTACACCATTCCTCTTGATGTGAGTATAAAATCCTCCTATACAGATTATTGAGGGTCATGTTTGACTGCAAGACAGTGCAGTTAAGTTCTGCAGTTACAGATTTTCTGCTGTGGATTTTGCTGCATTTGAAAGTGGTTTTTATTTATCAAAGTAGAATTCCCAGTTACATGTTCCCCTGTATTCAGCATCCTGCAAGTAAAATACAACAGCTCTGCAGTGGTGAACTGCAGTGTAAACCCAGAGCTGAGAATGTAAAGAACAATGTATCTGGCAGAAATAACAGTTCCAAACGTGAAATAATAGTAATATATTGTAAAAACCTCTTTCCAGAAACGTCTCATAGATAGCAGTTCTAAGGAAGGCTACAAACCAGACAAACTCATAGGAGAAATTGAATTCAGAAACATCCATTTCAGCTACCCATCCAGACCTGATGTTCAAGTAAGTGTTTGGTTTATATTACTGTACTGAAATCCTTCAGCATATGTCCATATTTTTATGTAACTTTGTTGTTCTTGAATACAAAATCCATTCCTGTTTTGGGGGATGGAGCACTGTTTTTTCTCAAATAGTGCACAAAGCTCTAGACCTACTGTCACTGTCTGCTCACTTCGCTTCTGCAGGACAAATCTAATAATATGGATTGTTCCTAGTCTGAATTTTTGTGAACAAGCACTCTGATAAATCAAGTAAGATTTTTCAAAATATGTCTGTCATTAAAGGTTCCAGAGTTTAAACAGTTAAACCAGGAAGCTGCTTTTTCCAGTTCCTTGGTTATTCAGAGTTGCTATGATATCCTATGTAAAAAATTATCTGTGAGGTAGGCTTTACAACAATATGCTATCAAATGGATTGAAACATATCATCCTGGAGATACATTTGGAAATCAAAAGTTATTGCAGTCAGATATTAAAATTGCTGTTCAGTAAACTGCAGTCCCTGTTCTTTGCCAGTTCAGTTTTCCTTAGTGACCTATGTACATCATGCCATGGTGATCGTGGTGATGCAGTTAGTATGACCTCTCTGCCATATTCAACAATTTATAATCTTTTGAACACCTTGATAAAGGTGAAAGAAAAACAAATTTGCTGTTGTTGTTGCTCACTTGATGAAGAAGAGATTGGAATAGAGAGTTCAAATTCCAACAATTAAAAGCTGGACATACGGATTTAGTGGCAAGAATGGGCAACTTCATATCACTGGCTGTTTCTTCAGATGTCTTTTCCTACCTCAGTCATCTGATGTCTGTCCCATTCAGCATCACATCTGTTTCCAGGACACTGTAGCAGCTGAAGGGCAAACTCAGAGCTGGTCTTTCTCCCTAACTGAAGTTGGTGCAATGCATCGTCTGTCCCTCTTGGATAAGAAATGCGAAGTGACAGAATTGAGTCTTCACCCTTCTCCCTAAAAATGCTATTCAGGCCAACGAGCTGTGTTATGGGTCTGCATGCCAAATGGGTATTTGTCATCCTTCCCAAATGAATATTTGTCATCCTTCCCAAATCTGAGTCAGCAGCTCTCTGTGGCAAGAGCATCAATGTTATTTAACAGAGACAAAAGGAATCAGCAGAGATATGTAGAAGTTACCTACAATCTCTCAAGCAATTGATGCAACATGGTATAATCTCCCCTGATCACATTAAACCAAATAAAGGCATCTAAGGAGTCTAGCTATTGTTAGTTTTAATCTTAGCAACACCTTGCCTGATGAAAGAGTCAGAAATAGTCTATTATGTGGTTGTGACTATTTGCATATGGAGATACTATGGTATCTAGAATGTAGTTCTTTCTTGATAATGCAGGCACCAGGATATCAGCTTCTTGGAGGTACAAACCCTGCTGGATGTAATACAGGGAAAGGAGAGGAATATTGCAACTATTTTAATCTCTCATTGCAAAAACACGTGTAGGCAAAATTATAAATCATTCTGGTATAAACAAGAAGAGTTCCCATAGCAGCCAAATATTTTGGCAGCTACACAGCATTACTCATATATGACATGGACATCTTTTGAGGTAAAATGTTCCTAAATATGAAAATCGCAACAATAATACCATTAATCTGTAACTACTCCCCAGGTTGCTGAGGCAGTTAAGAATAACGAATGGGATTTACTAAGGGCTTTCCAGCAGTGACCTTGTCAGAACAGCCACTTATAGTCTAAAAATAGAAGAAGACAGGCCTGTTTCTCAGCGATAATGTTTATTACCTGAAAAGTGGTTGGGTTTTTTTTTCTGAGATTCATAATCAAGTATTGTGCCATTGGCTAAGCATTGGAAAATGGAGGACAGCAGGAGAATGGAAGATCCCAAGCCTGCTACCAGATCATAGAAAGTGGAGAAAATGAGCTATCAAGTTCAGAATACTGTGGCTGTGTCTATATTGGTTGATTTCAGTGTGCTGGGGAATTTTCCCAGGCACTGGAATGCAATGGTCTATGCAAGGGAACTCTTAAAATGTTTCTTGGCATGAACTTGGCCTGTTGCAGTTATCAGTCTTTCCAAATAATTCCCAGGCTTGGTTTAGTAGCCAGAAGTATCCAGGGACTATTCCCAAAAGGTAAGTTGCATGTAGCCATCCAGTTTCAAAACTAACACCCTTCACAAGCACAGATGCAGCCTTTTTCCTATCAGTGCTCCAGAATACTGTCAGGTACAATTAGCTTACTCATACTGCCATACCTTTAGGCTGCAGCCCTTAATACTGCCTGGATTATTGCTAGTTATCTTGACTGACTGTTCTTTAACCAAACTTGTCAAACTAAGATGTTTGTTTTTCCTTTATTCCAGATCCTCAAAGGTCTAAACTTGAAAGTTCAAACTGGGAAGACTATTGCTTTAGTTGGTTCCAGTGGCTGTGGAAAAAGCACTACCGTTCAGTTGCTGCAGAGATTCTATGATCCTGACCAGGGGGAAGTGAGTGTCTGTATGTGAACTGTAAAAACTGAGAGCTATGAGGGCAAGCCCAAGTCTCCCATATTGACTGAACCTTGTTTTCTGTTTTTACTGAATTTGAGCATATTCTTTGTATTTTGTGTATCTCCACAATTTCAAATGAAGCATCTTCTCCTGTTTGCTTAACTTCATTATTCTGCTCCTTCTTACAGTACTATGCCATAAATAGCAAATACCACAAGCCTCTGAATATATGCAAGATTTGAATTTAAAATAATTTTTATCAACAATTGAATTTTAAAGTTCTGTAAACTTTTTTAAGCAAAGCAGAGCCAACAATGTTCTGCTGTATTTTTCTTCCTTTTTATTAAATATAAACTAAAACCTGGAGAGAGTTTTCCTATTTTAAATGGTTGTTTACTTGCCTCATTTTTTCTTTCTCTGCTAACCCACAGCAAAAAGTCCTATCATTATGCGTTGTATGTCTGTTTTACCACTAAACCCTAAATCCAGTGAGAAAATGGTAAATACTTCTTATAAGAAATTTTCAAAGGAAAAAAAAATATTTTTTTAAGGAAAATGTACTTTTTATTCTTGATATTTGAAGAATTCTACTTAGTTGCTACTGTTAGTTGAAAGTAGGTAAACTTTTCAAATATTAAACATTGAACTCAGTGCACAATGTACCAGGGTGGCTGTTATCAACACATTTCTTAAGCTTAGTGTTTCTGTGGCTGTTCATTCCTGCCCCAGTGCCTCATTTTGCTGTGTCAATATTCATGACGACATTGGACATTGCAAATTATCTAGGTTAAACATAACTTTCCCTTTCCTTTAAGTCAACTTGGACTATTTCTTTGATCTGATGTAAAGCACAGCCACAGAGGCAATTGTGTAGCTGCAGCTGTGAGGACAGCAAACTGGCACAGGGGCAGGAGAACTGGGTAAGAAGTATGCAAAGAAGCTGGGAAAGTCTTAAGCCAGGGGGGACAGGATGGTTACTGGGGGAAACAAGCAGACAAAAAACCCAAACAAACAAAAAACACCAAATGAACCACAGTCCAATGTATTCTATTTGTGCTGTTCCTTTCCATTTTCCAGCCTGTGCAGTTGTACCTTCTCCCCCAATGCAGTTTTCTACTAAAGACAACATTTTTTTCTCTCTTGACCTTGTAGCTGATACTCAAGCTGATACTAGTAACTAGTTGCTTTATGATGAACAAAGTGCATTTTCTCAACTTCTTTGACATACTTTTTTCCTCTCAAGATTACCTTAGATGGCCAGGATATTCGGACACTTAATGTCAAGTGGCTAAGAGAAAATATTGGTATTGTGAGTCAGGAGCCTGTTTTGTTTGCAACCACTATCGCTGAGAACATTCGCTATGGCAGAGAAGACATTTCTGATGCTGAAATTGAGCGAGCAGCCAAGGAAGCCAATGCTTTTGACTTTATATCTAGACTGCCTGATGTAAGTTCATGAACTTCTTTTGAGAGTAAGAATGGAAGGTCCATTTAGGCCAGTGTCCTGTTTCTGAGGGGGAGAGCATGGGAATTTAAGATGTAGTATAACTTCCCAAATACTCTTATAGCCCCCTCTATAGCTCTTATAGCAGTTTTTGATTTAGGGAGTTTTTCAACTAGATATTGTGCCTTTGGTTGCTCTCAAAGGACTTGTGCCTAAGTCTGGGAAAAAATAGCAATGCCTTAACTCAAGAGAAAGGAAGCTTCACAGCTATATTGCCATCCCTAACCATCTTAGGTATGGCAGGAATTGGGCTTCTAAAGATAACATCCAGAAATCCAAAGCTCTTTTGTCAGGAGCTGTCTGTACATTTGATAGGAAATGGGTGAACTGGGTGGAGGTAAATAAGCATTCTCTGAGCCAAGACCCTTTTTAGCAGCTAGGAGCTTGAACTCTCCCTCTGCCTGAGACTCACAGCTTTGAGGCCTTTATTAACAGGTGCCTTATTCCTCTCAGGGTGGGGGTGGGAAGTGAAATCAATCATTCAAAACACATCCTCATGGATAAATGGATAATACGTCCTTCCTTTTGTTCCTGCTGTTTAAAAAAATGTGTGAAAATTGCCCACCTGAGATTTTATTTCAAATCCTTCTACTGCTTTAGAGAGCCTGGCCCCCTATCTCTCAAGCATGTGCCATTTCTAACATGTCTGTTCCAAGGTTCTGTCTTCTCAGAGTTATTTGGTCATATTTACTCTTAAATGGCTTCATAATAAAAAACTGCAGTGGACTTTGAGACTTTCCACTTTAGAGTAAATGGCACTGTCAGTAGGAACCAAACCATGGCTACAAAAGGGATGTCTCTGATTCAGGAGGCAACTTTATAGGTCCTGGTGTGTCCCTATCATTCCAACCCTTTTGGAAAGGTAGGCAGTCCTCATTAAATACAGAGATACCTTTAACAGGCTTGTCTGAGAAAATCCAGGATTTGGAGTACTCTGTGAGGGGGCAGTAAAGATTATGTCTTTAAAGAACCATAAGTTCAAAGTTAGGCATGTAAAGTATGAAGTGGGGGTAGGAGAGTTTGGCTAAGGGCTAGTTGGATGTATACAGTTCCATGCTTGCTCTGCCTGTGCTCAACAAGCTACCTCTTGGCTAGAAGCTGAGTATTTACATTGCACAGAGGAGTGAGGACTTCGTTTGAGATGTTCCACAATTTGTTTTGTTCTCTCCTTTCTCAGAAATTTAATACCATGGTAGGTGAAAGAGGGGCTCAGCTGAGTGGAGGACAGAAGCAGAGAATAGCTATTGCCCGTGCCCTGGCAAGAAATCCCAAGATTCTTCTTCTGGATGAAGCCACATCTGCATTAGATACTCAGAGTGAATCCATAGTGCAAGCAGCTCTCGATAAGGTAGGATTCATGTTACTGAAACTATCAGCTGCTATGAAAAGGTGAAACAACACTTAAGAAAAATGAATGTACAATTTTCAGTGCAGGTTTCTGTTGGAATTAAGGACACTGGAAAGCAAAATTTGGATGGATGATCAATTTCAGTATTTTAACAGGGAGTTTGAACTATGAAAAATTTACATGGGAATCATGTTTGCTTTTTAGGGGTTTTGGTTTTGTGTTCTTGATAATTAAGGAGACATTTAGTCATGTGGAACTGCAGCTTAGGTGTGCTGCTCCCTTTCTCAAATCAAAATTGCTGATTTGCTGGTCAAATGTTGATGGCAACTTACCATGTCAAGGTATGAGGACTGAATAGCCTTTTGCAGTTAGATTAATCAAAATGCATAGATATTCCTGGTATTTGTTCTTCATTGAATAATTGCTTCATCATTTTCAGAAAGTTCTTGGGATTTAGCCATTTTCTTTCTTTTCATAGACAGTGCAAACCTCAGGACTAAAACAGAGCCAGCTGCAAATATCTGAGTCTCTGCCCTACACCTGTGTTTATCAGCACCACAGCTCTAGGATGGGTGCTGCTGCAGAGCTGTCAGAGCTTGCACCCGTGTTCTCTGACCAGCACACAATACCTTCCTCACAGCCCTCTTTCATCAGCAGTTTGCACCAATGTGTAGTGGAACCTAAAGGCTCTGACTGAAAAAGAACTTTATGATTGGGCTCCAGTGTTTGTTTTTTTTTGTCTGGTATTTATTTTAATGTATTTTCAAAAATGAAGTGGAAAATCCTGCCTTACATTCCAGTAGTTATGCAGAGAGATACAAATTACTAGTATGACTCAAGAGAAATACAGAATTTGCCATTTTCAGTGCTAGTCAGTTTAAATCTGACATAAAATGTAGCTCTTATATTCAAATGGTTCTACTGATACTAGTATTGAGGTAATGTGTAGATGCAAAAATAATGTTCACATAATATAACTTGTATATCCATGATATAATTACTGCAGAATTTAGCACTAAAAGTTTACTGCTTCAGACATAATTTAGCTTTCTTCTCCATATTCTTTAATTTCATGATTAAATACTTACCTTTTCTAGAAGCTTATTTCTTCATTTAGTGCGTAACAGAGGGAGGTCACTCAACTAAGTGGACTGTTTTATATAGAATTCCTCATCCTTCAGCATGTTCCCAGAACACACCAAAATTAGCCCTGAAACATAACTTAATAATCTTTTCACAGCTTTTTGATGTCCATCACTGTAGTCCCCAAATGGGATTTCCAAATTTCTTTTCCACATCCCTGAGTGGAAAAAATGGTGCTAATATTTTTCATTATTTTTACAGCTGAAGAGCAGAACTATTAACCTCATGAGTGCTCACTGTTTCTGGGCAGTCATGTGCACCTGCTTGTAGCTTGCTGTTTTTCAGATAACTTAGAGTCTTTTAAAGCATTTTGCTTGTTCTGATCACAGCCTCCAGCTGCAGGGGTAAAGGCTCTGTGCATTAGGGCAGAGGCATGGAAACCACACTGCAGACCTCCTGTTACAGGCTTTGAGTGACATGCATCAGAAACATGAGAACTGGATGGCAGGCATAAGGGAAGAATTCAAATCTCCATGAAAGCATTCATCTACTTCAGCTGCCCTCTTCTTCATGTCCCTTTCTGTGCCCATATGATTTAGCAAGTAACTTCCAGCAGCTCCTGAACTACAGAGCATACTCGTTGCTTGAGGTCCCCTTGGATTTCTCCTCCTGCCTCCAAGCCACCATCTGCTCTAGGCTTGAGGGACAAGGAAAGCTGATCTCTGCAGCAGTTGAAAGCTGGCATGTGTTAGTTTGCTGCATGAGGGCTGTGTGTGCCACTGGTCTGCATGAGGGAGCTGGAAAGGTGTGGAACATGTGACCTGCTGGCTGGGACTTCAGCAGCTCTCTCTGCCAAATCCCAGCAGGATTATTGTCAAATTGGCTCATTTAAAAAGACTGGGAGAGTGCTTTAGGAAGTGCCTCAAACCCATTTCTGACACCAGTTGTGCTCCACTCTATGCTTTCCTGCTAAGTCTTGTCAGAAATCATGTTGTTGTTGTACTTCCAAAAATACGCATGGACAGTATTTAAAGAAAATATCTATTTTTTAATATACTTGCTATCCTAGCTTTTTTTTCAGAAAGATCTAACTGTTCTCACAGCATTTTCCTCTCATCCTTGCATACACGTGGAAATGCTTTATGAGCACTTTAGCTCCAACAGTTCAAGTTTCATGAAAAGTCAGATAACCTTGTAGTCTTTAATACATGTGTTGCCTGTCTAAAAAGAATGAATGTGGCTTTCTGTACCAAAGTTAGTCAAATGAAAATGTTCTTAGATTGCTAAACAACAAACATGAAAACAGGAAGAAAAAAATCTTTGCTTTTACAAGAGAGAATAATTTTATTCAAGTTTTGATTTATTCTATATTATAAATGACTAAAATAACTTCATTTTACTTCTGTGCTGTTTTCTTGCATGTTTGTAAAGTGGAGGGTTTCTTGTGTTTCTGTAAGGCTCGCGCTGGACGTACCACCATTGTGATTGCTC
Source organism: Xenops minutus (assembly GCA_035221455.1). Classification (NCBI taxonomy): domain Eukaryota; kingdom Metazoa; phylum Chordata; class Aves; order Passeriformes; family Furnariidae; genus Xenops; species Xenops minutus. The sequence goes on from JAWWEE010000074.1 coordinate 30,218,742, forward strand.
ACAGACTGTCTACCATCAGGACTGCTGACACTATTGCTGGATTTGAGAAAGGTGTCGTGGTTGAACAAGGAACACACAGTGAACTCATGTTGCAGAAAGGAGTCTACTATTCTCTTGTAATGCAGCAGGTAAGGGCAAATTTATATGTTTTCTTTTTCCATTTCACGGAGTTGTGAATGGTGGTAGGTGGAGCCATTCTCTCTCTAGTTCCTGCACGTTGTCCAGCTGGCAGCTGCTCAATTACTCTAGTCTGGGCACAGACACAGGCTTGCAATTCTTGGGGGTTTTACCCTTAAGTGTTTCACATTTACACTACCCAATATGTCCCAAACTTAAGTGAGTTGAAGGCACAGACTGCGTAACTATGGCATAACCACAGAGGTGTTGGGTTTCAGGTGGATTCCATAGACTGCTTAAAAGAAAAGAGGGGAAAAAAACTTAAGATCCAATAATCTACTACTATGCCATTGCAGACTGAAATAATGTGGCCTATAAGCAATAGTAATCCCAAAACTGAAACAGCAGTATTCATGAGGAAAAAAAACCTTAATCTTCTTCCTGCTCAAAATGCCTTAGAATTGTATACCCTGAATTCTCACTAGGGTTGCAGCAATGATGTTCAAGATGATGGCACATCGGAAGATAGTGAAGGCACAGGGGCTGAAGAATATGAGGAAAACATAAATGTCGTCGAAGAGCTGACTCTTCAAGATCATTTTGAAGAATCTATGATCTCTGGGAGAGGCAGCATTCAAAAAAGATCCACCAGATACAAGAGCAAGAAGCATTCATCTAAGAAGTTCTTTGGAAAAAAGAAGAAAAAGGAACTGGAGGTTGGTGTTAAAACTTTACTTTAGAATTTTAATGATAACGTAAACCAAAAAATGGAAAACAGCATAAACAAAAAGTACATAACTTTGCTTTTAGGTAGCTGACTGCCATGCAACCTTTACTCTGGTGGTAGTACAGTCAGTACACACCAGATTGAGTGCTTGTCCTAGGAATCTGGGGACAATAATTTGTTTTGCCAAAAATCTTCCTTTTAACACTACTGAGTTAGTACAGAACTGGAAAAAGCTTGTGCTATTGATTTATCATGCTTCATATAATGAACAGTATTATTTCAGTGTTAATGTTTTAATTCTATCTAACTAAACCTAGTTGTGAGATTTCATTTGCAGGATTCTTTACTCCCTGGTACACACTGTTGCAAGTGTTGGTGGATAATGTAAATCCCTACATACCAAAATTCAAGGCACTGTTAAGTATCATACTACATTTATGTCAAATAAAAAAAATAATCAAAACACTAATATTTTCAAGAACATTTTAAATAAAAGATCCATTATTCTATCTGTCTTAGTATGTGCTCCAGTTCTGGAAGGGTTTTTCCAGATAAAATAGTTTAGTTGACAACTGTCATACATAAAAGTCATATACAAAGTTCAGCTTTTAGAAATAGAACTTTGTTTTGTCAAAGTTGAGTAAAACTTGCTCAAGGCATCAATAAGAACAGATTTGGATCTAGATCAGACTTTGGGTAAGCAGCTCAACAAACTTGATTTAGTTTTTTATTTTGCACTACATGAACTACAGCACTTTTTTTTTTTATGATATGTATTGGAATAGTTCCTTGCTGTATTTTGGTGGGCTTTTTTTTTTTTTGGCCTCATTTCAGGACCTTTGAAGTGGAGAAATAAAATATAAATTCCAAAGTAAAACCATGAATCCTTTTAATCTATTGATATTAGGATCTCATCTGTAATACATCATCTAATTATTTAAAATATTTATAGAAGCCGTAGTGTAATTTTTTTTCTATAGATACTCCTTCTCACTAAAATATAGCTTCTAGCTAATACATATTTAAAATAGAATGAAGAAGCTGGACCCATTCCCATTATCACATAAAGTTATGCAACTTCAAAAGATATTTTTTGGCTCTGTATTAATACTGCTTAAGACCTCAGAGGAAGCAGTGGGTGTTTATGCTCAATACTTCAATATTCATCACATTCAGAAAAAATTAAAAAGTCAAGCATCCAGCACTTGTAATTATTACAGAAAGAACAGCTCACTTTTATATTTGAGGGTTAGCCACCCTCATTCAGCATCTGAAACATGGGATAAAATAACCAGGAAGCAAGAGCAACTTGCTTGTAATCCTGACTAATACTTTGTCTCATTTCCAATGTTTTCATTTTTTGCTTTTCCAGAATTCCCCCTGTGGAGGCATAGGCACTTGAATAAATTCATAGAGCAGGACAGGACACTTTTTGTACTTTCAAAGCAAATACAGGCTAACTGACTCATATGTCCCTCTTTCATGCTTTTGGTAATGATACATAGGCTATAGTTTACAAAAGGGAAAAATGACCTCTCAACCCCAATTGTACTTCTGCCAGCCCACTAGCATTTAGCTGAACTGGAGGCATCTTTCCTGTGCTCTGAACAGTCAGACTTTCAGTTCTTTATAACAATTGCATTATTGGTTGCTGTTCATGGTGACCAGTCCTATCTGACTTTCATTTAACTGTCCTGGCTCTTCTCCCCTCACCACTTAGCCTTTTATTAAGTTTTTTGCCTCCAAATTTTTACAGTGCAGTTGACATTCTAGGATATGAAATGGCAAGGTATCAGATCTCCAGCATATTTTCTCACTCTGAGTGCACAAAGAGGGCTTTCAGCTGCTTACCAAGAGAGTTCACAAAGCCTAATGAGCACCCACTGTCTGGGGAGTTTTATATTCTGCAACTTTCCAAGGAAAACTTGCAGCTTTTTACTGATTCTTTTCTTCTTTTAGGAAGAAAATCTCCCTGAAGTATCTTACTTAAGAATCCTGGCTCTGAACAAACCTGAGTGGCTCTATGTACTGCTGGGAGTGATTGCTGCTGCTGTCATAGGTGGGGTCCATCCTGCATTCGCTGTTATATTTGGGAAAATCATTGGGGTAAGTTTTTTGGTGATTGGTGTGGGGTTTTTTGGTTGTTTTGGTTTGGGGTATTTCAGTGGCTGGGTTTGTTTTATTTTTGTTTGGGGTGGGATTTTTTTAAGGAAATGAGCGTTACAGTCCTGAGCTTCCCTCACACTCGACTATTCAGCCAGCTCTTCCTGTGTAAGTCTCTGGATGGGATTAACTTGTATAAATGAATCCACTGAAAAATATTAGAGGGATCCTCTAGAGGCGGAGCATGGTGGAACTACATCTGACTAGCAGAGGAGAGGAAGAATATTGATGGAGCTGGGGTAACAAATTAGTGTGATGTAGGTTAAATGGAAAGCTGTCTTCTAGACCTCAACAGAAAGTTGACTGCAGGCTGATTTCAGGAGCTAGGATACTTGCTGAGGGAAATTAAAGTGGACAAGCTTCTTGAGAGGAAGGCTGGTTTATGTAACTGACACTTGTCTATGTACTCATTTTTGTGTTTTTATTTTATTTTTTTCCCCTCACATAGGCTTTTCAAGAAAGAGATCCAGTAAAGAGGAGTAAAAACACTTTGGTACTTTCTTTAATATTTCTTTTACTTGGAGTGATTATCTTAGCAGCATACATAATCCAAGTAAGTGTCATTACACTGAAATGTTAAAAGTTCTTAATTCCCCATCAGACTGCAGGTATAACAGATCAGTGGAGTCTGAGAAGCAAGACACCAATCAGAGCTTACAAAAATATGCAGAAGTGCCAGGGTTCTTTCTGAGATATGTGAGTTTTATGGTTGTGTTTACTTAAAGACATATGTCTATATTTGCTCTTGGTTTAAATAAGCCACTGAAAGAAATGTGACTTCAGCATGATTGAAATCAAAGTTGAGGGTCTGGCCTTAAAAGTCAAAGTTCATACTGACATTTCTCACTAAGAGTCTATAGGCTCTTGCCAAAGTAAGTATAAAATAGGCTCTTTCCGTAGCAGATGGTGCTTTCCATACCATCAGGTAAACTCCATTTGCCGTTCTCTTAAGACTCCTTTACAGATTGCAGAAAATACTTCATGCCCATTGATGCCCATATCATAAAATCCATTGGTATGACTGCTGTGAGTGAATGTCTCTGGTAGCAGTCAGCGTAGTGAGGCCAATGACTGGATTAGGTTGATTTATCTTATAGTGCTGCTGGGGCATGGAAATAAGGTATTACAGTGAAGCTTCTGTTTGGTTTGCCATGTTGCTATCTTTCTGTGGGAAAACAGTTTTAGGTTCCAAGTATGTGAATAGTGCTTTTCCCAGGACGCAGGGGGGTGTAGGAAACTTTTTGGTGTAATTACTTTTGTTGTGCAGATTTATTAACAGTTACAGCATCAGATGAGAAAATGTGACTCTTTTTCCTCCCTCAGGGATTCATGTTTGGGAAGTCTGGAGAAATGCTAACAATGAGACTGCGCTCTTTGTCCTTCAAAGCATTACTTCAGCAGGTATGAATTATGCAGCTAGGGTATCAAGAGAGCCAAGTGTCTTTTGCACAATGTCACATGTTGTGTTTGAACTGTGTGGTCTGGAGAAAAGAAAACATACATACCTCTCTTTTGCCACGACCTCAGGAAAAAGTAGAACTCTTCAGAAAAATCTCCTAATCCATGCACAATTTGTCTGAATGCTGCTACTGCAGATAGTCTAATTTTGAAGGAGTGTCATTGCAAATGTCCATTTTTCAGGGATGCTAATATGCACACAGTGTGCAGCTGTCTGTATGTGCAACAATGACCAAAAAAATTTAAGCTCCCTTTGCTCGGGTTGTTGTGATACAAGTACGTAATACATAGATGCAAGTCTGATCCATTTACTTACATTTAGATACATAATGTAATCCATAGCGAAGAGAAAATCTGGTAATTTTTACTGAAAAAAGTCAAATTTCCCTGATGAGAAGAATTAAATTATTTGTTAAACCCTTCCTTTTAAATTGTGCGATTTTGTTACTTGCTTAGAAGTTTTGAGTATCACAGAATTCTGTGAATGCATAACTTGACACTCCACACACCCACTGGGGATAAGAACCTGTGTGTTCATAGAAACATCTGAAAGAGACTAGAAGACAGTAAACTGGCAATGACAAAAACACCTGCCATAGCCTTTGGAGGTTAAAGGGCCTCATTTTCTTTCAGTATGTACAAATCCTTGTGGATCCCTTTCAGCTCGGGAAATTCTATGATTCTATGGTTGATGGAATAGATAATTTGTAAGAAGTGTATAATAAACCTCTTAAGGCCCAAGGAATGTCTGAGTAAACAGGGTTTATAATAAAAGTTTCAAAATAGGCACATTCAGAAAAATATCCCAGCTGATAACACTTTGATTGTGCACAATTAGATGCTCTCAATAATGCTTTTTAAGCTTTTTCGTTTAGTTCACTTGGGAATGCTGCCTACAGAGAAAGAGTATTCAGTTAGCCATCATGACTTGTATTTTCATGTCATTTTTGAAAGAAAACTCATGTCTTTTCTAACAGGAGATTGGGTGGTATGATGATCAGAAGAATGCTGTTGGTGTTTTGCTAACTCGTCTTGCTACAGATGCTTCCCAAGTCAAAGGGGTATGTTGATTCTTTTTTTTTCTGTGTGCTTTTAAAGTGTTTTTTTTCTTAAGAATATTAATTGCAATTGGCAAGGGACACCAGGATTATTTCAGAACTCAAGGTAGTAAATCTACCACACAGGCTGGCAGATGCGTTTGCATAACATCCTGCAGACGCATTGAAAGTGGTTTCCCAGCTGATAATTTACAAAAACTAACAAAAATCCAGCAGATGTTCATCTGCCTTTCATGTTCGTCCCTGCGAGTCTTGAAACTAAGTATATAACTGTATATAACCATCTCACCATGCAAAGTGAAATCTGCATATGTGCTTGAACCACAGTCATTGAACACCAGGTTTTTACACCTTATGGTGGGTGACATCTGAGTACCCTAAAGAGGTTGCATCTGCAGAGGATACAAATCCTTACTGACCTCACTGAAAAGAATTCTTCCCATCACCACAAAATTTGCTTTACTAAAAGCAGATCAAACAGTAAGAAATACCCTTACATTAATAAGGAATGCCAGGGAGAGCAATGGCCAAGGAAGGGAATGACTCAAGGTGCTGGCATGGGAGTGGTGGCCATTAGACACTGTCAAGAGAATATGGCAAATTCTATACAATTCCTCCAACTGTTTACATCAGCAAACCCTGACAATCTGCCCAACATCTCTGTTTATTCCCTTCTCTTTGTGGGTGGTGGTGGAATAGAGGGTGGGACAAATCACTGCAGGACTTGAGGGGAAAAGTTTACTATTTTGTTTAAGATGTCTTTTCCCCACCCCCCCCATTCAAATTTGTACATCAAAAATTCTTTAATCCCTACATTCTGTTTCCATAGACTTTTGTTTCTCTCTTGTCCTCCTTTATTATGGGCTGGAAGTGAGAAAATAGTCTTTGACAAAATTTAGTCGGTTTTGTCTTAAATTTTAAGTTTATTTGGGTGGCACTGAACTATTTCACCCTGTCAGAGCAGTAGCAAGGAAGGTAAATATGGTCCCCAAATAAGTGTTTTTGTAAAGGCGTGAATTGGTCTTCAAAGATATTGTGTCTTCTGGATTGCTCAGTGTCAGTAAGTCAGTACTGTGCCTCCTGCTTCACTGGCTGAAGTTTCCAAATCCATCTTTATGTGCAACCCCTAGAACATATGGCAACAATTCACTTTGGCATTGGTTTAGTTATTACTATTTTAAATTTTATTGAACAAGAAAAGCCATTCCAGGGTAGGAAAGTCTTTGGCAAGATAAAGAATATTTGCTTCCTGCCTGAGGAATTTTGTTTGTTTTCCATCATGACAAACTTCGGAAGATGAACTATTTCCACAGGGCTGTTTGCAGAACTCTTTTCTGCAGATTAAAGCCCACCCGGATGCTGGATGCTAATCATCTCTCGTCCTAAAAGGTTTTTGATGAGAAGGTTACACCAGCTGGGAGAGATGGGAGTTCTTCAGTAGCAGTTAATCTTTCCTACTCGTTTTCCCACTGAGATAAAGCATTTCTGCAGAGTGGCCAAATTAATTTTTTTTTTCCCCCCCTCTAAGAACCAAACCCAAAGTGCAGCAGTTGAGAACTTGAGGATGAGAATTTTCCACCACTGTTAGGGTGGTAGGTCAATGGATAGCTGTTGTTATAACCAAGCCCCCTTGCCTAATGCTGGACACCCAACCACCAACTTGCTCTATTGTGACAGTGGTCACAGTCTCCTGTGCCTTGGGTAGTAGTCCCAGATACATAATGTATTAGACAGCTGTCATAACCAACTCTTTAGGCTACTTTAACAACTCTCAAAGGCCTGAATGCTGGCAGGAATGAGGAATCTCTAGGAATGCTTACATAAGTAGGTGCATAATGTCCACACACAGACCACACATAGTTTCATTTTCCAGCTGAACCTTTGGTCTTGACTGTATAGTAATTTGAAGTGGTGATATAAGTAATAAAAGGAAAAATCTAATGACAACTACGTGGGGGGTTTCTGGGGTTTTCTTAGGCAACCGGAAGCCGACTTGCACTGATGACTATGACTGTCTTTACCCTTGTGACTGCCATCATTATTGCATTTGTATATGGCTGGCAGTTAACTTTGCTTATCCTGGCCTGCATTCCTTACATTATTGTTACAAATGCTATGAGTATGAAGTCCATGTCCGGTCATGCTGCAAAAGATCAAAAAGCTTTGGAAGAGGCTGGAAGAGTAAGTTGTTCAATTTTAATGACAGGGTTATGGTGTGAGATCACTTTTAAGGACAACATTGTAGTTACAACTGACTCAATTGTTCAAGATAAATGAAGTGGGGATAGGGGACAAGGTAGGGTGGAGGTTGAGGGGAATGTTTATACATCCTCAAGAAAAGCAAAACATAGATTACACAAACCATCTGTAAATTAGGCAATAGAAATGCATTTGAAAGCCTCCATAGTGGATTTTTGGGCAGTGACAGCTGTAGCAGTAGCAGCCCCAGCACTGCTGGGGGCATGGTGGGCCCCATGCCTAGGGTGAACAACATAGCTCTGCACTGCTCTGCTGCAGCCAGAAGCATTGCAACCTTGATACCTTTTTCTTCTGTCATAAAGGCAAACCATTAAAGCACTCAAGAGTTTCAGGGCAGTGTCTTCATTCACTTGATAGCACTCTTACAGGAGATAGAAGCAGTCCATGAAAAAGAGCAAGCTGTGTCTGGGTGACTGATGTTTGTTCTTATTAAATTGGGTTTGATTTGTTAGGGCCACAACCCATGGGTTAGAGCAGGTGATGCTGAATGCTTTCAGTGTGCTGGCCCAAGGTTCTGAACTCAGATACATTGTTGGCTTCAGCCCCCACCATGTCTCACAACCATGGGATGAATAATTTCCTTGCCTGAGGCTTTCCTTCACCTGGGAATAGACCTTGGTCTTCTCTGTTAAGCAAATGCTTTCTGATCTAAAACAATAATAGAGAGGAGATCAAGTCTTTAGGAGGTATGTTGTAGATTGCAGTTGTAAGGGATTACCTCATATTTGTTTTATCTCCCATATTAGATTTCAACAGAATCGGTTGAAAACATAAGAACTGTAGCTTCACTGACCAGGGAAGAAGCATTTTATGAAAAATATGTTGCTAGTTTGAATGGTCCATATAGGTGGGATTCTTTTTATCTTTAATAATTCTTTCTTAATACTCTTTACATGGCATATGTGTTACAGAATACTGTGTTTGCATGTGTATGCCTACAATATAGGATATATCTTCATTTCAGGGTATTGCATTGATGCTACTTAACTCAAGAACTGACAGTTCCACCACACCCTTTATAATATAAATCAGTTTTATTCTCCTCATATGACTTTGAAACCTTAAAATTAACTTCATATGTTTCCCTAGTTTGACCCGCTACATCCCACTGACTTGTCTTTACTGAATTGCATTTGAGTAACCAGGGATACAAGATTTTTCTTGCTTCATTTTATTTTAAAAAAATAGCCCAAAATCTAATTTGTTTCATTACTCCTACAAAGGAACTAATGTAAAAGAAGGAATTGAAAACAATGTACTGCAATCTGTCCTCAGCCAAAATAATGTTAAAATTCAATGTCTAGTTAACTAGTAATAGCCCAGATTTGGACAGGACACTAGGCTGGACTGTCACAGGTCTCTGGTTTACAGCTCAGACTAGAAAGGAGACTGCCTCTTCCTCAAGGAGCATCCTAAACAATGAGGGCCAAGAACCCTCCAGACTCTGATTTGGTGTGTGTTCAATTAGCTGCACAAAATGAAGCTTCTCCAGAGGGTTGGATTATTCTGAATCCTTGCGGGGATACCCAGCATTACAGCCCCTCTCTGATTCAGGATGTCTCTGCTCAGATGGGATGATCTGGCAGAATCCCACAAGGGGGCTCAGACTGGCCAGGAGCCTGCTTGTTTTCTTAATAAAAAGGGTCAGATGGGATAGTTGTCAATTTGTTTTACTTTAACTGCTCTGTTGACCTGCCTGGCTATAAAAGCAAAGGAAAGGGATTCAAATTAACATAACTGAGGATTAAAGATCTCACTACTTTTTGTCCTAAGAGCAGTTCTGTCATGAGGGGGGTGGGGCTCTTAGGGGTCTGGCAGAGGTGGTTGTGAATGTGTATGTGTTCTGGGATGACTTGTGTTTTCAAGAGGTGAGCTGTATTGCTTCAAAACTTTAGTCCAGAAGTCTGAATATCCTCCTCCACATCTGCTGTTTTTCTTTTATGAGTTATTATTTATGGAAAATCTCTTTCTTTATCAGAGATTCTCTGAAAAAATCCCCTTTCTATGGATTTAACTATGGAGTAGCTCAGAGTGCAGAGTACTTTATTAACGCTGCAGTCTTCAGATTTGGAGCATGGCTCATTGCTAATTGCCTGAGCAACTTTGAAAATGTATTTATGTGAGTATACTTGTTAAAATACAAATATCCCAAAATCAGTACATGGGATAGTGATTTCAATGCATGCAAATTATTTTATCAAATTGCAGTGGTAATGAGGCTTAGAGATTCAAGAACTCAGTCTGGTTGGCAGTATTCTTTGTGTATAAAGGCTGTTTTGGGGAAAGGTAAATATATGGGAAGTAAAGCAGCAAGAGTGAGCAGGCAAGCTCAGCACACCTACTCTGGAGAAGCCTTTGGCCTTTGATGGGCCTTTGAGGCAGAGGGTATTACACACAGAAGTGATATGATACCACTGTTCATCTACAAAGTAGCTGTGGGAACAAATAGAACTTCCTAATACTGAATGACATTTTGGGCTGTGGGCAGCTCTGGAAATGCCATAACCTAAAGATGCTAAAAATTTTATCCTGAAAGTTTGTTTTACACATGTAGAAATTAATGCATTGTTCTACTTGATATGAATCATGCTTTCTTTTGCCTTTTAGAGTCTTCTCTTCTGTCATATTTGCAGCTATGAATGTTGGTCAGTCTGCCTCTCTGGCACCAGACTATGGCAAAGCTAAAATGTCAGCCCAAAAAATCTTTCAACTTTTAGATAGAAAACCTCTAATTGACAGTTACAGTGAAGAAGGTGAAAAATTGGTAAGCATTGGGGGTATTTTGGCATGAGGTTTTGGGGGATTTTAGGATTTGTTTGGATTTTGAGGGTGATTTTTTGGGAGGAGGTCTTTTTTCAGGAAAATAAAAAGTGGCAAAAAAATAATAATGGTTTATTGTCTGCAAGTGTATTCATAGCTTTATGGTTTTTAGAGTGTCACAAAAGGTAACAGACAAAGTTAGTGTGACCAAATTGTGGCCTGTAGAGAGTCTGAAAGAAAGACAGAGAGAGACTTTTTATGAGAGCATGTAGTGACAGGACAACAGGGAATGGCTTCAAACTTGGGAGTAAGTTGAAATTAGATACGAGGAAAACATTTTTCACTCTGAGGGTGTTGAGACACTGGAACAGGTTGCCCAGAGAAGTTGTGGATGCTGATCACTGGAAGTGTTCAGGGCCAAGCTGGATGGACCTATGAGCAACCTGGTCTAGTAAAAGGTGTCTGTGTCCATGGCAAGGGGATTGGAACATGATGATCTTTAAGGTCCCTTCCAACCCAATCTGTTCTTTGAAAAATACAGATGTTATATAAAATACTGGTACTCTCTCATTTAGGAAGCATACTGTTTCTGGGTTTCAGTCAAAAGTGTATAGTCTATAAGTCAGTTTTGCTCTAAATAAAGAAAAAAAACCCCCCTTTATTCTACTGATGCACATCTTAATTGGTTTCAGTAAAACACTGATAATGCCTGTTCCAATAAAAGTTGCATTGTCTTTGTAAGAGTTAATAGGAGAAATAAAATACAAATGCATTATTCTACTTTGTAAATGAGATAGACTAGTTCCTTTAGAGACAGAACATTTTTGACAAAATCCATCCTATTCCAACAGTGGAAACTGTTACAAGTAAAAACATGTTCTTGTGAAGTCAAAATGAACTTAATGAATAAATTGTTTGCTCTAAAGTTGGGGAGGAGTGGGTGGGGGAATGACACAACAAGGAAAAACCAACAACAATGAAAAGTAAAAAACCCAAAACACACTCAAAAAATCCACAAAAAACCTCACCTTTAATCCAAATTTTCATTAGGAAGGCTGACCTCAGCACTTGTCAAATTTCTGCATGAAATGTTTCAATTTATATGTTCTGGAAGGATTTCATTTGCACATCCAGGTTCATCTAAGTTTAAAAATAACTTCCCATGTAAGTTTCAGATGGTAGCTTGTACTTTGCAAGCCATAATCCAGTTCCTATAACTTTAAGCTTATATACAGGATTTTCAGCCTTTAAAATTCTGAATATACTTGCATATCTTTGAAACAAGGTTCTCTGGCACAGACACTGAAAGACTTGGCAGAAGGTCTCCAGTAACATAAAGCTTAAGTGGAAGCATTTCTAGTATATACTAGACTTGAATACCAGTGATGCCTGTGACTTCAGCAAAGCAAAGCTTTGAGCCCATTAAATTAGGTCATCACTTTCTGTGAGAGTATCGTACTAGCAATGCTGCAAGTATGTACAAGGCTGGCTCATACCCCTAAGAACAGGTGAGACAATTGCCTCAGCATGTGCCCCTGTTCTTCCACTTGTCCTTAAATATCAGCCTTGCTAAAATGGATAATTAACAGCTATCAAATCTTTCAAAAACACAGCTTGTCCTTCGTGGTAGTGAATTGCCTACTGAAGAATTTAGCTCTGCTATCATAATCTCTGATTTTGACCTTGTGTTACATACACTCAAATTGTGTTACCTGCAGTGTGAGATTAGGAAAGCAAATTACATAGTTTATATCATAAGTAGAAGAGCCTCAATTAAATGTTACAAATGAAAAATACAAATGTTGTTTATTTGTCTAATGATACTCTTTTCAAAGGTGAAGTGAAAAATAGGTACAAGACAGGCAGAAAACTCCTTTATAAGGATCTAGTGACTTAGATCTGCAGATCATCTTATAATTAATGGTACTACACTTAGTTCAATATATAATGTAAAAGGACTTTAAAAGTGCTTTTGAAACACCCTGCCAAACTTTCTCAGTTCTTTCACTTTAATAATCAAGTCTTAGCAAGCGTTGTTATATTTAAAACTAATAAATGTTAATAGGAGCATGTGAACTCTCTACTGCTTTTCAGAGCCATTTTGAAGGCAACATTGAATTCAGAAACATCCATTTTGTATATCCAACAAGGCCAGAAGTTCAAGTTTTGCAAGGACTCAGTGTGAAGGTTAACAAAGGACAGACTCTGGCATTAGTAGGAAGCAGCGGCTGTGGCAAAAGCACATCCATTCAGCTCTTGGAGAGATTTTATGACCCTGTGGAAGGACAAGTGGTAAAAATAGACTTGTGCGGCTATTAATAACAATTGCATTTACAGGACTCTCTATCTTTCAAGGTTTCATAGGCATTTGACAATCCTGACAGTATCTCTGTTGAGATTCCTTTTTTAGAGGTGTGGGTTACTGCGTCTGTGGCTCCAGTGGAGTTGTAGACAACTCCAAAATCCCTGTCATTGCCTGCTATGTGCATTTGCCTACATGTACCAGCTCCAGCATCCGTCTTGACATGGTGTGCAGGCTCAGGGTGCAGATTTCAGCAGGGAAAGGAATGACAATATCAATCTACATTGCATCCCCAAAGCTGCTCCCACCCTGGTCACATGGGCATAACATTTATGTCTCTTGCTTGTCAGTGTGTAAGTTTCCTTGCCGATATGAATTCACAAATTAGGGACATAGATACATGCTTCAGATAACACAGATGTAATCTCATATAGATGTTACTGCGTCACCATCAGAAGGTCACAATGGGCTTTTTGGTGCAATCCCTGTTAATGAGTATAGAAAGTCCAAGATTGAGCTACAGCTGAGAATATTTGTTGTTGTGTTTAGCTTCTTGAGGGCCTGACTTTCCTTTGAGCTTCTTGGTGTCAGTAGAGTGGAAGGACTGCAAGAGCAGTGTGTGATCTGCATGTTGTTTCCATCTGCTGGGAAATGAAAGCAAAACCACACAAAATTAAAAACTAATTAAAGGAAATATTTCATCTATTCTGCTAGTTCTTTTCCATTTTGCATGCTAAAAATTGACTTGATTTCATCTGGAAATCTAACATGTAATGGGCTTCCTCTTACAATTCGTGTTTTTGTGTTTACAGCGTGTATGTGCGGATGAGCTCTGTAGCCAGCTTGGCATCATGTTTCTGTTGCTTTTTCTAGCTAGCAGATGGATTTGATACAAGATCTCTGCATTTGCAATGGCTGAGGTCCAGACTGGGCCTGGTGTCACAGGAGCCCATTTTGTTTGACTGCAGCATTGCCGAAAACATTCGATACGGAGACAATGGTAGGGTGGTTAGTCAGGAGGAAATTGAAGAAGCAGCTAAAGCAGCAAATATTCATGCCTTCATTGAAAAACTGCCAGAGGTAAGGGACGGTGATCTTCTCTTCACACTGAGATCAGATATTTGGAATGATATGGAGAAAAATCTAGGTAGTGCTCACTTACATAGGTCAAATTAACAATAAACACTTTTGTTTCCCTTAATAAGAAAAGGTATGAGATTTATGTTTTAAAATGTTAGTGTCTTTCAAGCCTAAAATCCTCTTTATGTCTAAAAAAAAAGCCAAAAAGCCAATGGTTCCACTGATATAGTGGTAGACAAAGCAGAATATTTTGGGGGGTGGAATAAGAGAATGCTCTGTGTACAAATAAGTGCTCATAATTTTTTTTAATATATATATTTTTCCTTTGACAGCAGAAACTGCTTAAGCTACTGAGAAAGAAATCTTATTTTTCTAAAATAATTTAGTAAAATGAAGTAGTCTACTTATAATCAGGGCATGCACAGGGAGTGTTTCTTAATAAATTCAAAGGAGCAATAAATCAAAAGTGGATGACATCACATTTGACCTTCATGCCTGCCAGGAATTTGGCTCTAACAAGGAAAAATGCTTTGATAGTTTGTTTTCACTGTAGTTCTGTGTACCTGAAAATGATGTAATGATGCTGAAAAATATTTCATCTTTACTACTACTAATGATGTTTGGGATTCTTTATTCACAAGCAATGCAGGATCAAGTTCTTCATGTATGTCAGTTAGCATTAAATCTCTAGTTACTCTTATGGTCATATGCTCTGTGGCCACCTCAGTGCTGTATCACTGCTAGTACCATTCAAGGCGTATGCCCATCTTTGGAGGAATAAATTTTCAGACTGGGTATAAATGTGTGTGGCTGTATGTATAACTGCTTATACTAGAGATGTTTATAAAGCCCTAGCTTTATTAAAACCACTTGGCGCTAGTCTTTCAAGATGGAAATAACTAATAACTTTTATAGCCATGCATAAAATTTTACTTTTCTAATGTTCCTTCTCTAAGAGTATTCACAGGTGATCTTTTTGATTTTTTTAACATCCAGAAATACAATACCCGAGTGGGTGATAAAGGAACACAACTTTCTGGAGGTCAAAAACAAAGAATAGCAATTGCCCGTGCTCTGGTCCGTAATCCTGCCATTCTGCTTCTCGATGAAGCTACCTCTGCTCTTGACACAGAAAGTGAAAAGGTGAGTAATGATTATTATGTAAAATATTTATGTCTATGTACATAGCTAACCGCTTTCTGTAGAATAAAATTAATGCAAGTCTGTTACAAATGCTCAACTGTGAAACAAGGTAGATGTATCATGGTAGCTTTTCCACCTGAAAGCTGTGAATTGAACTACACTAGGAAGCTGTTACATCTACTAAATAAACAAATAGAAAATATCCTAAAACTTTGAGTATAAAACACCATGTGGAGCTGATAGTCCTCAACTATCTTCCTATTAAATGTGTTTGATGGTAAATACTGAATCTGTGTTCTGAGCCAAGCTGGAAGACCAAAAACCCACTTCTCTGTGTCTCATGACTGTGTGACTAGCTCACTGACCTTAGTGAGAAATACTGTTGAATAAGGGTCTCCTGTGCGCACGGACTTGTATATCTGTGGGAGATGTATTCAAGTGATAACTGAGTAAGAAATCAAATGTAGTATCCATGACAAGTGAAGACTTTCCAGGTGCTAACAGCATTTTCATGATATCTGTATGCAGATTGTCCAGAAAGCTCTGGATAACGCCCGGCAAGGTCGAACCTGCATCGTCATTGCTCATCGCCTGTCAACTGTGCAGACAGCAGACGTCATTGTGGTGATCAAAAATGGCAGGGTTGTTGAGCAGGGCACCCACAGCCAGTTACTGGCAAAGGAAGGACACTACTATGCCCTTGTAAATGCACAAGTCTCTATTTAGTATTATTTGCAGAGTTTTTAATCTTATTTTTTTATAAGAGGACACAGCCCTACAGAGGATTAACACTGGCTGTGTGTGCTGATGAAGCAGGGGCTGCGTGTTGCAGGCTGGTTGTTGCATCCAGTGTAGCCCTTGACTCACATGCCCAGGGGAACAAGCAGTGCATACTCACAGAAGGTGCACAGAGCAGTCCTAGGGGCTGAATGTGCTGAGCAGCTTGGGGTGTCCTGTGATTCGGAGAGAGCTAGACCTGAATTAGTCTCATCCATACCACAGTTTAGGTGGACACCCTGCTCTCGCTGTCCCTCCAAACCCTGGCCCATATCAGCTGCCACAGACCAAGGCAATACCAGAGAACGATAGTGATTAAACATGAATAAACAACAAGCTAGTGCTAGTATTTGTCCTTTGGGCTTCTTCACCAACCCGATGCAGTTATAAAGTTGTCTTTTGTTAAAAATGACTGCCAATTCTTACTGACAACTGAGATTGCAAATAAAAGCACTTGTATTAAATTTAAAGAGAAGGGGATGGTTATGTGGGTTTGCTGTAGGTTTTTCCCCCCTTTATACCACATTTGTGGTATTACTGTGCTTCACACATTTCTTGGATATTTTCTGTTTCAGACAATAATTGTAATACTTATACATGTTCCATATCAAGATAAATTGAAATAAAAGATACCATTGTTTTGCATACTATTTTTCAAATACTGACCTAACAGTTTAATCGTAATTTGCATTCATCAGGGTAGTTTCAGAAGTCTTGTGGGGGGAGGCTCAGATGGCTTCTTTTGGAGTAGAGTCATGTCAGCCATAGAAATCACTTTTCTTTAAAATTAAAAAAAAAAAAAAAAGTGGTTTTCAATATGAGATCCTTTATTTTGAATAGACATGGTACTTAAGGACATGTTTTAGTGTTGAACTTGATAGTGTCAGATTAACAGTTGGACTTGACAATTTAAAGGGTCTTTGACAATCTAAAGGATTCTATGAATAATTTTAAAGATTGTTTGAGTTGCTGGCAAAACCTGTTTACACATATGCTTTAATAATTGGTTATTCGTCAGGGTGCTGCAATACATCCTTTAACAGTTGAAGAATATATACTGTGTAGTCAGAGTGACTCAGCAGCTGGGGTTTTTTGGCTGGTTAAACCCAATTGCAGCACTTCAATTTTCCAAGGCTTTGCATGTGGCTTTGGGTTAGGATTTATGGCCTGGAGCAACCTTCAATACTTTATAATTTCCAGATTGCAGCAGACAAAATTTACAGTAATTGCTATCTACTTTGTTCATTTCTATTATTTTCCGGCATCAGGATCTGTGAGGGGAATAAAACACACAAAAGAAAACAAATTCTGATTTCAGGTTTGCCAAAATAAATACAGTTGCTCTCCCTCACAGTTTTTCTCAGGGACTCTTTCAAGAGTACTTTTTACTCATTCAGGCACCTCTCTCATGTGCTCTCTTCACTTGCTTGTGATAGGCAGGTACTACACAACTGCTGCCCATATACATTCCCAATTATCTGATGTGGGCTCCAATTAATTCCCTTTTCCCTGTTTTTTTTCTGCACTAGAGTTAAAATTACAAGCAGTAGATTTTGATTCTCAGTTTTGAATGTAAAAGAGGGAAGTAAGGTCAGTGTACACTGTATTTACCTCTTTCCTTAGCAGGGGGTGATTTTTGCCCAATTCCCTTTCCCTTTACTAGTTCCTATGTTTTTTTGGAGCTTCCCACTAATGCACTATGAAAGCAGTTCTCCATTCTGAGGATCTTACTGGGCCTCAACATGAATCTGTAACAGCCAGCCTGTTCCTTAGGGATCCAAGGACAATCCACATGTCCTCCAAGTGCCTAAGAGGTGTAAACTGGTTTAATAGTTCTCTTATTCTGCCTCCGGGTCACCATGAGCAGGGGATACCCTTGGTGCTATGAGAGGGAACCTTCTCCCTGGTGCAGGACCAGCACAGATGCCCAACCCCTTGACACTGCTGGGGCCAGTGGGCCTAGCACGGAGCAATTGTATGCCTGGCACACAACCATCACATGGGACCATGTGCCTGTCACATGGCAATCGCTCCTGACCCGTGCTGATCGTGCAGCAATCACACTGCGTGCTTGGCACAATTGCTGTGTAATTGGTGTGTGATTGCCACATGATGGCCCTGTGTCAGGGCACGATTGCCATCTGTCAGGCATGCGGTTGTTATGTGATGGTTGTGTGCTATCCATGTGCTGAGCCCACCTGCTCTAGCAGGGCTGAGGAGATGGGCATCTGCCTTGGCACACCATCTATCTCCCACACCAGGGAGAGAGTTCCCTCTTATGGTGCCAAGGATATTACCTGCTCATGGTGACCCTGAAGCAGAAGGAGAACTTTTGGAGAAATTATGAAGTTATTTTGTACTTTTTGGTTAGATGCATATGTGAATAACGAACCTTTGTAATATTACAATTCATTATGATCTATCACAGTAACAAATAAGATGACGTAAAAAGGAGAAATTAGTTTAAATATATAAATAGAAGAGGTAAAAGTCACTAGGGTCTGTAATATCATGACTCATCCAATGTTTGGGGCTAGTTAATGGAGCATCTTTGTGGAAAATACTCTGTTCACATCCGTGCAGGTAATGGAGACAAATCCAAAACATGCTTCCTTCCCCCTTGGTTGGAATTATTTACAAGCACAGGGGCAGGAGGAGTGGGAACATATGCACTATTTGACCTGGATGCTGGAAGAGCTACAGTATGGTCAGCCTAAAAAATAAGTTCTGTGAACTCTGTTTCCCCTATTTGCCATTTCAGCAGTCAGCGTTACCCGCCATGGAAAAAGAAGTGACTACGCTTGCATCCCTTTTGGCATGTCCGTTACACTTGTTTACAGAGAGCATTCTCATGTTGCAATAGCAGGACACCCTCAATACTCTGTTATATTGAGGATCATTCCTTATGGAAGGGCAGGTGTGGGGTTTGGTTGGAGCCAGAAAGAGCAGGTGTCGATGTCATGATGGAGAGCGCATGTGTAAACTGCTCTGGGCTGCAGCAGTTGTGGGGAAAGACCTGTGCTCCATGATCATCCTGTGCTCAGATGCAATTAAGAAGTAGAAACAGAAAACACAATTGAAGTAAACGGTGTTGATTTACCTGAGTTCACAAGTGAGGTGTTATGTAATGTGCAAACATATCTTACTGATTTATCTCAATACAAACAATACTAAAAGACACTCGTATCACAGTCCTGTTTAAAAGATCAGCTGCAGACCTGAGAAAAACACCAAACAAAAGCAACACAAAAGAGACTGTGAACAGGGAAACTAAGCAAAACCCCCAACACCTGTAATAATGACAAAAGAGCACACTACTGCATACCTACTAAAAGACAGACTTGAGCCAAATTACTTTAATGACTCCATGAAATATAAAGAGATGCACATATTCAGCTTGTAGGCACTAATAGCAAACAATGCTCTGATGGTTTATTTCAAACCATCCAAGTCATCTTCCCAGCTGGATATACCCAGAGAGCTTGAAAATTAGCTGTGCTCTGATTAAAAGCAGACCTAAATTCAGAGACAAATATATGTCAAAAGCACCTATATCAGCACTAAGCCCCAGATGATACAGAGTTCAAAAGACTTAGCCCTGATAGAAAAGAAAAGCTTATGAACATTTTAAGAGCAACTGACCCCACCAAGTAAACACTCAATTGTTTTCTTTCAAATGCCTCATGAAAGTCTTTTTTGAAGTCTTCATTCTCTTTTCTGGGATGTCGTATCTTAATAATTCCATAGAAAGCTTACATCAGTGCTGGCATTAAGCAAGTGTCTGAGCTAAGGGCTTCTTGTGTAGTCATGAACGAGGCCTTTGGTGTTCCTTGACAAGCATGGGCTAATGTGTTCTCTTCATCCCTGTCCTTGTGGTATTCATTTTAGGGATGAGGTCCCCAGTGACACCAGCAGCGACTCACCATATCGTGGGCACATTTGGAGAACACCAGCTCCTGCTTGCACAGGATTAGGGAAGACTTTTAGCTCTGACACCTGGGGTATATGGCAGCACAGAATAAACATTTTGGTAAAAGCATGTGATGATAAACTTGTCCTGGTTTCGCCAGGACAGGGGTAGTTTTCACAGTAGTCAGGAGCAGGCATGGCCAGGACCTGGAGGTTATTCTGCACCACCTCACATTATTGCTGGCGGTAGAGGAGGGGAGTCTCTTCTGAAGAGAAGGGTTCCTTGCAGTCAAGTAAGCGTTGAAGGCAGGGCCATGCATCACTACACCCTAGTTCTGAACCAGAGGGAGAAGTCGAGTGGCACCTGTTCCGAGCCAGAGGGAGTGATCATGGTGGCGTGGCTGCACTGCTATTGGGTCTGGCTCTGCGGTGAGCATTTTGCATCTGAATTACTCTCTCTTTTGTACACTTTTTTTATTAATATTGCTGCTGTTACTGGTCATTTTCTTATCCCATTGCTGTTTCTGGGAAATTGTTCTTATCTTAACCCATGATCTTTACCTTTTGTGCCTCCAATTCTCCTCTCCAGCCTGCTGCACAGGGAGGGAGAGCAAGTAAGCAGCAGCATGGTTTGGAGAGTCTCTGTGGGAGCACTTAAATTGGAGAGTACCATCCTAAACCATGACAAAACTTTATGGCAATTTACTGTTTTGCAAACAGCATTATTTCTGATTTGCCAATAATGATTTTAAGTTAGAGAAGGGCTGTTTAGTTTTAATTTGAATTTGTGTAGTATTAGTAACAAAACATTTAAAAATCTTTGATGACAAAAAAAAGTCTTCTGGATTAAGAAAGCCTTTAACTTTATTGTTGACCAAATCTAACTTCTCCCAACAGCAGAAGAATTTCACTGATTCTTCAACTAAAAATGCTACCTTATGTGCATTTATTATTGTGAAGAGAACACATCAGCCCATGTTTGTCAAGGATAGACAAGAAGAACCTAGCCCAGGCACTTGCTTTAAATTTGCCAAAATAAATAGTTGCTCTCCTTCACAGTCTTAAGCACTTCAGTTTCATAATGACTAAAATTAACCACTTGACTCCACTGTAGCTGGAACATAGCTGTTAAATTTGATTAAAACTTTGCAATCCTTACTCTAATTACAATGTTAATTATAAATACAGACTGAAGCCCCAGAGATGGGATAAGTAGTTGAACTAGAGTGCTCAGAATTATCTTTATGGGCTCAAAGAGTTAATTGTCTGCTTGTTTGTATGAACAATCAAGTGCACCCGTCCCACTGGGTGTGGATGCTCTCACTCCTGGATATGCTATTTCAGTTTGAAATACCTGTCAGCAATTCAGGAATAATGCTGTTTCCAAAACAGTAAATTAATATAATGTTTATCATCCCATGTTTTTTTCCCAAATGTCTATTTAGATCTGCTATCTATTGTAAAATTTCAATTTGCATTAATATAAAACCTGTAAAGTATGCATCCTCACAAAGAGAGTATCTAATAATGCTGGCTAGTAGACAAACTTTAATTAAAATTGCAATTCACAATCCTCGTATTTTATTAGCTATCTTTTTTTTCTGAAAAGTGGGGAGAAAAGAACAACTGGAATTTTTTAGGGTCAGCTGAAATGCCAGTACATCAGTGTGTACCTGAATTAGATTTATGAGTTTCATTAAAGTTTGAAGAGTTTGCAAAATTCCACTGAACAATCTATGGCAGACAATACGTAGGACACAGATGCTGCACCATGTGATCTGATGCAAAAGGGCAGACAGAGATGAGAAGGGAAGTGCCAAAAGCAATAGTGATGCAAAAGGATTTCTTTCTAAAATTAACAAAAATTTCTCAGCAGAAGACTGGTCATTACAATCAGTAAATGAATTGTTTACATTGGATTGCTTCCATTTGTCTCTGTGCTGTTCTTTTTCATCCGGACTGCAGGCAGCTCCTATCTACCAGAGATCCTAGCAGTTACCTCATTATAGCATTTATTGCCTACCTGGCTCATCAACAGTTCTATCCAGAAACTATTTTCTGAAGTGTGTCTTTCCATCTGGAAACAATAACTTGCTGTGCCCTTAGGGAAGCACACACATCCGCTGGAGATATCCCCAGCCTGCCCAGTGACATCAGTCTTACATGCTCCAAAGCAAACTCGCTAAGCCTTCCTGTAATTCTCCTGAAGATGCCAATCTTTACTAAATGCTTTCACAGAAAGATGTTTTAAAGTCACGTTAGCTAAACAAACAGATTTTGTGGACTTCTTTGAATTGACCAATATATTTTTCCTTGTGCTGCTCTTTCCGTAGGAGTAACATCCGCATTTCTTTCTAATTCTTATGATCATCTCTTACTACTGCCATCTCTCTCCTATGCTGTCCAAAGCAAAACCACCTTGCAGTCAATCACCCTTTTGTTATGGTTCTTCAGGTCTGAAAGAATGACCTGAATATGAGGTCATTTTTGAGGAAATTATTTTTCAAGTTTACTAGTGATTACAAAAGTATATCCTCAGTATTTGATTCACCCTAAGCAGCACTCCTGGAAAACGGACATGGTCTTCCACCAAGAGGAAACAAGGGGAAAGAGGAACTGCTGTGGGACACTTACCACTTAACTGCAGACATTTGGGTCTAAAGCAATCGATCAGATTGCCTTAAAAGTGCTCTAGGACACAACTCACCTGTTTCCAAATGTCTGTCTGAACAGTGAACTACACTAGGGAAGTGCTTATTTCTTATCATAAATTTAAATGAGAAGTCTCAGTTTTCAGTCAGATTATACATTTGCATTAGCTGAAAGAAATTCTACTCTGAATGTCTGATCTTTCTGCTAGGTTAGCCAATCAGTCCAGCAAATGATTTTTGGACATCCTGACCAGACAGGTGCTGGGGAGCCCACCCTTGCAGAAAAGGAGTTCTTCAAGGAAGAGGAAGGGCCTTTTAGTCTGAATGTGCAAAAGAGAAAAGTACAGATTGCATCCAAAATGGCTTATAATAATGGGTGCATTAGGAGAATTGCAGGTTGGGGGATGGTTCGGTCTTGGATGGCATAAGGGGAATTATAAACCAGGAGCTAACATTTTCAGGAATCAAAATTAATCATGTCTCTGACATTCCCATATAATGCCTGTTTTTTATGACACCATGGTGAAAATGGTAAGTAGGGTTTCACATCTGTTACTCATATGAACATACACCTGGCAATGCAGTGTGTGTGTTGCTTCAGAGGAGGCTCAAACAAAAAACTATCACTTTATACAACACTAATAGTCTTGGTTACAAAACTGCTACATGTATTTATTTACTGTAAATGAAATGTATATCAGCAGCACTGAATATGAAAATGAAATTTTAATGAGTCACTTTTATGATACTAGAGCAATGTTAAGAGATATCTGTAATGTGATTTACTTCCTAATATTCAGTAATGTATTTTAGTTACAATAAATAGGATTCACAGTAAAGACCTACATGACTGTTTTCTTCAATTTATTTCACGTGTACTTTGAAACCTGGAACAACTTCTTCCATGAATTTATGCCAATTCATTTGGGACTCTTCCAGTGTTGTAATACATTCTTTCTCTCTTTTTGTGGTTTTGTTGGGTTTTTTTGTTTGTTTGGGGTTTTTTGTTTGGTTTGTTTTTGTTTTTTTTTTAGGATGTATCTTAGAGCCACGATGTAACTACTTTACACTCATAAACTTAGATGTGCCATCTGATAGTGTATTTTGATTCTGATAAATTTGTCTGAATCCACCACCAGTACTTAATCTTTGCATCACTTCTTAACTGTTTCTCACAAATAAACATTTACACGTTATGTTTTTCTGAGAGGAAAATGTCTAACCTGCCTCATTTGTGGAACAGAGGAGAGCATAAATTTTGCAATATATAAATGAGAGTATACTTAAATGGCTATATATTTATAAAATACATATTAGTATATGTTTAAATACATTAGAGATTGCTTCATGATAAGAAGTTTGGGAAGAATCCAAGCGAAAATTTGAATGAATCATGGGAAAATTCCATTTGCTTTCAGCATTTTAGTTCAATTTTGCAGAGTCAAAAGCAGCTTTTTCTTCTGACATTCATCAAGCTTTGATGATGCAATTTCTCTTTTCAGCTTAGTCAGACACTTAAGCCCTCACTTAACTCAAAAACTCCACTTGATCACCTGATGTCATTTACTCATGCATATTTATTCTATTTTTCAGTAGATAAACCTTTGTTAGCTTTTATGTCTAGGCCTTTTAGCCATACCTCCCAGGAAAGTAATTAAACTCCTTGCACTGGAAAAGCCCAGACAGCTCAGGCTATGAAAGCAGCAGCAGGTCTGTCTGGACCCAAGAAGCTGCCCCCCAGCTTCCATGAGAGATGGTATTATGAAAAGCTACACAACTCAAACCAGCTTCTATGAAAATACTGAGAGCAAAATTAAACTTTTCCTCATCTTGCTGCTTTACCAGAGGCTTCCTTTCTTCCACAATGTGAAGGCTTCAGATCTTCATTCTTCCCCCAGCTATCCCACAGCTGCACATCATTCTCAGAAAAAAAGGGGCAGCATTGCCCCACTGCTGCAGAGGACTCCAGTCAGTATTAGGAAGTGCTTATCACTGAAGGAGCCCAGAAGCGCCAACACCTCCACATTGAGCATCCTTAAAAACTTATCTAAAGCCAACAGCAGAACAGCTTATTCCACCCTAGCCATTATCACATAGTTACTGCCAAGTACCAGTAAAGGGCTGTGTTATGTGGTGATGTTCAAAACACTTTTCAATAAAATTCGGCTTTTGCCATGATTTCTTTAGCTTCTTTTCATCTTTATGGGGAGTATAGTACATCTAAAACTGCATTTTATCCTCTTTCCTATTAAGTACTCTCAATCATGATGCCACCAGAAGCAACATATTCACATAAACGTTCACACGTTTATAATAAACTTTGCTAACACAAGTCATATTTAAGCTGTCTCAACTTTAAAAAAAAAAACAACAAACTAAAAGCACAAGAAAAAGAAAACAGGCTGTTATGATCAGGCTCTTTAAAATTATTAGAGAGATGCCTCTGCCTGAATCAAGGTGCAAAAGAGACCATATGCCAAAGTCAGCAGTAAAGATTTTTCTTTAACAGCAAATGTGATGTAGAGAGAGATAGAAATAAATAGGAAAAAGAGAGAAAGGGAGGGAGGAAGACAGTGTCAGAGACACAAATTAACTAGAAAAAAATATAGTTACTCCATGGATTCCAACAGCAACCCACTGATCCTCTTCTTGTGGTCTTCTCAGTGATGAGAGTCCCAGGCTTGTTGAAGTGATGATTGCAGTCTGGATTGGTCAAGGGACGCCCAGAGTAGTGAGGAAAGAAGTCCATGATGGTGAAGCAAGTCCTATGTGGAGAAAGAAGTCTGCTTTGTTGGGGAAGTCCGTGCGGTGAGGGAAGAAGCCCAAGTGTGGCTTTCATTGGGCTTAGGTTAGGTAAAAACACCCCCAATCACCTCCCTGGGGCGGGGAGTTTTACAGTGGATGGTGTAATACTGGATCACAGGACATTTCATGAGTCCTTGACACTTTCTAGGACATTACAGCTGCATACAGTGTCCATTATGGCCCATCAGCAGAGATGAGTCTCTTCAGGCTGCATGTCAATTGTCTCGATGCTTCCCTAGAGGTGAGTTATCACAACCTAGTCATTTGTGTATGGACAAAGAAACACTACCTTGTCTTGTAGGATTTGCCTCTTTCCTTATCTTGTTCAAACCCAGTTTGTAGCCTGAGGTGTCAGATATGCCCACCCTGAGCACCTGGGTGATTGCATATGGACAGCTTGCATCACGATTGTCTGAGCCGTTAGCATTCACACTTGTGGATACATTTTTCTCCTGGGATATTTGGACAATAGTACCACCTTTATCTTACCTCAAGTTTCCCTCACAGGCTAAATTAGTAGGCATATTCAGGGAGGAGTGGACTTCTGTAAGACCCTAAGTCTCAAACTACAAGCTCACCAATAGGTTTACTTTAAAGACATACAAGGCTCCAACAATATCCACCCTCCGGATTATTAGGAGAGCTGATCGATTCTTTTAACACTTTAAGAGAGAACAAAGGAGAAAAGCTGCACACATTTTCTCTGGGGATACTTTTACTGGTAAACTTTTGAAAATAAGGGAACTTGGCAAAAGTTTAGAGTAACATACAACCAAAATAAAGCATTCCACAAAGCAATGATTTAGCAACCCCATGCTACCCTGTACAACTTAGCAAAATCCAGCCCATCCGGTCCTAAGTTATCAAAATATTAAGAAAAGAGATTAGGAGAAGAAGAAGTAAAGAAAGAGAGAGAAAATGAGAAAATTATAGGTACTACCAGAGTCCTGTGAGAGTCCAGCTTCCCCATGTCAAGGTGGCAGGGTTCAAACAAAGAGGGGGAGCACAAGTTGCTGCTTTTATTGGCTCTGGACCCCCCTGTGGCCACACCCCCAGGAAGGACTTCAGGTGTGCCAGCCAATCTGAGGCTGGGCTAGTGGCTCTGAGGTGTGGTATGGGCAGTGCTCCCATTGTCCAGTGACTGTCAGCTGCTCCAGGGTAGTCCCAGGACACTCACAGGGGCTGGGGTTTTCCCCCAAAATCTGATGGAATTTCCTTCACCCCCACCATTTCTTCTCATATTGCCCCATCTTCTAGTCAGTGTCTCAGTTGCAAATGCTGCAATGCAGAAAGAAACTAAGGTACTCTAATAGTTCCATGTTTCACTAAGACTAGCAAGATCTTACGTAGTGAGACCCTATTACATGAAATAATGTTTCCCTGGAAACAGAGGCACACAAAAAGTGGCTTTCAGTGTTTCATATTTATATGTTACCACATTTATTATTTGGATAATTGCCTCTAAAACGTGCCAGTCTCTTTCTGATGAGGCAAGGAGGATCTCATCTTGTCCCCAGATGAGATCAGTCTAGTAAAAAATAAAACAGGAAAAAAAACCAAACCTTAAACACTTAAAGTACAAGCTTAGGTGAATACACACAAGCAAAAATGTCTCCAAATCTTTATTCAGAACTCTACACTATTTTAACCTTCCAAAAAACTTGGCAATCATTACAGGTTGAACTGAATGACAGTCAGATGTGGGTGTTTTCTGGAAGTATTTCATGAGTCTCAAGGTGTAAATTATGTTCCACAAGGCCATTAGCCATCCATCTTTCATGTGGCCTTCCCTCTTTAAGCTCATCACATTCTCTTGTTTTATCTTGCCTCAGAATAAATGGCAAACCTGTCAAGAGAAAAGGAAGTATTTCCCAAAGTCGTTTATGAAATGACTGGCACTGTCCAGCTTCAGTCCTGTCTGAATACTTTCAAGCACATGAAGCACAATAATGTCTGAAAGACATGAAAAAGGTAAGCAAACTCCAGAATTGGTGAGTAATGATGCTACAAAAAACTACCAAAAAGTAGATAAGTTCTGTTTGATATGGCTGCTCTCTAGGTGATTAGTAGTAGACAGTGATTTTATCAGGTCCTATTTTTCTAAAAGGCCTCGTTGTGCTCGTTTTGCAAAATGGGATTTTCTCCATCCAGCAACAGCCAAGATAAGCAATCTGTCCATCCAGGTCCAGGTTTTAAAGTATGAGGGTTTGCCATGCCACACCACAGATTTGAGGAGACTACAGTCTATGTCTGCAGGAACAGTTACTTTGTCAGATATGCTCAGTGCCAGGATGTGGTTTCCAAAACTGACTCAGTATCTTACCTGACATCATTAATTCTGCCATGGCAATTTTTTTCACTAGCAAATTGCAGCTGCAAAGACATTGCAAAGACATTCTTGCCCAAACTGTTTTGGGGGAAGCCACAGTGAAAATGCAACTACTAAAAAAATATTTCAGCTAAGCCAAATATTTTGACTATTTTGTTCAAGCAAAAACTGAAAGGTTTGTTTCTGTTTTAAAAATTCTTGATTAGAAAAAATTTGTGCAGGTAAAGCGAGCTGGTTATGTTCTGCAGGGCATTGCACAATACAGTCTCATGTCCTGAGTGAGATTGCTCTGTCTCTAGGTGCGCCTGTCTCATCGAGGAAAAAGGTTTGGGCTTAATAACCTGGGCTGGGGCCACAACATCTGAAGTTGGCAGCAAGAAGAGCTTGTGCACTTTGCGGAGCCCGTTTTGTCGAGCAGAGCCACAGAGCACCTCACACGCTGATAATCACCCTACCTATGCTTACCAAGTTGCTCAGGGAGGACAGGAAAGAAAATTTTATGGAAAATGGATGGAGACAGATGTGTGGAAGAGGAAAGGGAGGACAATGACAGGAAGCCACAGCTTCTGGTCCCCTGTGCTTTCTTCAGTTCTACCCTGACCTCTGGCTATTACACCTGACAGCCACTGCCCATCTTCAATATGTTTCTCTCAGTGCTTGCCACACAAACACTGGTTTTGTCATGATGAGGATGTCTGTGCCACTCTGCACCTGCCCTGCATAGCCACCACCTGCACCCTCCCAGGTGCAGTGCTGTCTCAGGTGGGACATCCCTTCCACTCCCTTCTCCTACAGGAGACCACTGAGATCCAGGTCTGCTGTCAGTGCCCTGTATGGGCCTTCTGAGCAAGCCTTGCCCCTCTGATAGTTTCTCTTATGGGACAAATTGGGTCTAGAGGAGGAAAGGTGTCACCTATATTTCCATCCCTATTTGGTTTGATTACTTGATTTTAACATTTTTACTACTAAAAAAAAAAAAAAAAAAAAAAGAAAAGAAAAAAAAAAAACCCACCGAAATTCCTAGTATTAAAAAAAACAAAGCACCTTTCCTCATTCCTTAATACAGGCCCACAAAACTCTCAGTGCTTTTTAATGTTTCAATAGACAGTCAAATATTTTAAGTCCCCATAAATCAGTATGTTTTTAGCCAAAATAGGTCTTCAGCAATGTTTTCATGATGAATTCTCTGGATCCCCAAAGCAGGAAATGTCTGAGATTCCTGGAGAAGAGCAATATTAGCAGGGCAAGGTAATGATACTCAGTCTGCACCTCCAGCTTTTGTTACAGGGATGACAAAGGTTTAAAGGCAGCTTAAGATTGAAGTATTCTGCTTTTGATGTAAGTTTAGTAGCTCACATGCTCCAAGAATTAAATTCTAATAATTTGCCAGAAAGGTTTTTTAATTAAGAGAGAGAAAAGGGGAATTGGAAATAATATCCTGACTTAAATCCTCATCTATTTTTTGCTTTTTTAAATTTTTAAGTATATACCTTGCAAGTTGCATATGATATGATATGACTGGGGGAGGGGGGGGGAAGAGGAAATGAAAATAAATAAAACATACAGGAGAATAAAACCTTCTCACCCACTGGACATTTCTGTGTAATTTACAAAGCAAATTCCTCAGGTCAGAGTCTCATTCATGGGGATTTTCCACTTTCCCACTCCTGAGGAGCACAGAGGCTATTGCACATCAGCACACCCTGACCACCGCAGAGAACAGAACTGTCAGATAAGAGATTGCTTTCGTTCCCCTCAAGCTCCCACGAAGGTACTCAGTGCACAGACCAGTGTTTGTATTACACTGTGAAGGGAAGAATTTCAGCCAAAAGAAGCTGGCAGCCATGGCTTTTTAATGAACCATGTGCTGACAGGCCTGGTTGTGAGCTGTTACAGATGTGCGCCGGACAGTCTAATGAGATGCAGGAAATTCAGGAGGCCAAAAAACCTCTTTGGATTTTCTCATTATGGTGGTAGGATCAAAACCTCTTGTCTTCTACCTGGTATCACCGAGCAAGGGGTGTGCTCACTGTCCTTAATAAAAACATTACCATTTGGGGTAAAGCACTGGTGCATATTGATTGCCATAAGGGGGAATAAAAGAGGGGCTGAGTCACTAGTAAAGAATGAGAGCACAGGCAGGACAGGATCCTGCAGTGGCGTATTAATTATAGTAACATTTTCTGTGATTCCCCTGCTATGTAACCACAGATGCAGGAGCATGAGTGGGGGCTACAGTGAAAGGAGATGGCCGGGATAAATGATATGTCAAGTAAGAGAAAACAAACCCTTAGTGAAAGAACAAAACCCCTGAAAAATTCTCAGTCCTGCAGAGTAGGGTCTCCAGCTGATGTGTCTGATGTGGAAGAGGCACCTTTTCTGTGCTTTAGCAGAGGAGTGCTCTGGTCTTTCTCTTAGAGCATGAGTCAGATGCAGGGGTTGCCAAAAAGCCATGCCAAGTCCTGTTCTCAGTTACATGTGCCTACAACAATATGGCAAGGGAGCAGATAGTATCACAGCACCAACTGAGACATCAGAGCAGCTGTGGGCTGCTCTGTGCAGCTCTGCAGCTCCTCCATTTCACCTCTATGCTCTCTCTGAAGTCTGATTACCAACTGGATTGCAGATGGTATTGCTAATTGTCAAGCCTGCAAATTCAACCAGATCAATGGCAACGGTCTGCTTTTACTGTTATTTGACAGATAAAACTTACTTATAACTATCTAACTGATGAAGCCCTAGCCAGCAGATGCCCCAGTTTACTTGCTCTTTTTTCAGATGGACAGGCTTAGATATAAAAAAAAGCATAGACAAGAATCCATGAAATGAAATGGGACACATATATAGACCTTCCCCAGCACAGCTAGGTCCAACAACATTTGCTAGAAATATAAGGCTACATCAGATATGCAACACTGACATCTATTGGTACACAAGCTGTGCACTGATCCCTGCTTGTTTATTCTGTGGGATATTTTTAGCTTTGTTCACCATGCCCTGAGTGTGTGTGCCATGCTGTTGCAATAGCACGCTGTCAGTCTGGGGCACAGCCCTAGAAGCTGGCAGGGCTGCCTGGTAAAGAGCTTCTGGGATAACTTGTCATTAGGACACAGAAATTGAGTCTTATATGTGAATGGCCTATTCTCTTTGCACAATATGAACTGCAGACAGTCCGTGCTTCTGCAACCCTGATCATCATGAACCCCCTCTTTTTGTTGTGTTTTGTTGTTTTGGGGTTTTTTAAAGACATTTCCACTTGTGTAAACATTTGTAGTAAAAATGCTGAAAATGCTGTCCTGTAACATATTGCATTGTGGGAAGAGAGGGAAGTGACTTCAAGAATTCCTTCTCTCTTGAAAACTCAGTGGTTGTCCAAGGGTCAGGAAGTTAGGAGCAAACTAGTTTACTACTCTCTTTTACTGTAAATTTCTTGAGGCTGTGTGTAAGTCAAGCCCCGGGGAACTATAGTGAACTTCAACCTCCAGATTTCCCAGCCCATGAAGCAGTTTCCAGATTATGAGTTTTGAAAGTCCTGGGTTAGTGTTTTTAGATCACTTGACTTGCCATACACATATGTTTCAATGTGACAAGATCACAGAAGCAACTTTTCTGAGGAGGAGCCCCAAGGAGCTTTGCAGTCTGCTCCTGTGCTGCATCTAGTTCTCAATAAGCCTATGCACTGAGAGGGTAAGTGAAATTTAGTCAAGGTAATAGTTAACATGTGGGCATTAGAGACTTCATCTGTTTCTCCTTGCCTGGCTGTGGACAATGACCATGTGGTTTCATTCCCTTTCTTGCTTACTCTTACATTGTTCTCTCAACTTTTCTGATTTGGAGTGGCATGGTTTAAGTGTTTTGAGGCTTGGTTCCAACTGAAGCTGCCTAATTGCTGAGTAGCCAAACTCATGATTCTAGTGGAGTATGTGATTTAATAACTACTATTAACTCCTGGTGATCTTTATTTTTTCCATAATTATACCTAAACTGTATAGTTCAATGCAAGATGATAAACTGAGTACCTAGAATAAAGTGTGCTTGAGTATTTCAGAAGCATTGTTAAGTCAAGTTAAATCTCCTATTTTATTAGATTTATTATGATTTTTTTTAAGACTTCTTTCAGTGAAATTATTTTCTGATTATTTCAGTTGCAAGTAATTTGCCTAGTGCCATGTGGTTCTGAAGATATGTAGGGAAAAGCTTAAAGAATTATGTACTTCAACCAAGAGATATTGGTTTGCTTTCCTTTTGCCAGCATAAAAGCCTGGGAAAAAATAAAAAAGGGATCCTATAAAACTGATTTTAAAATGGATATTAATTTCTATTTTACCTGTTTCTCGTAATAAAGTGTTGCCAAATTTTATTGTAT
This sequence comes from Xenops minutus, assembly GCA_035221455.1. NCBI lineage: Eukaryota > Metazoa > Chordata > Aves > Passeriformes > Furnariidae > Xenops > Xenops minutus. The sequence continues at coordinate 30,250,646 of JAWWEE010000074.1, forward strand.
GAATGAGTTTTAGGTTTCTCACATCTAAGTCAGCTCTCTGTAAAGAAACCTAAGCTGAGTAAGATTGCACATCGTGAAATTTATGAAATCTTGTGTAACAAAAGAGAAGGAAGGGACTGTAAGAAGACTGGATTTCCATTGCAGTCTCAGTCATTGCTATTGCCCAAGGAGAAGTGGTAACCAACACATTTACTGCTAATGACTAATAAAATAGAGCACAAGCAGAGACAAATGCTTTCCTATGTAGCAATGCAAGAAAACCCCCACTGAGCAGTCAGATCAGGAAACCTGTAGCATCAGAACTATCCTGGATAAACAGTTTTATGCATGCAGGAGATAATGCCTCCTGGGTGACAAGTTTTTCCCTCTTTCCATGAGTAATCATTCTGCTAGGTGTCATCTCACTCAAGAGTCCCTGGAAGCAGAGCTGAAGGCAAAGGAGAGCAAAGTCTCAGAGGTTTTCACAAAGCTTCGTTCCCTTCTTCTTTTTTGCATTAAAATTAAAATTGCCTTTTTTTTTTTTCTGAATGTTTTTGTACTGATTTCATAACTGGTTCTATTTGTGAATCCAGATATGTGGGTTTAAAGGATATATCCTAGCTGGGGGCCCTTGATTCTGATTGTAAACTGTCATTGTTTTTAGGAGCTACAATGCCATACAGATTAGACAATCCACCACCATAAAGCAAAGGGAAGAAGCCAGAGTCAGCAGGGTACCTTGTTGATGACCTGCATTTCTTTATAAAATGCCCATTAAACAGCAAAATTTTCTACAATTACACAGATAAGCTTGGCCTTCAACAGTCTCTGCAACTGTCTGGCTGCAAGGACAACATGCCGGGGTTCAGAAGAATGCTTCTTGTTTCCTCCTTGCCCTCCTTCTTACACCTGTCCTTCCTTGATAAAGCTGTCCAGCACAGCATTGCTTGGAGAGCCATCAACCATCAGCCATCCAGACACTAGCATAAGGATAAGGGAGACAAGACAGTGAAATCAATCTTGAGGAAATACTAACATGGAGACAAATATGAGGAGAAAAACCCTCCACAGAATAAAAGGATAGTCCAACAGCTTTTCTATCCGCTCCAAATTTAACTTGGTGTTTTTTCTTGGGGTGTCAAAACTCCTCCTCACAGGACCACAGAATTTTCTAAGTTGGAAGGGACCCACAAGGATCATCGAGTCCAACTCTTAAGCAAATGGCCCATACAGGGATCAAACCCACAAGCTTGGTGTTCCTAGTTTGTTCGGACATGGGAAGAAGTGCTTATCTGTGGTTTTGTCCCTAAAACAAAGTCCTGACAGACACTGACACCTAACATTGGTTGCTTGAAGATGAACATTACTGCAAGGAGAGATGGACATGCAGCTTTTTGTAATTTTCGGATTCTTTAGTTTTTTTCCAATATGTTCCCCAAAGAATGTTGTTTTATAGGATTGAGACACAGGGTCCCCCTCTAGTAATGCTCACCCATGTGTCTTGCTAAGATCGAAGCAAACTGCAGGAGAAATGTTCTAAATAAAAACTCTATTCCAAAATGTATCACATCTTTCCTTAATCCAAATGCAGTAACTTTTGTAATTCTGGAGAGAAAGGGCTTGTCATTTAAAAATAAATTATTATATTGTTTCATAAAACATCTTCCTGCTCCAAGCTCCATGCTGACCTCCAGCACATTTGCCCCATCATCTCGAATTTATTATAAAGTAGGAAGCTTATTTTTAGAGCACATGGTCATAAGTTTTATATTCACTTTTGGCAGCATGGGAACGTCTATTTCCATCAGAATTTTCTTGTACATTCACTAAGTGTAAGGGAAAAAAAAAAAGTATGAATCCAGAAAAGCTACCATATAAAATTTAGAAGATATCCCACTGAACTTATGTTTTGGCAAACTATTGATTATATCTTCAGGTTCAAACATCTCACCAAGAAACAGAGATAAGATGCTAATAGGAAAGTTCTTTCAACACATTGATTAGAGAGTTGGCAGAATTTTGAAACTCTGTAGGCATCAAGACTATTAATCTTGGGGAAAGGAAAGGTCTGGGTGGAATCTGTTCAGAAAATAAATATAATTTGCTAGTATTTTAAGGAAAAGTGTAAAAAGACAACAGTGCTCATAAGCCTAAAGCAAGCTGGTAAGCATGTGACTACAAATGAAATAACATGGAAAAATAGACTACAATTATTTTTTTTTTATACAAGTTATACTCTAAAATCAAGGATTTAATCAGTTCATGAAGAAAATACCATATTCTGACCCAAATCTCTGCACTCTTTCTGCAGAAACATATATATCCAGCCAGAAGAAAATATTAATTTACACGGTGTATAAATATATCATAATATAAAGATGCATTCAATACATTTAATATATCACATATGATACAAGTGTATCATTAATATGTAGTAGTATTTATTTAATTGCAAATACATAAAGGTGGGTAAGTAGGTTCCTCATTTCAAACAAAAAAACCCCAACTTTTTAAAGTGATTTACAGAATTTTCATAGAATTGTAAAGATGGGAAAAGACCTTTAAGATCATCTAGTCCAACTGTCAATCTGGCATCACCACCATGTCCACCATTAAACCGTGTCCCCAAGTGTCATATCCACATTTCTTTTTGAACATTTTCAGGATGGTGACTCCACCACTTCAAATAGAAACATTTTTCAAAAGAGTCTGTTTCTAACCACAGCTCTTTGAAACCTGGGTTGTGTGCTTTACACTTCATGTGAGTTGTGCCATTTATGAGCACCTACAGGAGCTCTAATACCTGGTAAAGGCACCAATGAAATAATAATTTCTGGTCTGAGCTTTTGCTTTATATCCAAGAATAATGACATGAATCACTAGTCTTAAACAAGCACTCAATACACTATAATACACTATCTGAATTTAAAGAAGTTATATATTTAGTTCTGAGATGTACTGTGACTGGAATATGGTGGTGGTGGTGGTCAATCCTTGTATTACACCAGTAAAAATATATATTTTTTATGGATGTCCAGGTCACAGAATCACATAATCACAGAATATGCTGAATTGGAAGGATCCACAAGAATCATCAACTCCAACTCCTGGCCCTGCACAGGACCATCCCCAAGAGACACACCATATGCCTGAGAGTATCATCCAAACACTTCTTGAACTGTATCAGGCTTGGTGCTGTGATTACTTCCTGGGGGATCCTGTTTCAATTTCCAACTGAGTGAAGAACCACTTCCTAACATCCAACCTGTACCTCTTCTGGCACAGCTTCAGGCCATTCCCTCAGGTCCTGTTGCTAGTCACCACAGAGAAGAGATCAGTGCCTGCCCCTTCTCCTCCCTTTGTGAGGAAGTTGTAACTGCAATGAGATCTCCCCTCAGTCTCCTCTCCTCCAGGCTGAACAGACCGTGTGACTTCAGCTGCTTCTCATACAGCTTCCTCTCAAGGCCCTTCACTATCCTCATTGTTTTCCTCTGGACACTCTCTAATAGGTGAATATCATTCTTGTATCACAGTGCTCAAACATGCACACAATATTCAAGGCGAGGCCACCCCAGTGCAGAGCAGAGCAGGACAATCCCCTCCCTCGACTGGCTGATGATGCTTTGCCTGATGCATGCCAGGACAGAGTTGGCTCTCCTGGCTGCCAGGGCACTGCTGACTCAGATTAAACTTGCTGTCCATGCACTGCTTTCCATCTCATTCCCCAGTCTGTGTGAACATCCAGGGTTGCCCCATCCCAGGTGCAGAATCTGGCACTTTCCCTTGTTGAACTTCATACGGTTGGTGATTGCCCAGTCCTCTAATTTGTTGAGGTCTCTCTGCAGGACCTCCTTGCCTTCGAGGAAGTCAACAGCTCCTCCCACTTTTGTGTCACCTGCAAACTTGCTTAATGTTCCTTCCAGTCCTATGTCCAAGTCATTTATGGCAATGATGAAGAGCACAGAAGCCAAGATGGAGCCCTGCAGAACCCCACTAGTGACAGGTCACCAGCCTCATGTGACCCCATTCACTATTACCCCCTGTGCTCAATCCATGAGCCAATTGCTCACCCACAATATGATGTGTTTATCCAGTTGTGTGGTGGACAGTTTGTCCAGAATGATACTGGGGGAGACAGTTTCAAAAGCTTTACTGAAGTTCAAAAAGATTATATCAACTGGCTTCCCTTGATCAACCAGGTGGGTTACATTGTCACAAAAGGAAATTTGGTTTCATAAGCAAGACTTTCCTCTCATGAAGTAGTGCTGGCTGTGACCGATGACAGTGCTGTCTTTCAGGTGTTTTTCCACACTTCCCAGAATAATCCCCTCCATAACTTCACCAGGCACTGAAGTGAGACTGACAGGCCTGTAGCTTCTAGGGTCCTCCTTTCTGCCCTTCTTGAAAACTGGGGCTATGTTTGCCAGCTTCCAGTCAACTGGGACCTCTCCAGATTCCCAAGATCACTCAAAAATAATCAAGAGAGGTTTTGTGATGACATCAGCCAGCTCTTTGAGGATTCTGGGAAGAAGCCCATCAGTACCCATAGATTTATAGGGGTATAGCTGGAGCAGAAGATCCCACACAATTTCAGAGTCTGGGAGTAGATCATTCTTGCTGTCATGGTTGTCCATCTCAGAACACTGAGACTCCCTTGGTCCATCATCCATGTTGAAGACAGAGGCAAAGAAAGCATTAAACACCTCAACCTTGTCTCTGTCCCAGTTGTGAGGTGACCATCCTCATCCTGTAGTGGACCAATGATATTTCTATACTGCCTATTGTCATTACTATATTTGAAAAAACTCTTTTTAATGTCCCCCACATTTCTAGCCAGCTTCAACTCCAGTTGAGCTTTGGCTGCACAAATTTTCTCCCTGCAGTGGCAAGCAGCATCTCTTGAATTCTTCCCATGTCACTTGAACTTGCTTCTACTGAGCATACACCTTCCTTTTTTGCCTTATTTCCAAGAGAAGATTCCTGTTCAGCCAAGCTGGCCTTCTGCCTCACTTATTTAACTTCCAGCATTTGAGAATTGCTTGCTCCTTTGCCCTTAGGAGGTGCTGTTTAAAAGGTGACCAGCATTGACAGGTCCCAGCATCCGCAAAAACATTTTCCCACGGGACCTTACTTACTAATTCCCTGAGCAACCTGAAGTCTCATGTCCAGAGCTGAGGTTTTCCTGGCACTTTTTCCCCTGTCAAAAGAGATTTTAAACTTGTTTACTTTATGGTCAGTGTAGCCAAGGCAGTCACCAATCTCACCTTCCCTCATGAGATCCACTGTGTGGACAAGAAGCAGATCGAGGAGGCCATATTTCCAAGTCAGCTCCCTTAGGACTCATTCCATAAAGCTATCATTCAGGTTTTTTAGGAATCTTCTAGCCCAGCTTGTACCAGCTGTGTGATGCTCCATTAATTTCTGGCAAGTTGAAGTCACCCATAAGGGCAAGGGCAGTTGACTTGGAGGTGTCCTTTAGTTCCTGAAAGAATAATTTGTCAGTGTCATCATCCTGGCCAAGAGGTCTCTAGCAGACTCCCACAATGATAGCCACATTATTTGTTTGCCCCTTGATTCTTAACCAGAGGCTCTCAACCGTGCCAGTGCCAGCTGTGAGCTCCATTCATTCTAATCCTTCTATTACATACAGTGCCACCCCCCACCTCTTCTGCCCTGACTACCCCTCCTAGAGAGCCTGTAACCATCCAACAGGGCACTCCAGCCACAGGACTCGTCCCACCAGGTTTCACTAATGTCAGTGATGTCAAATCCCTTGGACTTGGCCAAAGCTTCAAGCTCCTCTTGTTTGTTCCTCATGCTGCATGCATTGGTGTAGAAACATTTCAGGTCATATTCATCCTTGGGCTAACACACAGAGAAAATTTTTACCAGAAACTTTCAATAAATCCTCAGTTACACAAGGAAAGGTTCTCTTTATCTAACCTGGTGATTTATAATTCAGTTTTTGCTGATGTGAGAAGAGTTAATGAAATTTAATTACTGATTACAAATTACACTTTCCCTTGATTCCTCTCACACATACCATCAGTAAAATCAATTTAGGACTGCCTAAACTTTTCATACAAGACTAGAAGATGGTTGAGCACTTTCTAATCAGTTTCTTCACATCCAAAAAGAATCACAATATGTTTTCTTCCAAGTAAAGCATATGACATTCCTCTGATGCACCTAGAACATCTCAGATTGGCTGCCTCTGGGCAGAATCACAGATGCCATTTCCTTTCCGGAACAGAGATTATCCAAGCTGAGCCCACAAGCTCCCTGACCATGGTCATTTCTATTTCCGTGCTGTCTGACCCCTTTGTGATTCTGGCTTTCCCACATACATGACATCATCAGCTTCCTGGAAAGCTGAGACAAAGTAATAACTTAGTAGTTATGTAATGCCTAATGCAGTCATGGTGGAGGCAATTACACAACGGCCTTGCTGCTTCTTTCATTTTCTATCTCTGTCTGAGAACTACCTAATAGCCATTTTATTTTTTTTCAGCATCCAAATCTGCTTGATTTGACATTATTCTCACTTCATCCTTATGATTCTGACATCTAAAATACAAGTAAATTTGGTGGTAAATATATTTTTCCCTTCTTGTAGGTTCTTTGTTCACTTGTAGTATCTTTTTTTGACATGAATATTTGCCCTAAGGCTGTTCAATTCTTGGTAACTTTTGCTCCCTCTAAACAGAAATTCAAATGGAATTCAAATTCAATCCCTGACCTGTATAGCCCAATTGAATTCACTGAATATTCAATCCAAGTTGAATAAAAACTCATAATAAACGGTTTCAGTTAACATACTCAATGGAGGAACGGACTATGAGGTTTGGTAAAAGATTCCATTTGCCTCTCAGTTTTAAAAATTTATCCCACCTATTGCTAACTTCATGTTGTCAGTCACCCTAAAACTAGTTCAAGCAAATTTTTCAGGACTAAAGTCTTTACTCTCTTGTCATGGTTCTGAAGCATCTTCAGCTACTTTTTAATCTCTGTGTTGAAGATTTCATCCCATTCCTGTTTCCCTGCAGTAGAATTGAAAGTAAAGAGGTGTACCAGTTTTTCTTACTCTGCAGTGCTTGCTATTTTTTATACTCACACCCTTCCCCTCTGACATACCTCTGACTGTTCATGTCAGCTCAGAGGTGTTTCAGCTGGGGGCATTACTTGGCCTCCTAGCATGGTTTGGATAAACATACTCTGTAAAACAATGCTGTAGAGTGGTGGTGTGGTTTTATTTGCTACTAGAGGTAAAACACAGAGGTAAGAAAATTCAGATCTGAAGGTGCAAAAGGTGTCAAGAGTCTGATTCCAAGGAATCCTTCAACCCTCAAATTCACAGTGTCACAGGACAGCCTCATCGGTGCTTATGGGACTGTCGACTACTGTCAGTACTGAAGGCTCAGGGCCAAAAGAGCAATCATTGCAAGTGATCCCCTGTCCACCACATGCCAAGTCAGCAACTTGGATGGAGGACTTTGATTTAAAATGGGGTTTCCTGGCATAGATAGCACAACAGGTTACCTCTGCTGGAAGATATGGCAGGCAGATGGTCTTTTTCTATGTTTTTCTTATCAATCCCTAAGACATTACTCTCATAATGTTTTGCACCAGTTCATTCAATATGTCTTTTGCTATGATTTTTGCTTGTAAAATAAAGGGCAGCATTATTATTTCTACCTTTATATACAATCTGAATAAGTCCATTTTTCCAAGTTAACATTTGCTTTGATAAACTGGAGACAGTATGCCTGCAGCTATCACAACATAGTAAAGGAAAAATACCCAAGTTAAAAATGGACTCATGCAAAATAGTCTTCCATGGCAAAGGGCAGGAAATTGGTTGCAATTGAACTAATATTTCTCTTGAACTGATCTGTAGCTGCCATTTGCTACACAGCTTATGCTCATCCCCAGGCAATTCCAGATGCCTTTGGAAAACCATCTGAAACTTGTACTGCACTGCCTATATATGGTGTGATTCCTCATGCTTGTACCTATTTGGTACAGAAGACCTGTATCTTTACAAGGAGGAATGTAGAAAGTACCTATTGCTTAAATTACTCATTTACAGTATTTTCCCTTTCTGAGTGAACAGTAAAGGAAGTGAATCCCAAAACAGGGAATTTGCATCCAGGCTCATAAACTTTTCTCTCCTGGATCTTCTAAAGAGATAAACAGAGGCAAAAGCACACAAAAAATCATGCATGGTCCAGTACAATGTAGACTACCATACAGGAAAAAAGGCTTGAAACAATTTTTCTAAGTAGATGTCATGTTCACAGGTATAACTGAAGCTTGGTTTGCTAGTTGATGCAAGATTATAGATGAAAGTGATGTTTACAATGTAACCAATGTAAAACTTTGTATAATGACATCTACTTATGTTAAGCTGATAAATATTAGAGAATTACCCTATTGTTATCAAGATAGACTCAAGTCAAAGCTCCAGTGCTGGGTGCTTGTCATGGGTTTCTGTGGCTGGGTTTTGGTAGGGGGGGGGCTACAGGGATGACCTCTGTTAGAAACTGCTAGAAGCTTCACCTGTCCTATGGAGCCAATGATAGCCTGCTCCAGGAGGGACTTCCTGCTGCTGGCCAAAGCTCAAACCACAACAGTGCTCTTCCTTGAAAATGTGCAAGGCAGTTGTTCACTCTGTGACCACTTGATATATGTGAACATATATGTGTATGTGTATGTATATAACAACTTTCTAGTTGTTACCTGCAGGCATATTTGTGCACCAACCTAAAGCAGGCAAACTTTTACCTAATGACTTGATTAATCTAGTACCAGGTTGCCCTATCATATATATCAGTATGATTCAGAGATGAAAAACCATAAAATGGATGAACAAGTTGTAACTGAAGCAAGAGAAGAAAATGTTTATGTTAACCTCGTGGATCTCCTATTATAATATTTAAATATCTTCCTTCCTTGAAAATCAATTCACACAAAGATTGAAATTGAATAGAAGGTGGGAGTTTTTTCATGTATGTGGTGGAGTTTTGTGTGGTTATCTACAAATCAGTTAATTTCTAAAGCTTAGCTTCTCTCTAAACTCAGTGAAATGTAAACCAAGAGATGCAGATTCACACTGAGAATAGAGAAATTAAGATCAACAATGTGATAAGAAAAAAAATCCAAAGCTACAGAGTGGCTGAGAGAATGTAGCAAAAAAGTTAGACGGACATCGGAGAGGTGAAGGGGGTTATATGCCACTCCCAAGTGGGTCACATCTGCCTCCCTGCAAATCCGGTGAAATACGGAGGGAAGGAGGCGTCTGTGCGTGTGCGTGCGTGAGAATTTAAACCAAACAATGATATTCTGCAGCCACCTTGTGTCGAAAGGGGAGATTGCAGCTCTCAAAAACTTGCAAGCCCAGTGCCCTTCGGCAAGGTGCTGCACCCAAGTGACTTGAGGTTCATAATTGTTGTTGCTGTTGCCAGGGAACTTGTTCACGCGTTATGTCAGTGGGAAAACACTGAACTAGTGTGGGTTTGCACTGATACTCAGTTTCTAGGAGGAAATGTCACATAGCAGAAAACATTAAGTTTAGATCAAATTTCTTTGCAGCTTGAATTTAGCAGCATCAAATGGGATCTTGCCATTTATCTTAATGCTCAGTTAGGTCCTATTAAATTAAATTTTGTCTAGAGTACAAAAAGTATAAGATCTTATAGTATTCTTTTCAAAATGTGTTAGCATTGTGGCTGAAAGAAATTAACAGAAATCAGGGGTCAGAACCAAAATGGCTATTGAATGAGCCTTAGTGTGCAGTCTCAAAAATCTCTTATTAGATAATACTGCATCTGCTCCAGACACCCGCCACAAGGTGCTAGCTCACATTGGACTAGGAAAACTAAGTGCTTTGTCATTGATATAACCCTTGTTTCTCTTTTCTCCAGTCATGCATTTAAATTTAAATTCAGAGAGAAGACACAAGTGACAGATCATTTTCCATGACAGGTTTGTAATAAGGACAAGGATTATGTCCCATTTAGGGCAAAAACCTGTCTACTGTTCTTCTGTGACGATATTCTTACCTCTACCACTTCACCACCACTGAAATAATGATTTCCACTTGGCTCATCTACCTGGGGGCTGGGCTGGCACCATGTGATAGCCATCAGAGTGGCTGCAACACCCTGGAGAGCATAACTGCTCTGAGTCTTTAACTCCAGTTCACTAGGAGGAAAACTGAGTCAGACTCATTTTGGAACAAGGCTTTTTGTCTCTCCTCTTTGTGGATAGAGGCAGGCTGCAGGTACTAACCTTTATGTTTGTTTATTCCTCGAAATTTGGGATCTGTGCTTACATGAGGTGAATAACTTTCCTCCATAAATTACCAAATTATCAACTCTTTTTTTTTTCTTTTTTTTTTCTTTTGTGTGTGTGTGTGTGTGTGTGTTTATGTGTGGCAATGGGACCCAAAGCTGCCTATTTAAGGCAAACACTTTATCTGCTTTCAGCCAGAAAATGCTGAGGAGCATTTACCAGTGGCAAATAACTAGCATCATACTGATAGAATTAGTGACAATTGAAGCAGACACTTGTTCTTTACCAATGAGCCAGTCTCTATGGAAATGCTCCCAACTTTGTACCTCATGGCTGGGCTTTTCAAAAACATTTTTAAAAGACATACTCCAAGAAAAGCAGAAAAATAAGCCAAAATAAAAGAGAAAGCAGGTTTCAGCCTGCCAGGGAAAGGAGCATGTTGTATTTTAAGTCAGTTGTGAGAGAATCATGGATCATGCAGATATTTGGCAAATGAGATCAATGGGATGTAACAGCTGTATCAATAAGACAAATTAGAGGAATTACTCCAAACCACCAAGCAACAGGGGACATGAATTACAGTTTGGTATTTTGTTTACAGGCCAGGCAAGGTCAAACTACTATTATTATTGCCCATTGGCTTTCCACTGCTCAGACTGCAGAAGTAATAGTGGGCATTGTGTATGGCGCTGTGGTTGAAACAGGAACACACACAGAGCTGATGGAGCCATGTTATTCACTTGTAACCTCACAGGTACATTTATTTTCATTGCTATTATTAGTTGTATAAACATGGTATGCAGGATGGATATATCATGGATCAAATCCCCACTGAGCCACATTTTTACATATGGGAGCTGGAAATATGACCATGAATAGATGCATTTGTTACTCAGCAATTTTATAAGTGCTGGTTTCTTTTATGCACCACAGTGAATTTGTTTATTTCTGAATGGCTCAGGTGACCTTTAGAAGACAGCTTATCTCATGATTCATGCATAATCTGGCATGTGCTTTAAGGTGACACTTAAGCACAGATGCAGACACACCAAGTGACCTAACAGCTAGACCGTGGCCATTAGCAGCAAAATTTTTTGGTGCTGTGCTGTCAGTGCTGCCAGGTACTAAGATACCTCCAAAATCAACTCACCTCTGAGTAAGGTTGCACCTCTTTATATCATTCCTCTGCAATCTCCTGGCAACAATTTTGCCCATAATCTCAATTAGAAGTGTGTGTGAAGGTTTCCACAGTTCAGAGTGGGCTGTAAAGACAAAAGCAGCAGCTGAGGCGGTAACTCTGAATCCTACCTGTGCTGCAGGAGTCAATCTGAAAACAAAAGTAAGAGAAGGACACAAAAATCATACCAGCCAACACCTTTTTTCATGCAGATATATTAACAGTTTGGACTTTTTTCCCATGTTGGTCTATCTCTAACAGCAAAATGAAAAGTACAAATGAAAGCATAGGAAATACAGAAAGGCCAAGTAGGGGCAGGGTCTTCACCACTCCATCTAATGAGATTTGAAGAATTCAAAGTCTGACAGGCAGAATAGAGAGGCAGCATGAATAGGAGGGAGAGAGAGACAATGTCTTGACCTAGCACGTTGTCAGTTCACATGCTGTTTGTAGGACCATAACTTGAGACAATTCTGTTTAACACAAGCAAGCTAAAATGGACAGTAAAAGCAATGGGACTGTATTTTCAGGGGTTACTAAAGCACAATTTAAAAGCTGCGTTCTGGAAAATTACTTTAAAACATATACTTATCTGGCCCTGCCCAGGAATGCCATGTAGGCATGTAATGCCATTTAATAGGTGTGGTTCTGCCATGGCAGGCAGCGTGCTGTAGCCAGGGAGTCTTTCAGGCACACTGTCTAGAACTAGCTAACTTAGATATTTGAGTGGGGGAAAGGTGGATAGAACTAGAACTCACAAAGGAAATTACTGCAAAATTTTAAGGGTGAAATCTATTTGACCTTGATCATAGCTGTGGTAACCTGTAGATACTGACAAAGATACACTTTCAAATTGCAGCAACCGCCAAAGACATTTCCTCAAGAATTTGCCAAAACATTCAAAAAATGAAATTCAAAGTCTTCAATGAATGTAAGAATCTATTGTTTGCTTGCAAACTTTGTAATTTGAAGAGGTGTTAAGTAATTACATCATTCTAATTAATGGATACTTGCAGGAACCTTTCAAAATTACACAGAATTAACATCTCTGAGGAAAAACAAGGACAGTTTTCCTAGGGTTTGAAAAAACATGTTTGACCTTTTTTATACTGTATATTTGTGTGTGGATTTCCTGATGATTAATGGAAATGTTTATATTGTTACATAGCATCATAGAATTGTTAAGGTTGGAAAAGAAATCAAGATCACCAAGTCCCTTAAGCAATAGCTTTTAAAAATGTAACTAATTTGATTAGATTAATAAATCTAAAACTGAATACCAGAGTACTTATGTGAAACTACAAAGAGAAAACTAGTCCACTTTTTACAGCCACAGTGACTAAGACAACACATTTCTGATTGACTGAATTTTTTTCGTGTCTTTTGCTCTTTGAATTAGTTTGAATGGATAATACTAATTAGAGGAACTATTGACAACAGAAGATCCTAAGGGTGGATCAAGCATTAACAGCTTGAAACCCAATAAAACAAATGGGATATTATGCTCTATAATAAGAAGATTAAGACTTAGCCCCTCAAAGAATAATGATTTACACTGGCTAAAAGGTCCAGGGGTCTCACCGAACCCTAAAATAACTAGCATGAAGAGTATAAACGTTAGTCAAACAGCGTAACTGTGGACTCTCTATCCTTGGAGCTGGTGAAGACTTAAGCATTGAGGCCCCAAGCAGCTGGCTCTGAGCACAGGGTGAACTGGATGACCTCTAGAAATTCCTTCTGACCAACAGGGTTCTGTGAATTTATGACAGCTAGTGATACCTCCTGCATACCGCTTCCCCTTTCGTATTGACATCACTTCTTCAGAGAAACATAACTATTTCTGTGGTGATCAGGACGATTGTTTCCTTTTTCTAAAATTAGTGTCATTGATACCACACAGTTATTAAGGCGGCTTCTGTTGCTATTTGTGGTCCTGAGGCACCACTATGGAATGAATCAAACCTGTGTCCTCATCCTTGTTCTCTGCTACTTCAGGATCCTTCTGTTTGATTACTCCTACATGTGCTGAAAACAACATTCAGATCAACTTATCTTAAAAAGTAGAAATAACTGCAATTTCAAAATATTTCTGATTTATTATTTCAGAATATATTGAAATGAGACAAATATGAATGAACATTTATTGGTCTGTGAGGACTGAACACAGTTTGAAAGGTGCCTGGTCCCATTTTCCATCATGCTTGTTGAAGGTGTAACAATAAAAGAAATTACTTTTATTCCTATAATTTAATTGTTTAAATAAATTCATTAAAATGAGCCAGTAAGTGCGTTTAAAAGTTATTGATTATCCACACCACAGGGAAATATCAGTTACAATTGCTTCTTAGATTGATTCTTTATTAAATATGATTGCCAACCCTTCACTGATCTTTAATCCCCCATCTTATAAAGGATATGGCTTTGGTTTCTGAAACAGTCCTGAACGCTTGGTTTAGGAAAAGAATGATTGGGTTCTACTACTTAAAATAGTTGTTCTTGACATAGTTGCTTGATGGTATAGTGAGTCCTAGCACATATATGGCCCATTTCCCATTTACAAAAGATGAAGAATTAATGACTGAGCATTTACAGTATGTTTGAGAATACGTTTTCCCAGGACATTTTGCTGTATCTCAGGAATACATGAAGCTTTTGCTCATTTTATTTATTCCTGCAAATGAATCCTTGGAATCTCTTTTTTCCAGTTGTTGTGTTTACATTGCTAAATAATTTCTTTCTCTAGCATCCCCTAGTGCAAACAGAAGTATTTCTGAATAGAGAGAGACTCAGCCCCAAACCTTGAGTGTGATAATCCAGTGTCATACAACCTCTGAGAAGAATCTGGCTCCAACTTCTCTGTATCTTCCCATCACCTAGTTGAAGAGAGTAACCATCATACCTCTTTTCTCCAAACTAAAAGAATCCATTTCTCTCAGCATCTCTGTAGTTTCTCACACAGTGTTCTAGAGGCCTCTTTCTCCTTGCAGCCTTCTGCAGGGCTCACTTCAGTATGACACAGTGCTTCTGACATGCTCCCAGTTTCTGAATAGAAAATAATCACCTTCCTCCACCTGCTGACTGCACTCCTTCACTAATCGCACCCTTGTGTTGTTGCCCCTCTCTACTGGAAGGGCACCTTCCATCACATCCACCATGTTGTCCAGCAGGATCCTCAGGTAATTAAAAAATAAGGAAGACTGATGACCCAGTAGTGAGAAGCTGAAAACTGGCAGTAATACAGTCTCACTCGGGGCAGTCAAAGCTATGATCAAGAAACCTTACAAGTGTAATACAAAAAAATATGTGCATAAAGAAGTTTTCTGTGTGACTGAAATATGTACCTGTATGTGTATCTAAGAGTATTTTAAACACATATACTCAGTGTAGACAAGCCCAACATATTCTTTTGAGTTTTAAGCAAAACTATAATGACTGTGTATTTTGAAAAAAGCTACATATAATCATTGTTTCTATTGCTGTTTTGCCTGTGAAAATAGTTTATGTAAACATGTATTTCCAAAATCAGTATCCTAACTTCGCCAGAGTGAACTAGTTTTTTTGATCAGTCTGTTAGAAAAACAAAGCCAAGTTAATCTTAATATAAACTTTGAAAAAAATTCCCCCCATACGTGTTGTACATGATCTGGAAAAGTCCTTTTCATTTACATTCTCATTTAATTTGGGCTTTCTTTTTAAGATTTCATCCAAGTATTGATCTGTGGAAAACAATTTCCATAGAAGTCCTATATATAAATGTCTAATTTAAATTGCAGGTTTCTCCATTTTTTTCTAATGCACTCAACAGCCAAGCCCTATTACTCTGAACAGTTTGATATCATAAATATTTATCCAAGCCCAGTGGTGATTTGTTATAGTGAGGCTAGACTGTGTCTTCAACCCAAATTTATTTCCACAGTTGCAGCTGGAGCTAATGAAGTCCATATTGTCACTCTGATGATGTTCCTTCAAAATGCACATTAAAGCCCAATGTGTTTTACAGAGTTTGCAACACAACTGCTTTGGGAAATTTTACACTAAGTGTTCACTCTCAGTCTGGAAATAATCACTCATGTAGTATTTTCCTCCCTTCTCTGTTCCACTGTCAAGACTGTGATTGAGAATTGTATAAAATTCATAAACTATAGCACTCTTTAGGGAGTTACTAAATCAATATTATTTTTTCTTGTCTTTTAACCTTTTGTTTACAAAAGGAATGATAATTAGGAAACTCAGAAAGAAACTCTTGCCTTTTTCATTACATTGGTGTTATTTAGCTAATCAGTTAAATCTTACAGGTAATTCTTAGGTTCAATAGAATAAGGCACAATTTCTATTCTGCTTGTTTAAATTGGGATAGATTTAGTTTTCACAGCCAAGGGATCATGATATGAGAAATGAAGAAGTGTTTGACTATGTAACTGTCTTTACCAGTCTCTTAAATATTTACCTGTAATATTCTGTTCTTAAGGGCTACTGCAATAACCTATATATGGCATGAAAAAACAGCAGATTGCCTGTAAGTGTAAAAGAGGAATACAGCACGTACACAGTTGTTTCCTTTCAAGGATTTTATTATAGAAAAGTGGGAGAAAGCCTGAGAGTATTGTTTAAATTTATAGAATTTTAAATCTTATGTAAATGGTTTGTTGTCAAGAACACTAATGAATAAACAACTTTATTTTATTACAAAAATTAATAGGATATAGCTCTAGTCACATTTTACTCTTGTTCATTTCAATATTATTGTGTCAGCTTCTAAGGGAAAATAAGAAAAGGTAATTAATAGTTGAAACATTCACTAATTACCTATTTTTGGTGCATTTATCAGTCTCAGAGAAGATCTTTGCTAAGTACACCCACAACTAAATATTATCTTCTCCCACAATTTCCCTGACCTATCGTGGCACTAGAATCTAGTGGGAATGGAGTTCAGCTTCCTTTTAATAATTGGCTCAACTAACCAAACATAATGCAATAAGTTTTTGTATGTTTATCTACAATGCACACCACACACATATATGCACAGAAAGTTTGCAAGAACCTCCACTGTTTGGCCACTGTCCCCATTTTGCTGATTAAGACACAAGACATTGTTTCTTATTTTTAGCAGTCGTAACTCTGCCTGCCAAGAGCAAATGATTAATCAGGTCCTTAAAATGACTTAACAGCTGTAAATCAAGTAGTAATTTTAAGAAGCAGAGCTCATGGACAAAATAGCTGTTTCGTTTGCCAGGGAGCAGAAAGATATATTTAGTCACGTCTGGATGCTAAAATTGCTTCCCCATCAGATCTTTTAGAAGGTCAAGTTGATTATCCCTCAAACCTTGTCTGCATGTTGCTGCTGAACACATTTCACCACAACATGCATAGATTCCTTTTTTTTTTTCTTTCAGGATTTTCAGTTATCACAGCCACAAGTCTCTTTGGATCTGGACCTTTCTTGAGAAAATAGAAGGTGTTTCAACACATTGCTGGCTCTGTGTCCTGGACTTTGTTCTACATGTCTCTCTGACGCTTTTGTCACTGTCTGCTTTTCATGCTGCTCCTTGCATCCTTACTTCTGCCAAATCTATTAGCTAAGATCAAACAACTAAATCCAGCTGAAAGTAACAATTTCTTTCAGAATCACCTATATGTCTCTCCATTTTGCATCCCAGCACTCATGATTATTCTGGGAGCAAATTTCTGGCCATGCTCAGTGCCAGGTTCAGCAGGTTTTTTCAGAGACACTTTACTGAAAACCATTTAAAAGGTATTCATTGTACATCAGTGGCATGCACTTCACTGGGTGGGAATGACCATGCTTACAAATGTGGCCAGGGCAGCAATGTAGGCTACTCACTCAAAATGGTGAATAGTTGAAAGAGAAAGCATTCCTGTGTATCTACTGTCCAGCAGTGTTTACCATAACCAAATTACCTGCTACAGCTAATTCTTGGATGAGAGCTAAAATCATATTCTGCTTATTTTACAATCAACTTTTGTTTAAAAGGCCTGTTTTTCCATGCAGTGGACACAATGGAGCAACTCTATGGTCTTTATTGCCAAACCAATCTTACCTTATGTTAAGAAAATTGACATTCTGTAGTTCATGAGATCTGCAATACATCCACTACAAAGCTTTTAGTAATGATTTTAAAACTCTTTCTTAAAACTTCCAGATTACTAGAAACTTAAAACAAACAAACAAACAAACAAACCCCAAAAAACCCAACAATAACAAAAAAAACCTAAAAGCCTATTTTTCTAAAAACATACTTTTCAGGACATGTTGATGTCATTTGGACCAGAACATTCCCTTAACAAGTGTAGCATAGATCGTGACAATGGAAGTAGTCTCAATTGAAATCAACACCTGCATCAAAATAGACTGCTCACTGTTATAGTAAAGTTTAAGCTGGAGAAATATTTGAAAAATTAAGCCTTTTCCAGATCTTAATTTTGCGGTTACCTTCACTCCACTTCAGCCTTGAAGTCAGCCTTACCCTAATGCTAACAAACCAGAAGGCTATGTAGTTTCTGGTTGAATCCCATTACTGATCTTCAACTGATCAGTAACTAAAAGTCCATCCGATATATAGGCCCCCCCCAGAGCCCTTACATGAACATGTCATCATTTTGAAAAGAGTAATTGCTGACTTCCTTTCCTTTCAGACTACAGGTTATAGGGCATAGTAAGATTTATAGAAGGGACAGAGCTCACAGGAAGAAAGAGGAAGTTCAGTATATAGAACTTCTAGATAATGCAAAATGCAGGAAATCATTAGAATCAAATACCACCTTTACTAAGAATGCAAAAGGTTAACTTTTTAAAGTAAGTCTGTAACTGCATCTATAATTCCACAAAGAATGAAAATTGGCTGAAAAGATACTATGGAATAATTCTGTAGAAAATATAAATCAGCATGGTTTGACTCAAGTCAGTGAAGGTATTCCAGTTTACAAGAGGTTAAGATCTGCCCTCAGATGGACATTTCCATGCATCAATCAAGTAATTGCATGCACAAACTGATAGTTATTGTGATTTGCATGTAGAAGTGTTCATATTAATTAGCAAGAACATTATTGTAGTAATGCATGGGGTGGTTTTTTCATGTGCAAACAGATGCACTTGCAGACACTGAAGATTTTGTTAATAGTAATGTGGAAAGGAGAGAAGAGGCCTCTTACACACTGAATAACCTCTTTTCTTCTCTCTCTTCCTCTGCTCCTTAAGTCTGCTCTTATAAGAAAACCCCCACTTTAATAAAGAAAAATTAATACTGGAGCTTTGGGGATGAGGGTAGCCAGAAAAAGAAAAAAAAAAAAATCTAACACTGTATCTGTTTCTGGTATTACTGTGTCAGTTTTACATTGACATTAAATATGGATCAGTCACATCAAACTTATTACAGAGTGAATATTTCTATAGTGAAGCATTGCAAAGCAAGAATGAGTCACACTGGGAGAGAAAAAAAAGGCAGATATTAGACCTGGGAAAGCAATCAAGTGAACCCAAAGCGTACTTGCAAGAAATTAATGCAAAGTGCCTGTATATCAACCCAGACGAATTCTAATTAAGCTCAAAGGATGAAGAAGCAATAGGCATTGAGCTGTGAACTTAAGAAAATTGTACCACAACTTTCCAAAAGACTGAGTCTTCTCAGATCTTGGATTAAGAGGTCAGGCAACTCCAGCGAGGGATGTCAGACTTCAAGGTTCTCCAAAGTTTAAGGGTACCTGGGGGTAAGATTTCAGACTAGCCCAATTCCAAAAAGAGCAAGGAATCAGTGAGAAGGAAGGAGACAGAATGCACAAATTAATGTATTTCAAACGAACTGTTACCAAAACCCATCCCAGACAGGTGACAGAGTGGGAGAAGAGAAATTGTGTAATCTCAAAGTGTCCTAACAAGGGTAGTGTGATTATGTCCTCAAAACACACCACTTCCAGCTCTGTGTGACCAGCAGATCTATGCACACAGATTACAGATGCACACAGCTTGGGAGGGTGTTTAAAAAAAGATGGTCACTGCCTGGTTGACAGATTGCAATACATGTTGCTGTCAAGGAAGATGAGGACATGGAGAATGACTTCTCTGACATGTTCATGGCCCCTTATTTTTCTCCTCTTCATTTCACTACTCTTATAGTTATTTTTGTGAGCCAAAGGATGAGATTTTGAATTAATTTAATATTTAACACCCAATGACAAACTATTTTTTTTTAACCACCTGATTATAGTTTACTGGCACAAGACTTGGAGCTGCAACATAAGAAAAACTCTGTCTTTGGTATTTCTATCATTATGTCTTTTATATATGGATAACTGCTGATCTTTTCCATAGCATCTGTGCTTCCTGTCACAGGAATGCTATAAATTATCTAAGTGCCACAGACTCCCAGGATGAAAAGGGACTTGCAGGCATTAGGGAAGGCAAGTTACTAGTACTCCAGATCGTCAGAATTTAAAGACTCTGTGCTTGTGATGTGGCCTTGTCAAGATGTGTTTTCCAAAGAGCTTTTTTCCTCTTTATCTACATGAAACTTGTCACGGTGGGGTCCCATAAATGAGGCTCTTGGACCTACCACAATGACACATGCACAATATCAGCACAGTAATACAAATTACCCAGTAATTATTGTATTTTGCATTTTATGGAAACTACAATATTGTCACCCATTTGGGGGACCCACTTTATTTTCTATAAAGAGCATATTAAAATCACAAAAATCACTAGAGAATTCAAAGACCATCCAAACAGTCAGCAAACGCAGAGGTAAATTATGCAACTCTTGGTGGATGCAGAGGCACGTTCCCTTCCTTCCCAGTCATGTGACATCAAAGAATAAGGCATTTTTTTTCCTGTACCTGGTACAGCATCTACCAAAATTCTCCAAACCCTCACTAAGAAAACATCAACGCAAGATATCATTGGAAAGAATGACTGACAATCTTGTTTTATGTAGTAGTTTTTCCACTTTCACTAAAAGTAACAGCCAGAGATATGAAGTACATTTAATTAACAAAAGAATACTTCTGAAAAAAAGGAATAAAAAAATCCACAGAAGCCATATGTGTCAGAAACAATTCAGGCAATCAAGTCTAATCAATCTGACTGATCTCAGTAATTATTGGAAGCACTGAAGTTGTATGCATTGTCTTTTTTTATCTCTTTTGCAATCATCCCTTTAATCTTTTTCAATTTTGTTGACAAAATTAAATATTAAATAAATTAATATACTCCATAAAAGCAAAAAGTAGGAGGGAAAGGCTAGCAAAAAGCTGTATTAGTGTAGGTGACTACACAGGTTTCTTAAGGAGGAACTAACCTTCAATACCAACTTGAGAGTGAAAATAAAATACTGCAGAAGAAATACATACATCATACATTGTTATTTGCTAGGTCTTTTCAACTTGTTATAATACCTCCTGTGAACATCATTTTTCATATTTAAGTATTTCTTATGAGGGAAAGCTGGTACATTTGGCTGGCTAGAGGTTAAACTTTGCCCTATTAAAAAGAGTTGAAAACATTGTTTCTGTAGTTCTGTGACTTCATCCTGCAAATACTTCTGCTCTTGTATATGAGAAAAATATCTTTTCTTTTGGGTGCCCCAAGCAGACTGAGACCTAATCCCTGCTGATTTCTTAAAAGTAGGAAGAGGAGCATTCAGAGTAACTGACCTCTCACTAAAGCTACCAGAATTATACTGACAGACAGACTTCTAAGGAGTATTGATGGAGCAATATGTTGTTAGCAATCACTGTCCAGATGTCTTACTTGAAGGATGCTGTTTTTACTGATTCCAGAAAGCTTTTCTCCTCCTTCAAGTGATGGGTGGCTTTGGTGATACAACATCTGGAGAGAACCAGGGAATTATAGAATTATAGAATAATAGAATCATAGAATTATAGAATCATAAAATTACAGAACCATAAAATCATAGAATAGTTTGGGTTGAAGGGACTTTAAATGGTCATCTAGCCCAATCCCCATGCAATGAGCAGGGATCTCTCCAACTAGATCATATTGCTCAGAGCCACTTCAAACCTGATCTTGAATGTTTCTAGGGATGGGGCATCCACCACCTCTCTGGCAACCTGTTCCAGTGTTTTACTACCCTCACCATAAAAAACTTCTTCCTTACATCTAGTCTAAATTTACCTTCTTTTAGTTAAAAATTATTCCCTGCTGTCCTGTTGCTACAGACCCTACTAAAATCTTTGTCTTCATCTTGGAAGCACCATTTAAGTACTGAAAGGCTTCCATAAGGTCTCCCCAGAGCTTTCTCTTCTGCAGGCTGACCAACCACAACTCTCTCAGCCTGTCCTCATAGGTGATGTGTTCCAGGCCTCTGATCGTTTTTGTGGCCCTCCTCTGTATCTGCTCCCATGTGTCCATGTCTTTCCTGCCTGAGTACTCCAGAACGGGATGCAGTACTCCAGATGGGGTTTCACAAGAGCAGATCTATAGTGGTAGATGCTCTGTATTAAAAGAAAGCATTTTCAATTATGCACCAACCATAATAATTCATCACGTCTCATATCTGGTTTTCTGGTGAAAGCAGTGGAAAAGGTTAGACAATACTATAATGTTCCCACTTGTGCGTGCAGTCTGTGTGTGGTGCACCTTACTGTGCACAGAATCTTCCTGTGTATATGAACAACATCTACTAGTGAAGTTGTCTCATTTACAGAACTCCCCGTCTCTTCAGATGGAGATGATGTTGAGTTTTCACAATTGATTAATGTTTCTAAATAGTGAGGATTACAGAAACGCTTAGAATGGAGCTGAGATAGGTCGGTCCTGCTAAGGATTCAGTCTGGATTTTCTATATTTCCCCTGTACTGAAGGACTCAGATTGAGGTTGTATCTAATTATTAATGTGAGACTGACTATGAAGGGTGTTTTCATGCTAGTCATATAAATTAATAAACATAAATGTGTTTATTAAGAGTGTGCAGATTTACACCTCCCTTCATATCTTGGAAAATATTTCACTGTCACAAAGATAAATCACCCTCTGAGTAGAAGGAAATAAATTCTAGTTTACATCTGTGTTCTTTAAAACACCATAGACTCTCCTAAAACTCTTCAGGCCCTATTTCAGCAGCAGCCTTCTGTGATAAAATTGGAACTTAATTTAGCCACTGAGGTTAAAGAAACAAAAAATGTTTCTATACATACATTGACAGCAAAAGAAGGCCCAAGGAGAGTCTCCATTCTTTGCTGGATGCAGAGGGTAGCATAGCATGAGGGGATAAGAAAAAAGCTGAAGTACTTAATGCCTTCTTTGCCTCAGTCTTTATTACCAAAAACTGTTGTCCTCAGGATACCAGGCTCCCAGGGCTCGAAGTTAGTGATGGGGAGCTGAATTAAACCCCCATAATCCAGGAGAAAATGCTTAGTTACCTGCTATGCCAGTTGGACACCCCCAAATTTATAAGACCAGAGGGAATGCATCCAAGAGTAATAAGGGAGCTGGCAAAAAAGCTTGCCACACCCCTTTCAATCGTTTCCCAGCAGCCCTGGTTAACTGGAGAAGTCCTACTGACTGGAAGTTAGCAACTGTAGTGCCAATCTTTAAGAAGGGTCAGAAGGATGATCCAGAGAACTACAGGCCTGTCAGCCTGATCTTGGTACTGAGGCAGGTCATGGGGGAGATCATCCTGAGTGCCATCACACAGCATGTGCAGGACAACCAAGGAATCAGGCCCAGTGAACATGGGTTTATGAAAGGCAGGGAGGACCTGCTTGACCAGCCTGATCTTCTTCTAGAGGGTGACCCACTTAGATGAGGGAAAGACTGTGGATGTAGCCTAACTAGACTTAGGCAAAGTGTTTGACACCATCTCCCACAGCATTCTCCTGGAGACACTGGCTGATCAACTCTTGGATGGGTGTAGTCTTTGCTGGGTGAAAAAATGCCTGGATGGCCAGGCCCAGTGAATGGAAATAAACACAGCTGGTGGCCAGTCACTACTGGTGTTCCCCGAGGCTCAGTATTGAGGCCAGTCATGTTTAATATCTTTATCAATGATTTAGCCAAGGGGATCAAGTGTATCCTCAGTAAGTTTTCAGATGGCACCAAGTTAGGTGGGAGTATTTATCTTCAGGAGAGTAGGAAGGATCTCTGAAGGAATCTTTGGTGGGCTAGATTTATGGGTTGAGGACAACTACATGATGTTCAATAAGGTAAAATTCAGGGTCCTGCACTGGGATCACAACAACCCCCCCTGCAGTGCTACAGGCTTGGGGAAGGGTGGCTTGAGAGATACTCAGCAAGAAGGAAGTTTAGAATGCTGTTTGACAGCTGGCTGGATATGAGCCAGATGAATGTCTAGGTAGCCAAGAAGGCCAGTGGCATCCTGGCCTGTATCAGCAATAGTGTGGCCAACAGGACCAGCGCAGTGATCATCCCCCTGTACTCAGCACTGGTGAGGCTGCATCTTGAATACTGTGTTCAGTTTTGGGCCCTTGATTACAAGAAAGACATTGAGGTGCTGGAGTGTGTCCAGAGGCGCGCAACGGAGCTGGTGAAGAGTCTGGAGCACAAGTGTTATATGGAGCAGCTGAGAGCTGGGGCTGTTTAATCTGGAGAAGTGGAGGCTCAGGGGGACACCTCATTGCTCGCTACAACTTCCTGAAAGGAGGTTGTAGCCAGGCAAAGGTTGGTCTCTTCTGCCATGTCTCAGGTGAAAGGACAAGAGAAAATGACCTTAAGTCGCACCAGGAGAGGTTCAGATTATATATTAGGGGGAAAAAAAAATCACTGAAAGAGTGGTTTGGTATTGGAATAAGTTGCCCAGGGAGGTGGTGGCATCACCACCTCTTTAAATACTCAAGAGGTGTTTGAATATGGTACTTGGTGATAGGTTTAGGGGTGATTATGGTGGTGCTGAGTAGACAGTTGGACTAGACAATCCTGAAGATCTTTTCCAGCCTTGGTGATTCTATGATTCTGTGACACATGCCAAGATTTGCCATGCTGAACTTGGAACATGAAGAAGTGTTCCTAGAAACTTTCTTCTCATTTTTAATTGGACTCAGGGGTTTGTTTGTCCCAGATCTCTGATATGCAATTTCTGCCTTCAAGATCATGTACATCATGCCACACGTGACAGAGATGGCAGATAGAGAAGCAATGAGTCAAGGCCTGAGAGATCTTTGCACAGTGGAAACTGGCTATAACATTTATGTTCACCACAACCATGATTCTGGTCTATTTGCACATCCAAAAGGCAAATTATGCCTGGAAGTGCTCTAATAGCACATAGTGTGTCAAGCACACAAAGTAAATTGGGAGCTGGAGGAAAGGATTTGAACCTTTTTCAGGAAAATATGAAGCATGCATTGCTAAGAATTTTACAGTTAAATTGAAACTATCTAAAAAAACTTTCTGAGCTTGTCAGTGTTTATTTATCCCCTCTTTGGGCATCCCTTCTGTTCCCTTACCACTTTGCATTTTGTAGTAATTAGTAAAATATGTGGAAAGATAGTGATTTTGAACTGAGAGATTAAAACCCTAGACACACTCTGCATTTTTATCCAAAGCTTTTCAGTAGATGACACATTTCTGGATCCTGTCTGATTCTGGTGTCATACTGCTGGCAATAAAATGTATTTACTCATGTTGTGTCTAATCATATATGCTAGTAATATCTGGGAAGATATTGGCAATGTAGGTGAGACAGATCTGAAGGGCAGATGATCAAAAAATTTAAATAAGTCCCCAAGAGGGGGAGTGTCTGGCAGAGAAGTTTGCCATATTAGAAGTGTTTAAATGCTAAATATAAACATATCTTCTTCCAGGCAGAGATGTATATTGGAGTAATATGACCACCCAGAGCCAGGGAAGAGAATTACACTGATGGACAGAGCACAGCAGATCAGCACAACACAAGAGAGAGGCCACTGGTGAGCACTAACATTCGTTTAATAGCTGATTATTAAAATGAAAGATTATGTAATTCACTTTTATTCCTCATTTGTCCTGAAAGTCAGTCCACTAGTGTTGGAAATGTTTTAAAAGGAGAATTAGACTACACAATCATTTTGCGCCTCCTTTTTTCAATCAAAGGATGAGGCAGCCTTACCAAGCCCCATGCTAGCACAAGTAACCCTCCAGTCCTCTTATTAACTTCATAGCCATCCTCTGGACTTGCTCCATTAGTCCCATGTCCTTCTTATGCTGGGAGCACCAGAACTGTATGCAGTATATTAGATCAAGTGTATTCCTGGAAAATGGGAAAATAGGCATAAAAAAGGTTCAAAAGCATACATCTGACCATTGTAGAGTGGTTTCCAAGTCAGACATGTGAACAGCACTATGTAGAGAGTTCACAAACAACACAGCACGCAGTGGTTGCCGGGAAGCAACAGGCAAGATAAGGGAACGGGTTGATCTGGTAGATATCGTGAAAGAGCTTCACAAAACACAAGGCGTATAGGAAGAAGGGCTACAGCATAGTGTTGCTTTCCTCTTTAGGAGGACAGCTGGATATGCAATATCTCTAATATCTTTAGTCCATTTAAACCTGCACACTGCCAACTTCCATACAAATCAGTGGCAAATCCAGATGTTTGATAACCTTACCTTTCTATATGTTGTTTGAAAAAGAAAATAAAAATTAATCCCCTTGCCACCTACCTTCAAAAACAGAAGCAAAACAAAGGAACAAAGACATTTTTAAAACTTCTGTTTTCTGAATTCTCTTTAAAGACATATTTAAGCAATATAATTTAATTTTTTTAAATATAGGAGTGTTTTCCACCAAAATATATTATTGTGTCAAAATGTGTCCCTTTTCATTAAACTTCTATCAGGATGCAAAGGAAATAAATGGCATTTTAACTGCAAAATAAGGAAACTGCCTGGACTGTGGAAGACTCATTTCCCTGCTTTGCCTTGTTGGAAGAGTTTTGAGATTAAAAATAAGTATTAAGGGTTATTGTCTATTTCTAGCCATATCTGCTCAGCTATATTTTTGGTGGAAGGGCTTGATTTTCTCCTTCATACAGTCTAATTTGTTCTGAAACTTCAGTCACTATCCCACTGTTTTACTGCTTTAGAGCTCAGGGTCTCAGAGACTGGACTTGACACCTTCTTCCTTTGCATAAGGTTAGTGCAGAAACAGGTCATCACTGTTGTTTCAGTCACAAGTGACAAGAGGCAAAATTTACAGAGAAATTATCTAAGAGAAAAAAAATACTTGATGCATGGTCTTAAACCATGCAAGACTGCTCCTTTTTTATTATTCTTGCTTTACTGTGAGATGCCCTGCTTATTTTATTTACCTATCTGCCTTTCTGTCTAATTCCCTCAAGTAACTCCATTACACCAGATAATCCTTTTAAAGTAATGCTGTGTTTTTCCCCCATTAGTGGAAACTTTTATTTTTTATTATTGATTCTTTAACTGTAGAAAATAATCAGATTAAATAAAGACTGTTCCAGGACCTGCTATCAGGTAGGACAAAAAAAAAAAGTTTGCCAGAGATGCCATGAGCTTTTCTATGAAAAGTCTGGTGATGAAAAATGATAATTTTCAAGACTTCTTTTTAGTAATGTAAAAAGTTGTAGAAATCAGCAACATAAAGCAGAAACAGCCTGGTGAAAAAAAATACTTTGTCCTATTTTCCCCTTCAATAACCAGAAAATGTGATCTTTTTCACAGTAAATTCATAATCTGTAAAAAGTAAGCACAGATCAAACATAACTGTGGTGGTTTAGTTTTCTTGGTTTTGGTTTAGGCCTTCCTTGGTAACAATGTCATAACTAAGGAAGTATTCC
>JAWWEE010000074.1:30278809-30290140 GCA_035221455.1 Xenops minutus
CCTTCTTTCTTGGGGGGGGGGGGGAATCCGTGTGGCCAGCAGTTGGAGTTGGCAGGGTGCCAACTCAAACCTCCACAATAACTCAAATGGTTGTTTTAATTACACTTACAGTATAGTACACAACCATCCCTCATACTGTAGTTTTGTTGTTGACAAGAACACTGATAATGCTAGATTATATTTAAAGATAACACAATCACAATGTCTTGGTATGATTTTCAAGGGATCATGGAGGACAGGCACACAAACTATAAATGAGCACTGTGGTATTTAAATCATAAGCATTTAAGAGTCCAAAGACTGGTGTAGTTTTATATTTGCAATGTTTCTGAGTGTTATAACGTTGTTTATTTTGGAAAGAACATCACATATCCCCCTACATGGAGACATATATGGTCAAGTTTGTCATTATTTTTCATGCAAACACTGAACTTTTTTTTTTCCTGTGAATATTAGCATTCCTCTAAGTCTTAACATACAACTTTGGACCTAAAATTAAAGACTGATCATAGTAGAATAAAACTGAAGAACAGGAACAGTTAATAAGGGTTATTCAGAATAGTCATCAATACAGCTACACCGGCATTTCAAGGATATTGCAGAAATTTTTTGGTGAATGCAATACTGCAGGGCTTCCAAGTATGACAGAGCTACCTAAAAACATATATCTACAAGAGATTCTTAATCCAATGTGAGCATTTTAAGACAAATGTCTAAATGCAATTATTAGTTTTCAGAACATAAGTAGAATGTAAGCATTCTCGATCACATTTCAAAGGGCACATTTGATAGAATTTTAGAGCTCTGTAATATTTCTTTTGTGCATCTCTCTCACTCAGATGTCCCTATTCTAGAAGGCTTGTCCTTTCCAGTTGAAGTTGGACATACTAAAAGTTGTTGACACCCATGGATGAAGGAAAAGCACTTCTCTTCTGTTACCCTGTAGAAGAGCACGTGCTAAAACTGCAATTTACTGTACCAATGATTTCATTATGATCTAACTAGTGCCATACCTGTGGAAAAAGAACTACTGCCCAGTCTTGATGGGTTTACAGGAAGGATGATTGCTACTCTTACTTATTACTAACATAGTGAAATTTATTATTGCTAATCTGTAAGAAAACAGGATGCATTTTTCCTTATCCAGCTTAAAAGTGAGTATTGGCAAGCTGCAGATTAAGAGGAAAGCTGTTATTTTGTTCTGGTTCACTATGACTTCACAGATGCCAATGGAGCCATCCCAGTTTACATCAGATTAGACAGATAAACTGCCATCATGTCAGTGTGAGTCCAATTTTACTGAGGAATAATTCCAGTCAATATAAGTGGAAATGAAATCCTACTTTCAGGATCTGTATCAGGGACAATGATGAAGACTTAGTAAAGAGTGGCTCAGCATCAGCAACTGCAATAGCTTTGGATTTTGGAAACCTCCTTCACCCTCTTGGGTTGGCCACATCTTCTCATTCTATGAACCCTTTTGTCCTTGCCAGTGTTCCACTTCACTGGGGGTTGTACAGTTATCATGCTAGATTTGTTTAGCAGGCACAAGAGCAGCTCTTGTTCAACATTCACTCTTCCCTGCCTTCTGCAAATTAAAAAAACAAACAAAAAAACTACAAAACATAACAAAAAACCCTGATTTTTTTGCTACAAAGCCCTCAGAGAAGATAAGTCTTGGGGTCTTGTGTAAAAATGTAGAGATCCCTAACAACGTACAAGAAAAGAGAAAAAATTAAGACAACAGGGGCAATTTGATCCAGTGTGGATACTCCAGATGAAAACTCTAACTTGCCCTTACCTCAGTGGGAGTACAGAATAACAACTGATTCTCAAGTTTTTTATGTTACCCCACTGTACACAGCCATGTCGGGTTATTATCTTAACTGCTAGCTCAGAAAGTTGTTCAAGTAATACTCTGCATGACAAATGTAGGATCTTGCTGCAAGTTCCATGCTTACTTCAATTTGAAAATAGTTTTCCTGAGTTTGTTTTTTCTTTTGGTTTATAAATGCTTATATTTCAAAATTCTGAGCTTTCTTTTAATCCTTAGTTTGTATTTTATTATAATTTTGTGTTAAGGTTGCCAAGTGTATAATTTTTCTTACACAACCAGGAAATATTTCCCAAATTGGTAATCCTCTACTGTCTTTCCAGCCCTTTACCAGTGTCCTTGAATGAAGAAAAATTACAGCCATTCTCATAAAAGCAAACCAAAACCCAAGACATTGTTGCGAACTGATGAAACTAAGTGCTCAGGAATTTTTTTAAACCACTATAGACCTTGCTGAAGCCTGTTAACTGCCATTTTAATACAAGTAGATACTTCACTACCTTCTTTCACAGTAGTATTCTTTGATATTTTAGCCTTTATATGGACACATCCACTACCTGGTCACATTATAATAGTCCTGTGTACAAATCATATTGTATGAACTATTTTTTTGGGTTTGTTGTTTGGTTTGGTTGGTTGTTTGTTTGTTTTATTTCAGAATATATGAGAGTGATTTCTGAGTATTTGGGGGTTTTTATTTGAACTAAGTCAGATATTTAAATCTTAAAAGGATGGTTGAATTGGTGCATTCCAAAAGCCCTTAAAATCCATCAAAAGCCGGTAAA
Organism: Xenops minutus; assembly: GCA_035221455.1. Lineage (NCBI taxonomy): Eukaryota > Metazoa > Chordata > Aves > Passeriformes > Furnariidae > Xenops > Xenops minutus. The sequence continues at coordinate 30,281,429 of JAWWEE010000074.1, forward strand.
ACCAATACAGAGGAACTGACAGTCATCAGTTTTCTTAGCATCAAGAAGCCCTAATTAACATCTGCAGAGCCAGATTTATGGCCCAAGGATTTCTGATTATCATATGAGCAAGTGACAGAGAGCAAGATATGCATTAGTGTGTGTCCCGACTGTGATACTTGAAAGACTGTTCCTGGGTGGACAGCCCCGTTCTAGTCAAGATACTTAAGCCCTTAATTCCCTTGAGCAGGGACTTTATTCATAGTTTCTGATGACACGTGGGCCCATGTGTACTTCTTATACCTTACATTTTACAAGAGAGTCTAAATAAAAATTTTAAAAAATCCTGTGGCTTTCAGTGAAATATGTTATTACCCCTGAGAATATATTTAGAAGTAATTGGGGAATAAAAAGCCATTTTAATGCACCTTCTGCTGTTGGTTCTAAAGTTTCTCTCTCAGCACATATGTAGTGTAAAAAACCACAACTATTTCTCCAACACCCATCTAAGCTGAAAAACAGGAGTATGAGATTAGCATCAGATTCTAGCCCCGCTCCTGCAGAAAAGGTAGGATAAGTCTCAGTGGATAACTACCCATATTTTATCCTGCACTTCTAACAACTTTAATACGCAGTATAGACTTAGGATTTTTGGGAGGAAAAAGATTTGCAGATATTCCTCTAAGAGGTTTTTGCTTCACAAAATTTGGCTCAGAGTCAGAGAGTCGTGCTGCTCAAAGATGGGCTAAAGCTTGTTGAGATAAGAATATGGCAGGAAAAAACATCCTTGTAACAAAACTGTAGGTAGTTGTCTCTTTAACTTGTTTGTTGTATGTATAGGTATGACCAAAACCTAATGAAAGTATGTATATAAACTACTCCCCCAGGAGAAATATTTAATTCAGTAGTGTTTCTTGAGATGTCTGGGCCTGTCTAAATAGGAAAATTTACCAGCTTAACTATACTGCTGTAATTCCCCATGGGGGTGGATGGAATAAGTGTATCCATGAAGGCAGTTATAGTTCTGGCAATAAATTTCTCTGTGTAGACAAACCCTTCAGGTTTTGCCTGTAACTGGAAATTTCAGACCTGATATTCATAAGACATAATTGATGAAGTTGCAGCATAGAGACAACACAGCTGCTTGACCTTAGGGGAAAGAGCAAAGGGACCTGTTTGTTACTTTACAATATATCCAAACATATAAAGGACTAACATCCCTTATTTGGTATCTCTTTGTGCCCCCTCAGTGCTCTGTAGACCTCAGTTTTATTTGGATTAGATTTAAAATCAAACTCAACTGATTTTGCTTGTCAACTTCATGAAGGAGGCTGTGCTCTTCCCATCCCTGTGGTGCAAGGATACTGTCAATAAAGTACAAATTTTGCCAAAAGAGTTATCACATGTGAAAGGTTTTATACTAGGATCTGGAATGTGTGTAACCTATCTAGTAAAGCAGACCCACAAAAAGCACAGTTTCCTTAGCTAGTCAGTGACAGACATGTTACACAGAGGTGCTTTGCAGACTCACAGAAATAGATCCTATCAATCTTAATTTGCCTAAATTTTCAAATCCAGAGCTGCCTTTCATAGGCTTCCAAACTCATTTCACTTCTTGTCTGACAGTGTAGACAGATTATCACTTCTCTTATTTTAATTCAGATGATAGAACAAACTCTTGCCTCCACCCAGAACAAAAGGACCTCCATTATATTCACTTACCAACTTACCAGCAACAAGCACAGTTATTCTTGTTGTTGTTACCAATGAAAAAATAATAAGAATTCACCAGCAGCGATGGCAAGACATGAAGCATATTTTAATTTAGTAAATGCACAAACAGTGCCATAAAACATCAGTAGCTTGAGGTCTTCTTTAGAAATGAGCTGTCAGAAGAGGGGGGAAAAAAAAAAACCAAAGAGCAGTTAGTATCAAAAGGGTGTTGCCTGACCTGCTGGTTTTACAGGGTTTTTTTTTCATAGTACGCAAGTCCTGTTTAGGACTAGGAGTCTTTTAACCTGATCAGTATTCTTGCCTTTAGAGAACAAAGACACACTTTTAACATTGACCTGAATATGAATGTGGCTTCAGACAATTTTTCAGCTTTTGACTCAAGTGCTTACTCCCTCTTTTCCTCCTCCATAAAATATGCAGCTGAGCACACTCCCTTAGAACTAACAGTGACAGATATAATTAATTAGCAGTATAATCTTATATTGTTGTTTTAGTTTTTATGTTAATTTTTATGAGAGGAGGTTTAAATCATTAACCAACTCTTGGTGCTAAGGAATGAAGTGATGGGCCTCATTTGGAAGAGGAAATTAAACAAATTAAAATCTGTAAAATAATTTGTTCCACTTTCACACTGCAGCTCAGCTTAGTTCAAATTTAGGTTAATATTTAGTCCTTTAACCATTTTCACTTCCAATTTATACTGCTATAAGTAATTTTTTAGAAGTTTGTATTCTACTCCTGAATTGTCTATCCCTGAATGCCCTGAATATTTGCATGCCGTACCTCAATTTCTTGTTATGCTAATTTGTATTACCGCTAACTACTTCTAACTTTAAAATACCTTAAGACCACGTGTGAAGACTTCCAGAAAGTGTGGCACTAAAAGCAAGACCTGATGGCTGCCAACAGCAGGGGTCCCAGGCTGACAGTCACAATGGGGCTGAAACAAGCCACCATTTACATCAGAAAAAGAACTGGCCAGGAAGACTTTCTGCATAAAAACAGGTCCATGGATACAACTTTTGAAATCCTCTGTTTTTAGATGAGCTTGGACAAGTCTACAACCATTTACTAATTCATAGGTGTGAGCAAGGTGACTCTTGGCTTCTGCTGGAGACAGTCACCCAGTATAAGCCTTCCTGAACCAAAGGGTTGGAAAAGTCCCAAAATCACCCTGTATGTCCTCAAGGCAGAATCACCTACACCAGTGTCATTAAAGAAAGATGCTTGTTCAAATAGCTCTTTAAGATTTCCAGTGCTGACAATTCCTACCCTTCAGCAATCTCTGCTCCACTCTCCTTGTTGAAAGGACTGTTTTGCCCTGATATCTAACCTAAATCATCTTTGCTGTTCATCATCGTTGTTTTCTGCTGGACATTTTCCAGCTGGCACACATTGTTCATGAAGTCTGTTGGCAAAGCCAGGTAGCATACTCCAGGTGAGGCATTCACAGTGCTGAGCACAGCAGAAGGATTATTCAACACATTTTGTAATCTGTATTCCTGCCTAGTGTATGTTAGGAGAGTGTTTTGTAACAGCATAATATTGTTGACTTTTGTCAAGATTTAATTTAACCATAAACTCAGATCTTCTTTTTCATAAAAATACCACCAAGTCAGTCACTGAGATTAGACTGTACTTGTGCAACTGAGTGAGTTTAGTTCTTAGAACATGTTGCTATTGAATATTACCCTATTTTTTCAGACAATTTATTCAGCTAGTCAAGGTAATTTTGAATTCTAATCCTATCCTCCACCATACAGTCTTTCTCAACTTGACATTTTCTGGAAATTTAATAAGCATACTCTTCTTCCCATCTAGGTCATTAATGAAAATATTGAATATAATAAAACCAGGGTAAACTCTTGCAGAATTCCATTTATGCATTTGTTAGCATGACAGATTCATGGCAATCAGTAAAAGTCAGTAGGCAGATGCATTTAACTGTTGCAATTATCTCTTCTTCTAAGTCAGCACACTTGGACTTGAATACAAACAATTCAAGTTCAGTCTGTATAGTTTAAAAATCCAAATATGATTGCATCTGTTCTTATCTGAGCAGTCTGTTTCACAAGGGATCCATTTCAAAGCTCATTATAGCTAATGAATGGCTCCTATAAATTTCAGTGTGCTATGAATCAGATTTGAAAAAAAAGGCTAAACATGATCCTTCACTGACACTAAAATAAAGTTCTGCAGAAGTCAGCATTTGATTTTTAAAAAAATATTTTGATAAATTAAATTAATAAATCAGCAAAACTGGCCAAAAATTGATTTTTATCAAACTGTATTTTTACCAAATGATCAATGAATAATTGAAACATATTTCAAATTTATTATGCAAATATCTAAGAGTAAATGAATGATACTCTTAAACCTAATTACACAAAAAATATCTCAGTAAGGGCTGACGGTGGGCCTTGCTGGAACAGACATGAGTTCAGAGTCAGCCTCTTTTAGCTCTCACAGAGTCTGAAATGTTAAATACAGATTACAGTGTCCTACAGCCTCCTGAGTCAAATAATTTTGCAATTTTGTAGTTTGCTGGCTTATCTACATAGATTCAGAGGCAGTAAATTCATTGCAGAGGACTGCTGTGATTACCTCCAAAATATGCACCAGGGAATTCCTTAAACTTATTTCTGTCTAAGCTACATTCTATTTCCTTTAAAATATAAAAGTGGCTGAAGTGTTAACACTAGCAAGAGTTTTACTGTAGACTTCTGGATGATTTCAGGAATTGGTTATTTTAGTTCCAATGACTAGTTAAAATTTTGCAGCCTGAAATCTAAACTTGGCTCATTTCAGCCAAGCTCACACACAATGAAACTCAAAGGATCACAAGAGCCTTTCTCTTTTATATTTCTGTTTTCCATACAATTACTTCAGGTGTAACCCCTTATCCTCCTCTTTCACAAATTAGAATTGTCCATACAGTCTTTTTTATTCAACTCCCAGTTGTAGATCTTCACTAAATACTCCTTATATTTTCCTGCATCGTCATTCAATCTGATTTCACCATAGTCCTTTTCTAGTGCTGTCACTAAATTACAAGTTGAGTAAAACACACAATCTGTGTATCTTGAATAAGACAGGGTTTTTTTAAATAGGCTCATTTCAAATGAAGGTGGTGAGACCCTGGAACAGGTTGCCCAGAGAAGTTGTGGATGCCCCATTCCTGGAAGTGTTCAAGGCCAGGTTGAATGGGTCTTTGAGCAACTTGGTCTAGTGAAAGGTGTCCCTGTGTAGCTGTAAAACTTACATAGTTTACTATCACTGCCCATGGCAGGAGGGTTGGAACTGGGTAATCTTTAAGGTCCCTCCCAACCCAAACCATTCTATGATTCTGTGAATTACCAATAGATGCCCACAACATTCAAATTAAAGTCCTCTGCCCTTGCACATTGGAGGCAGGCATCACTACAGTTCCTGATGACTTATCTTCTACTGCTTGCAACCATCTTTACAGATTCTTTCAAGTCAGCTGCTCTTTTCTTTCTTGCCACATTCCAACATCTATTTCTGCACCTAACCTTCCACAGTGCCCTCTACGTGTACACTGCTCTCTACATTTAATGACAAAGACCTGTTTGTGTGAACTATTTGTTTGCACTATTCTATTAGTGTACTTGCTCACACCAGGTTATGAGCGAGAGCAGACACTGCTGAGTGTGGGGCAGCCAAGCAGACATGCTGGGCAAGAGACTGTCCCATAAAAGCTTGGAGTGGCAAAAAATAGAAATTGCAAACCAGACTGTTCTTTCAAGAGGGAAATGGGAGGGAGAATAGAAGAGAGGAAGACTATTGAGAGCCAGGCTAGAGTCACATCTCTGAAAAGTTAGATTGTGTTTGTTAAAGATAAGCTTATTTCACTTTTGTATTTTTTACATCTAAACTTATAATATTTCATCCTTATGTATTTTGCTTGACAGTAAGATTTATCTTTCTCTGAGTTTCAGTTACTTTGATTGTCCTCTTCAGGATGCCTTATGTGTCAGGTCTTCTGTTCATCCATCACTTTGCTAAGGGAATTGCTTCTTTTCTACGGGTGCAAGCCGAGACTGTCAGAAGCTTTTGGGTGATTATTGCATAGTGGTGAATACTTTCGTAACACAGTTTAGTAATTAGCTGGAAATATCTGATTTGTAGTTTGAAATCTAGAAAAGCTCAAACCATGTAACAGTTGGGAACCTTCAACTGGGACAATCACTTGCTTACCCTGCAAGTAGATACTGCTGTTCACTGGGGCCCTCCACCCTCTTGTCCTGCTCACTTGTTTTGACTTGTTTCAGATGCTTTAGGAAACAAACTGTGAATATGACTGTAGAAAAGGTGCCTTTTTTTTTTTTTTTTTGCAAATCCTCAAATACACACTTGCTATGATGGTGTTACTTCCACATGACCTTTGTCATAGAGGGATAGTCTAGCCTATCATCCTATAAAAATATACTATTTATCTTTCAGTAGACAGGACCTCACCATCCAGTACAAGACCTGCAGTGCTGACCTGCAGACTGAAATTTTCACTCACTGTTCTCATGCTAAAAGTAAATCTAATTAGTATTACTGAAAAGACCTTTTTTTTTGCGTCAAAAACATAGGAAAAAAATAAATATAATGTTATATACTTCCCTTGTGATTTTCATCTAGCTACTACAGCGTCTGTTTTTTAGTTTTACTTTCAGTAAGTAAATGTTGACACTTTTGGCTGGAAAAAACTGTGAAAATGTAAAAACATCGAGACAGTTTTGCAAATAAAGCAGAATAAGGCTTGTCTTCTCATAAAAATTACCAGGCTATTTAGTAAGTTCTTAACTTGGTGAAGACAGAGTTTACCTAATTTAGATTTCATTTTCATTGCAACAGAGAGGGAAACAATCCATTTCAGTGAAAAGGCATCTCTCCATGATATTTTTGAGCCAAACCAACGGAGATTTGATAGTTGCCATTCAGCCTAGGAGAGGAAGTCTTCCCAAGAAAACTGATACTTCACACTGCACTGATAATTGCCTCTGACAGAATTGTATTGCAGGTATATTTGACAATTATGCAAAAAACATGTGTGACTGCGACTTCTCTCCCTCCTTCAGCATGTCACATATTTGGCTAAGGAGAGCCACTTTATGCTTGTAGGCATGTCTGCAGTGCTGGTCTGGGTGCTCTACAGCACCACCCTGGTGCCTGCTCTCACCTGCTGCATGGTCTCATTCACCATCACCCTGTCCTCCTGCTCTAACCAATCCTCTGTTCAGGTTTATTGTGAAGGTACTAACTCCCTGTATCAGCAGTGTTCCATAGACAGGAGATTTTAATATATTTAGATATATAACTTTCCTGTTAAATTTTGAAAGTACTTGGTATATACCTGGGTATTCTTGTAGTTTATCTGAACTGCGGTATAACTTACATACATTTCCACTTCTCTTCCACATAAATGTGTACTTTGTGCTCTGTATTAAGTCTTCCAGTCTTGGAAGAGGGATCAGAGCTGCTCCTTACACAGTGGCAAAGAGTCACTTTTAACAGTCCTAAATCCATTCTAAATATAGCTTTCCACTACTGCTATAGTTCTGTGATACAGCATATCTTCATGAGAGAGGTTTTTTACTCCCAACTTCTCAGAGGGAGTAGTGCAGCCGGTCCTAGTGGTAGGATTTGAAGTATGTGAGATGCCTTCCCATCAGTTAAAAATTAAATTTAAGGTCCTGTCTGCTCAAGCAAAATCACTGATTTAACTTTATCAAATAAAAACTATTCCAGAATTATTCCACGTGCAGAAAACTATGTTTTAAGGAAGTACCTTTTAAGAAAGTTAATCTGCAATTCAGTGACTTCAGTTTCCAAGCCTTTTTGTACCATCTTCTGAGTTGAACAGTCTTTTGCTAATTAATTAGTGCATGAGTCTGAGAAAAGGGTTTTCAAATCCCTTCTGAATTTGCCTTATTAGAATAATCCATTCTACAATCTCAGTTACATAGATTAGCCTTATGTAACAGGAAAGATATTCGTCAAATGTAAATTCAACCTCAAGAAAACAGGCAGTCTCTAGTCATACTAGGAACATATTCTTCTACTAGTCAAAAGATTTAAAGATTACTCTATGTTCATTAAATACTGCTTGCCAATGTGCACATATGAAGTTAAATTTGTCTGTAGTTTGAAGTGATTTCTTATGGAAACAATTCTCATATGATCAAACCGCTAGTTTGCATCTGTACCTCTCCTCACAGGAACTATTGTATCTGTTGCCTGAATTGAGGGGCAATTAGCTTCTTAAAAATTAAGAAATAGGTAGCTAGGTAGTGGAGTTTATTTTCCAATTAAAGAGAAGGCCAATCTTATGTCATGTTGCACATTAGAGACCTATCCAGCCCAGCAGTTTTTGTTACAGTTCCAATTGCAGAAGCTTTCATCAGCATTCACATCCCTGTTAAGATACAGATCTCTTTGTTGTTTGGCATGAATCCAGAAGAAACCACATATCATTTGATCTTTGAAGCAAATGCTTAGTATTGTCAGTGTGCATTTAGCAGCTAGACAGCGCCTGGGGACAATATGACTGAAATTCTGCTCTCTTCTCGGCTTGGGCACCTCTGCTCTGACTTCTTGGGTGCCAGGCCAGTGGTGAGTCACAGGAAAGGGAGATATAATACTGTGTCCTTCCTCTCATCATTCATTAGAAGCAGTTTCCTGTACATTGTGTGGAGAGTTAAATCCTGACTGTGTACATGGGGAATCCTCGAAGCACCTCAGCGGGGTCAAGCTCATAGGGGACCTAGCAGGGTAAGACACCAAAGTGGTCTTACAGAACCTGAGAGCAGGTGTGGAGGTCCATATCTAGGCATGCAGGGATCTGCAAAGTAAAGTGCTTGCTGGTTTTGGCAGCAGCCAAATGTCTATGTTCTATTTCCTATTCTCTTCATTAGGTGGTTTGGGGCTTTTTGATTGGTTGGTTGGTTGGTTGGTTTTTAGGGTTTTGTTTGTTTGTTTGTTTTGGGG
>JAWWEE010000074.1:30290240-30307754 GCA_035221455.1 Xenops minutus
TTGTTTTTTTTTGTTTTGTTGTTTGGGGGGCGTTTTCCCAGAAAGGGAAAATACTTTGCCTAATTTCTGTCCTATATTATGCTCTCTGGAAATGTAGGTTATGCCTCAGAAATTAGAAAATGCCAACCTAGAGAAACCCATGCCAGCTGTGGAAGGACCACAGCAAGATCAGCCTTGAGATCTGCCCATAATCAAGATCCTTTCTTCTCCAATGTGTTTGTGTTCTCAAGCACATTATCATGAAGGCACAGCCTGATGTCTTATTGACTTTTCAGCTCAGTCTTCACCCAGGCAACGCCCCAGAAAAATCAGTGTTTGAATGAGAATGAAAATTTGTCCAACACAGACTAAACACAGATTTTATCAGAGAAGTTATTGCAGTTGATCTAGAGATGACAGTTTACAAAAAAAAGTAATGGAAGGATACCAGGTTTAGTGAGATCATGATGACTACTACTGACAGGGGAGGTGTGGCTAAATGTTGTGCCAAAAATGTATCTAGTAGATACAGCTATTCCCTTCTGATCTCTTCTGTGTCTATAGAAATGCAATAAATTATATGAAACTATTTGTATCAGAACTTTCTTGAATTAAGCCTGACTTCAGAAGTGCATGTTCCTCTGCTACCAAATGGCAAAAAACACACATGTAATTTTAAATATATTGCAGCAGGTAAAATGTGTGCTCAGCCTGCAATAAGTAAGTACAATTCACCAATCATTTTACAAAAGGCTGATTTTTTTTTTCCTTTCATATTTAGCTGCTGGATCTCTCTCTCACCCCTTTATGGGAAGAGAAGGGTCAATGTGTTTCTTGACGTTTTGGGGTTTTTTTCACTCCCATTAATTCTCCCATGAGCATTTTGATAACAAGTCAGTAATTACACTATGAAAGAAACATATCTTTCTGGTACCAAATTATGAAATCAAAACAAAACAGAAAAATATTACCAGAAGAAAAAAAAAAAACTTGTTAAGTTCATTAAGCATGTTTTTTTCATGTCTTTCATCTTTTATTAAGGTTTAATTGGAAGATATTGAAAGTAAGTGGTCTATCCTGTATAAGGTGTATTATCTCTGTCAGGCAACTTGGCTTCTCCTATTGTCTGCAATAATGTTATACAGTATTAGTGGCAACAGGAAATCATTGCTTACAGTGCATTAAAGAACAAAAAAATCCTGAGGCATGAAGAAGACCTTTTTTCTGCTTATCTTTATTTCATTTTGGCTGTATATGTAAAAAAGTTTTTACACTCCCTCTCTGATATGCCATGATGCTGAATAGAATGTATCATGGAATATTTACCTCACAATAGACAAAAGGGTAGAGGTGTGGAAACTTATCACCTTGGTCAATAACTAGAAGTCCATCATCTTTCTTACCTGACTCATACAGTCGAAAAAACCATGATGTCTGCCACAGCAAGTGAAAATTAGTAGGGCCTGACATGAATGCTAGCCAGGTCATGATTTAATGTCTGTAAAACATAATGAACTCTTATATACTGTGTTTTGTTACTGAACTCATGTTTGGATACACAGTAGCTCTCCAGGACAGAAACAAGATCCACAGCATGATTTTGACATCAAGTAAGTTCTTTTCATTTATGAGCAGAAGCAGGACAGGCTGAATTTTTGGGTCTCTGTGTCATGAAGAGAGAAAGATTAGGCAGAGCTACAAATACATTGCACATACTTTTTGAAGAATGTCCTCTGTGAGAGCAATTTCAGTATCTGAGTCTTTCAGAATTCCCAGAGCTTTAAAAGATTTTATTTGTTTATATAATTAATTGTCTAATAAAGATATGCTGCTTGTATGTGTTTTCAATTTGCTATTCTAAAAATTCTGTGCTTGGCAAAATGGGAGGTAAATTTAGTCTGCAGCTGTTCCCACAGGCTGTTGAGTTTAATTGAAAGTAGATGTGATCCAATGTCAAAGTGGGCATTCAAACAGAAGCCTGCTGGAAATCTTGGGCTCGGTGCATGAGACTGAAAAATTCCCTGGCTGTTGGGCAAGAGCTGTTTTACGGTACGTGTAAGTGACAACAGTGCTCTGGAGGGAAGAAGTCCAGCTCTGAACCCCTCTAAAAGGTGAGACCCGTGTTTGTCCTAACACAGAAGATGGATGTTCAGAGTTAGAAGTGTGCTCCTGCATTCAGCACAGTAAGCAATTGAAAACTGTATTTGGCAAGTGTTTTTCCCGTTTGGATTTGTCCTTTCATATGTATATGGATAAGCAAATTAAGCCCCATTCTTAGGGTGGTAATGGTTGGACTATCCAAAGCAAAGCAAACACACACAGCAGACAGTGACACTGGCTCTTCCTGACATTTCACGTACAAACTTACCAACTTCCTACCAGTTAGGGATTTCCTCCATGAGAGAGCCTATTTGCATTGTCTACCTAAACTCCTGGCGAAATCTAGCAACCTTTGCTGTTCAGCAATTCCACTTTACGAGTTATTTATCTATTTGGAGAAAGCAGAAATTGCTACAGGCAAATATTTGTGGCTTGCCTGCTTTACTCTGATGGAAGTGAGGAGCACAGGACTCACCTGTCAGCTCTGAGAAGAAAGTTGAGGGTAGTGGTGGTGGTATTAATGCTTTTGCGATAGGTGAGGTTTGCAAGGATAGGCAGCACCCTCACAGCAGGCTGATTACTTTAATGGAGAAGAACGGATTCATGTCTGATCTTCAGGTATGAGTATGGAAAGAAACAAAAGCTGAAACAAACAAAAAGAACCCCCTGAAGAGGGGAGGAAAGGAGACGACTGAGGCGTTAAAAAAATGCGAGAGCTGTAAGAAGTGTAAGAGTACTGCAAGAGTGTAAGAAGGAACATCAGTGAAGATGGGAAAGCCCCTGCAGCTCTGAGCATTAAAACTTCATCCGACTTGTTTAAAATCCGACTGCCTGCTTCTTGAAACCGGAGGCAGAGAAGCAGGCGGCGATACTAGGCGGTGATACTATTTTGACACTTCATTTGCAGGCTGAAGCGGTTTTCCTTGCCGGCCACCTTTCCTTTGAAAGGACACCGTTGTTCGGTGTGCCCATTCCGCTGCATTGTCCTCGTGTCGCTCCGTCCCCCCGCAGCCCCGAGCCCCAGGAGCCGCCGCCGGTGCCTCCCGCGGGGCCGCAGTGTGCCCGGCTCCCCAGATAGCCCTTCCCAAATCGGGTGCCAGCGGGGCTGTAAGAATTTAATAACAAGCTATAACCTTGGATTAAAAAAAAAAAAAAAAAAACAAAAAAAAAAACTTTCTAAGACGATTCGGGAGCAAGGTTAATTAAATTAATTAAATGTGGAGCAACTTTAATACTTTAATTGTCGGGAACACACTTTATGCCTTTCGCAAGTACAAATAGGTGGACGGAGCACCTGAGCTACCTGAGAAGGTAAGTTTACAAAATATAGGAAAGTACTCTGAAGGACCTTCTCGAGACTGAATTTCCCCCATATAACTCGGGGGCAAAAAAGAAAAAAAGGAAAAAAGGAAAAAAAAAAAAAGCTGCCTCCGACCCAGCATTAAACGATATGAATGATTTTAGCAACTCAACCAAAAGCCCTTGTCACCCTCCCCCTCCCAGCAACTTTCAAAGAAGTCAGGGATCAAACACCTAAAACAAATCCCAAATCTTGCCCTAGTGGCTGCTCTCGCATTTGCTGCATCTCTTCATCTACGACGAGGACATCGGTCTGTCCCGACGCGGATAACCGGCCACCCCATGGCCCAGTCGCCGGGTGGATGCTCGGCAGAGTCTAGAGGGCTGCAGGCACCTTCTCCATCTCGTTTACTTCCAGGCGGTTTCACGGAGAATCGTCCTCTGACCGCAGAAGAGACTTCTGGACCATTTGCTCTGTAAATAAATAACCCCACCCTCCTAAGGAGCATGGCGGGGTGTCGCTTGCGAGGAAGAAGGGCAAGGGGAGAGGAAAGACGAACTCTTCTTTAGGCAGAGAGAATTGGCAGTGATTTGGAGTGAAATACCCCAAGTTTGAAGGACACAACGGCTCCCAGTGCGGCGACCCGTGTGATGCCGGCAGGGGCGGCTGGGACCCGCGCGTCCAAGACACCCCCGCCGGCATCACACGGGACAGCCATGGAGCTCTGTGAGGCTGCGAGAGTTTCCTCTCTGCTCCTCGCCCAGACAGTCCCGCCTGTGCAGTTCAGTCCCCCCGGGGCGGACCAGCCGCCGACGGGGCGCACACGCCGGGTGGCGCTGCAAGCCCGCGGCAGGACCGGCCGCACCGTCCCCTCACTCCTGTGTGTGTGTTTGTGCGTGTGTGTGTGTCTGTTCGAGTTGGGACAGAAGAGGGGAAGGAGAGGGATGGCAAGGCAGCTCCTCGCTCCTGAAAGACGCCCCAATGCAGCGGCGTGAAGAAAGTCCAGGCTAGGTGCAGAGCCTTCTGCCCAGCAGCAACCGGGATGTGCGAGTGGTCGGCTTCATTGCCGGCGGAAGGCGCGCTTTTAAGGCGTGGGGGGCAGCTGAAGGTTGCACAGAGTGTATAAGCACACGCTTACACATCCACCTGTCTCAAGGGACGAGAACAGAGGTAAAGAAAAGTGTGCTGCCGGCAATAATAATAATAATAATAAATATTTTTTAAAGTATTCTTTTCCTTGTCCCCGCAAAAGACATTTGTATGGCTTGACATCTCCCCAGAAGAAAAAAACTGTTCAAAAGAAGCTTCCCGCCCGACCATCTCTCTTTCCCTAACCAGATACGAATGCTCACAAGCGTCCCTTCTCCGTCCCTGACCCACACGGCATCCCCGGGGCACGGGCCGCGAGCGGGGGCTGCCCCCCAGCGCTGCCGCCCTGGGGCCACCGACACCTCTCCTGCGAAAAAGCAGAAATTTACAATTGCCAAGACCGAGATCGCTCCCCAGCAGGGGAGTCCATTATCCAGCCCCTCAATGTGCCTTGAAGGCCATATAAATATGCTGCTTGCAAAATTATGCACTGTTCAAGGAGTAATAGGGGATCTCAGTTTGTGTCGAAATCCACAAGTGTAAAATTAAATTATTCTGTATTTAGAGTGCCCCACTAAAGCTCCTATGTACTATTTCTTGCCATTATCCCGTATTTCCCTAATCCCTTTTTTAAAAAAAAGTGAATAATTTCAAGGGGCAGTTAGAAAACCATTGAACTGGAAACATAGTAATTGTCCTAAATGGCGCAGTTCTTCTCAATGCACAACTTCCTGATGTGCAACAATTTCTCCATACACTTTAGCACAAGATGGCCAGTTTGCTTAAAATTATGCCGCACACACAATAGTTGAAAAATTGGTGTTCTACTTTTTAAAGGGAATATCGCAAAATGCGCTTTCCACCATGGAACTGCTGAGGAATTTTTAATATATCTTTAAGATAAAGAAGTGTAATGGCGTGAGCTGAAAAAGCAGACCCCAATTAATGCTAAGAAGCACGAGGTTATTCTGATACAGCAAAGGAGTTTTGTCCTTTTGTCATAAATCTGGTAAAAGCGTGAGCAGCAGCACACCTAATTTGTTCCACCTTTTCTGGGTTCTTTCTTCCCAAAACGAAACTAGAGAACGCTTCACAGAATGTAACTGAAGTGTGGCAGGTTTTGGCAAGTGCATACATACTTACAACCTTTAGTACTGAAAGATTGTTGGACTGCATCAAGTATCTTTACTCTGCTGACTTTACAGCTGTGAAGGTGTTGACAGCTGGATTAGCCATCACATCCACAAATAAAGTGTTTGAAATTTCATTTCTTGTTTTCTGTTTTCACATTCCTAGACTGGAACTGGGGAGAAGTTAACACCCTTTGAATACTGTTTAGTCTCCTCAGGCACAGGCTGAGGGTAGCCAATAAGACACTACAGCAGCCAGAAATACAGTGGTGTTTTAAATCACTTCACCTCCATACATCCTCTATCACTACTTGAAAATTTAAACTGGAAAATGACAATGAAAAGCTGAATAGTGGGTAAAGCAGGACACGAAATTCGATAGACATTGCTGTGAGCTTGAAGGGAAGCGACTTAAAAGGTCAGAGAGCAAACAGGAATGGCCACAATCATCTGAAGGCAGTTGGAAGGTAAGTTGATGGACACCGGTTTGACCTGTAGGTCAGCGAACTAGTTTAACTCTACCTTGATCTGCACAACGCAGAGACAAGTTCCCGGCTCCTATCAAACAACTCAATGCCCTTATCTGGAAGGGTTTAGTAAAAGTAAATCCACTACAAAAAGGAGCTATTCAGCCTTCAAGTGCTGGGTTTTGCTGGTTAGAGAAAGGAAAAATATGTGTGTTCTCACACAGCCCGAATCCAAACTGGTGGCTTCCAAATGGCAGAAGTACATGTTCCTTCCTGAGAGAAGGCTGTGTTTTGTCTCTGGTTCTATCCTACTGCCAGACTGCCTCGAGACAGAGCAACCAGTGCCCTAAACAAACCTTCAGGCTCCTGGATAGTAGCATTTTGATAGCGCTCTCTTTCCAGAGGAATATCAGAGAAGCAGCCTTAAAAGTTATCCACTGCTCTATTAACCTTTTTGCTAAGTGCTCAGCCCATTCCATCAGGACCAAGACCTCCTAGTAACATAACCATTGCCTCTCAGTCTCCCTGGGGAAATCAGGTGAGATTTCCTACGCCACCTCATTTACACGGCATTAAAAAGAAAAAATCAGAGCAAACTGTTGCTTTGTTTCAGTAGGAAACTTTGCAGACCTCTGATGGTTGTACTTGTAATGAAGAAAAATCAAAATGCAGCTCAGAAAAAGTCAACCAGAACAACTCTTTTTTCCAGTGGATGTTAATAGCCCCTTGTAACCCCTACACCATGCAGAGGACCAAAATCTTAAATGCATGTGGAGTTGACTGATCTGTGCTTTTTTACTCTGAATTTTAATATCTGCTGTTTAAGTTACTACTAACAATGTGTTTTACATGTATGTATAAAAGATCTTTGCACTATGCAGATTCCATGCTTTAGCCCTGATTTTTTCAGTACACCGACGGTGAGCATTGCCTGTCTATGTAACCCAAGAGGCCAAATTTTCAAACAGAAACAGCACATCCTCCACGTTCTCCTCCACCCCTCAAAAAAGAGGGGGAAAAAAGAGCATTGAGAGAAAGTGTTAGCAGTTTGAGGATTTGGGGTTTGAGGGGGTTTTTTTGTTCGTGGTGGGTTTTTTGTTGGTTTGGGGTTTTGGTGGGTTTGTTTTGTTTTGTTTTCCCGAAACGCTAAGCAAATGCTGTCAGTACAAAAGACACTCGAAGTAGTGTTTTTATTGTTGTTCACGGACAGCTTGTGGAAAATATTTAAAGGACACAGTAAGAGAAGCGCTGCTGGACCGGCTGGCTGGCAACATCCTGCAGCTCTTGAAATTGCCCAGGTTCCCGGTCCTGTGGGGAAAATGTTCCCAAAGGAGAAGGGAGTTTTCATGCACAACCGAAAAGTTTCCCACCATTGAGACCTGCAGAAGTTAGTGCTCCCTACAGCAATCAGCAGTGCTCCCAGCCACAACTACCTTACTCAAAAACAAAAGCGGAAGACCACTTTTTATTTTGTCTTTTAAAGCAAAAATGACCCTCAGTATTTCAATATTAAATCTCCTTCCACAGGGATTCTTATACGACGTGAAAAATAATTCCAAGGAGAAGGTATATGCAAAGCAGGTCCTCAAACACATTCGGGTTTGTAAGGGGCATTGCATTACTAGTCTGATAAAAATAACTACAAAAAAAGTAATTAGTGTCTTTCATTTAGTTTCCTCAGCTAGTGCCTTGTAAAAAAATGAAACAGAATGCAAACTTATTTTTAATTCCTCAAAGTTGGTTTCATTAGGTGCTACAATTTACATTCGTTGTATTTTCACTTTTCTCTGAAACTCTTTTGAACGACTCATGCCATTTGAGTTCAAAGTAAATCGTTGACTATAATGATAGACTTACAAAGAAGAAAAACAATTGTCTGACCTAAGGTAGAATGCTTTTCTGGAGTTTATTAATACCATTTAAAATATTACAGATAAAAATCAATTACATTTCATGCATTTAAAATGCAAATCTAAAATGTTCCAGCGAAGGGCTTTTCATTTCAATGTGAAATATCCAAATTACTTCAACATTACAATGAGACAATTAGTTTGCAGCATTGCAAACCGCTAATGTAGTGTCAGGAGTGTTTATTAACATTTATCAATATTATTTTCAGGAAATACACATAGGCCAACGTTAGTTCAGTTTCACTTGGACAGTTTATTTAATAGATGGGTCGTGGCAAACCCACTTTATGAAATATAGGAGAACTCTCACTGTAACTATACCTGAACTGCCAGCAAATGCAAATAAGTACATGCTCCATTAAATTAAATGTCATTCAACATTTATCAAATATTGTTTGCTTAATTACAGTTGTATGCTTACCTAAATTAATATTCAAGCAAAACCTATATCCTGAAGTGTGATTTGATGTACGCTTCAAGGAACAAGTCCAGAAAAAGAATGCAGTGAACCAGGACTGCAACAAGAATGCTTTCTCATGACAGGAGATGAAAAAAAAAAATAAAAAATAATAATAAAAAAAAAGCTCAAATGTACTTCAATATATTTTCAAATATTTACTGGAAGTAATTTACAAAAAAAAATACTATACAAAATCGTCTCCTGGACAACTGCGCCTCACACAGTGGTGGAGTTTTATTTAATTGTTAGCTAATCTAGAACGATTCCCCAGTGGTACAAACCTATAGGTTCAGACGTATTTTACAAATATTTCATTTACTTATCCCCCCCAGCCACCCTTTTTGGCATTGGAAATACATCTTCACTTGAAACCCCCGGTGCTTCTTCGTTTGTCTGGAGTTAAAAAAAAAATAATATCCGACTTTCAACCTAATTATATGCAACGTATTTCGCGATTCCTGCTCAAACGAGAATTATACAAATGCGCTGGCAAACGCAGTAAAATTGGACTCGGGGAGGTAAACGATTCCCCAAAATAAAAAAAGAAAAAACCAAACACATAATAAGGGGAGAAGGGAAGTAAGCACACTGCCACTCCAGTCCCGGGGAGCAGACGGGCTTTGAGCAGTTAACGAGGTCAGAGCGGGTCTGAGTCTCAGCTCGGCACTGTGTTGGGGTAACGACGGTGGCTGACGGCGCTGCCGTCGGAGGTTCCGCCGCGGGGCAGCCCCGAGCCTCCCGCCCGCCCTGCCGGGGCACCGCGGCTGTACCGGCGCTAGTGGCTGAGGAATAGGGAACGTGGAAGGGGGTAGGGGGGTAGGTCAGCTCTAAAAGCAGCACTAGGCGAGGCGTCTCAAGGAGAAGGGGAACGGAGGCGGCGGCGCGGCCGCCCCACAGGGGTCACGGCTCTCTCCCCTTGCCGAAACGCTCCCTTGGCCCCATCGCGGGGGTTGCGCGGCCCCACCGCACCGCTCACCCTGTGCGAGGCTCCGGGAGGGCAGCGGAGCGGCCGCGGGGCTGAGCGCGGTTCTTGCGGAGCCGCGGTTCTTGCGGTGGCTACTTACGTGTCCGCGTCCCCGCCGCAGGGCTGCGCGCCCGGGGGCGCTGCGCGGCCTGGAGGGCGGCGGGCGGGGGGCGCGACGGCCCCGCGCCTCGGCCCGTCACTCCAGGCCGTTGCGGTGGCCGGGCTCGGGGGGCGGTAGCAGCTCCGGGGAGTGACAGGGCGGGCTGCCGGCCGCGCTGTGCTCGCTGTCGGTGTCGCTGCCCTTCTTACCGCCGGGACCACCGCCGGGGCCGCCGCCACCGGGGCCCCCGGCGCCTCCGGGGCCGCTGTGGGTCTTGACGTGCTTGCTGAGGTGGTCGCTGCGCATGAAGCGCTTGTTGCAGACGGGGCAGGCGAAGCGCTTCTCGCCCGTGTGGGTCCGCAGGTGCCGCTGCAGCTCGTCGGAGCGGGTGAAGCGCTTCCCGCAGAAGAGCCAGTTGCAGACGAAGGGCCGCTCGCCCGTGTGCCAGCGCAGGTGCGCCTTCAGGTGCGAGGTCTTGCCGTAGACCTTCCCGCAGCCGGGGATGTGGCAGCTGTGCAGCCCCTTGCGGCGCAGGCTGGCCCCCGCGGGCCCGAGCCGCTCGGCCTCCTGGCAGTTGGGGCAGTCGCAGGTGGCGCGGCCCGAGTAGCGGCGGGCGGAGGAGCGCGGCGAAGCGGACAGCGGCGCGGCGGGGCCGCCGCCCAGCATGGAGCCCCCGGCGCCGGCCAGCGGCGAGGGGGCCGAGTCCGGGTAGGAGCCGGGCAGCACCGGCTTAAATCCGTCCATGAGGTGCTGCCCGGCGGGGCTGAGGAGGTGCGAGGAGGCGCCGCTGCTGAAGGCCGAGTGCCCCAGGCCCGAGTAATCCGAGTTGTAGCCGCCCAGCGGCGAGTGGAGCGAGGTCTGGAGTCCGCCGGCCGCCGGGTGCAGCGAGCCGGGCAGCGCGGCCGCCCCGTTGGGACTCTGCACGTCGATCCAGCCGGCGCCCACGTCCCACCAGCTGGAGGCGCCCGCCGAGCCCACCTCGCCGGCGCCGAGCCCCGGGTGCGAGGGCTTGAACCAGGACTCGTAGGGGTGCGCCATGCCCACCCGCGGGTAGATGCCCTGCAGCCCCTCCACCGACGTGTGCACCTTGGAGATGAAGACAGGCTGGTGCGCCGCCGTCTCCTGTCCCGCCGTCCCGCCGCCGCCGCCTCCGCCGCCGCCGCCGCCGCCGGCGCTGCCCGGCGCCTGGAAGACGGAGTAGTCGTTGGCGAAGGGCGAGCTGGCGGCCGCCGCGCTGCTGGAGGTGAGGGAGAAAGCGCTGGAGCCCGGCGAGCCACCGCAGCTGAACGAGTCCGAGACCAGGGCGGCCGCCGCCGCCGCCGCCGCCGCCGCCGCCGCCGAGGAGCCGTTCCGCGCCGCGCCCGCCACGCCGAAGCCCGGGAGGCCGGAGCCCACGGCGCCGCAGCTGCCCGCCGAGGCCGAGGAGGAGGAGCGTTTCCAGGGGTGGAAGCCTTTGCCGAAGGAGGACGCGCTGTCCGAGAGGGCGGACGGCGAGGGACTGGGGCTGCCGATCTTGTTGCAGGTCGCGGCGAGCATGGCCAGAGGCGTGGAGCCTACCCGCGGTTCCTCCTGCGGGCACAGAGGGGAAAGGGCCGCCCCGCCGCGTCAGGGACGGAGCGGCCCCGCCGCCCCGCGCCCCGCGTCCCGCGCCCGGCACCGCTCCGCGCCCGGCCCCGCTCCGCTCCACCGCCCGGCCCCGGGCGAAAAGTTTTGCGACTCCCGCGGGAGGATTCCTTCGCTAGGACCGGCACAGCGGTTCTGTCTCCAAACGCCTTCCGGGGCTTTTTTTCACCATCCAACTCCCCTCCCACGGAGGAGCTTGGGAAGGGTTAAAAAAGGGGGAGAAAAAAAGAGGGGGGGAAAAGTTGCGTCTGTTACCGTAGCTTTAAATATGCCCCCGGCACGGCGGCAGCTACGTTTCAGCCTGTTCCCTTTTGCCGGGACGTGGCCGGTCCCCGTCCCTCAGATCAGTAAGGCTGTTTTCTTAAATACAGAATGGTAGGAGCGTCAAATTACTCCTTTTTTAAAAGAACTTGCTTAAAATAAGCCTAATTTACGTACCAACGATAATTAAATACATATATAAATTTAACATATGTAAATATGTATGTATACACGAGTTGAACGTACCTGCTAGACACGGTGGGCTGTGTTATTTTAAAGGGAAATAAAAAGCCACAATCTGTTGCAAATTAAAAAATTGCACACGACAAACGATAGTGCTGGGTTTGGGTTTGGGTATTTTTTGTTGTTGTTTTTTGTTATTTTTCTTCCAGCAGTCACATGTAAAGAAGAAAAGCCACTTCTCCGGGGGCACAGGAACAGCACAGCTCAGGCGCTGTAGGTTGTTTCTACAAATGCCCTTAAAACCTTTTCCTGCTCACTGAAAAGTGACTCTGCCCCCTTTCCCCCCTCTCGCTCTTTCTTTTCTCCTAAACTCAGTAGTACTTAAGTTAGGAAAAAAAAAAAAAAAGGAAAAAAGAAAAAAAAAAAAGGCTGAATAGAGGAGACTGATAGCCCCGGTCAAGACAGGGGTTATTTTAACCCCCTCCAATCGACAATAAAAAGAAACCAATTAAACCAGCAAGAGAAAAAAATCCTTAGACTCACCCCTAGAAGTGAAGTTGCCATCACACAAAAGTGCCCTCCTCTCAGAGGATCTTTTTTATATTGATAAATCAGAGGCAGTGTTTTTTTTAGAGGTGTG
Organism: Xenops minutus; assembly: GCA_035221455.1. Taxonomy (NCBI): domain Eukaryota; kingdom Metazoa; phylum Chordata; class Aves; order Passeriformes; family Furnariidae; genus Xenops; species Xenops minutus. The sequence continues at coordinate 30,302,447 of JAWWEE010000074.1, forward strand.
CAATACAATGATCAGTTCCGCCCATTCCACCACAATTGTAGCTCCCTCGCCGGCTTTGAAGTGCCGCTGAGCCGCCGCCAGCCAATCCCCGGCACCGCCGCCTCGCTCGACGGCGTGACTGCGTGAGGTCATCAGTGCCGTCGAGCCCCTCCGTCGAGCCCCGCCGGCGCTGATGACCTCACGCAGTCACGCCGTCGAGCGGCGAGCTACAGTCCCGCTCCTCAGGGACCGCTAACCCCGGGTCGGGGTGCTTCGATCTGGCCGCCCCTTTCCACCCACCGCCCCCCCCACACACACCCCCGTGCCTGTAATCTGACAACAGGTTATTTTTTTTTTTCCGCGGAGCGGTTTATATCTGAATTTTATATCATCATCATCATTATTATCACCCTCATCTCAGCGTTACTATGATTATCGGCAAGGATTGGAGAATGCAGTAGCACCCCGCTTCTCCACGGCGTCCTCCCCACCCCGCTTCCCTCTGCTTAGTCTTTCCTCTCTCGTTGTCCCAGCACGGTGGGGAAATACTTCTGGGGGCAGCCACTGCTGCCTGCCGTCCTCTCCCTTCCCTCCCTCGCAGACCCGCAGTTTCAGGTGTGATTCTTGGAGGTGGGGTCGCACAAATCGGAATCCACCCCGTCGGCACCGGCATAATCAGTGGCTGGCAGACCTGCGGCCCCGCTGCCCGCCGCCTCGTCCCGGGGCACCTTGAAGGTGCGCACTTTGCTCCCCTCGTCCCCTCGCCCAGCGCTAGGCGGCTGCGGAGAAGGGCAGAGCCGGCTCCCCCTCTTCCTGGGGGAGCCGCCCGCGGGGGCCACCCCGGCCCGACCTCTCTCGTCCAGGTGCTCCCACCCCCGAGGGTTTTCCACGGCTTTGCTTAGCTTCCCAGGGGCTGTTTTTCTCCTTCTCTCGGCCTCGGTTTTGACCCGTTTCCATGTCGTGGGGATATTGACTGTACATCATATCTATTGATCAAGGGGGTAACGTACATTATCATACTTTGAAGTAAGAGTGAAGTAAATTAATGAACTGCTTTCTTTCTCTGAAGGCTGACGGTTACCATAAATGTCGCGTTTCTCTCCGAGAGGCTCTCTGAATGATTTTAGCCTGTTGAGAAGGCGTGACAGGCCAGCCCAGAAGGAGGAAGGGGTGGGGGAAGGAGGGAACTCCGTTTAACAAATAAAAAAGAATTAACTTCATTGCTTTCGTCTCCTTCTATAATGATATTCATTTTACAGACCTAACGCAACTTGTGTAAATTTGGGGTTTAATTTAATCAATACTATCACCCGCGAAGAGGGGAAGAACATTTCCCGAAGATACTCGCTTCTATGAATTCTTAGCAACTTTTTATCTCCACTTTCTTTATCTGCTGGAGATGGGGAAGAACTATTAAGACATAGATCAGAAAGCGTAAGAGCAAAACAAGCATCGTGAGCATTACATTTTAGAGGAACACAAAATCGCATTTTGTGGTGTGCCAGGTTAGGTAAAAAGATCGACACGCATTCCTTTCAGCCCCAGAAAGTCTGAGAGACTTTGCTATCCACCGGGGAAGGAGAAGGCATTAGTAATATATCTCTTTTTTAGGAGAGTGTCGCCGGGTGGGTCTTCCATTCGCATCCGTACTTTGTCTACACATGTCTGCCCAGAGTAAACGTGTCCTTTCTTGGTCTTTTTCGTGTCTGTTTGTCCCGATGCTTTCCCTGAATATCTTAATTTGGGGTCGAAAATCCTTAATTTTCAGTGCGTTTTTCATTTAAAAGTACCGTCTTGGAAATGATGAAAAAACTCGCTGTAAAAGTAGTCGTGGGAGTCTTTACAAGGGAACTCAACTGAGAGGGAGGGGATAAAAAGGCAAATACATCAGAATAGAAATCACAAATCTCTTGCCAGTGGGCATCCTCCTGGTACTCTGGTAATTTGCCTGGAACTGGAAAAGCAGCAGCTTCTGAACTTTGAGAGCTTTCCTGAATCTTTCCTGCATTCCCGACCGAAACATCTGTAACCTTCCCCATTTGTATACATTGCCTGCTGGGCAAAGGATTTAAGGAAGCTTACAATTTTGTTTGCATTTGCCTTATTGACCACTACACTTAAGGGTTCAGTACATCAACATAATATGCAGGTGGGGGCGAGAGGGAGGAGGGAAGAGGGGAAAAGAGAGGTTTTCCCGAAATTAATTAAAACTTTTTTTTCCCCATTTGAAGTTTAATGTACGGGAGTAGATAAATGTTCGTGCTGTTTCTTGAAAACCTGTGGGATCCACTCTCAATAAAGCTAAAATCTATTAGCATTCTGTATGCATCTGCAGCATAAATTTCATTTGAATTTCAAATTTAATAAACCAGGAGGTTTTTAATCATCCCTGGTTTTATTTGTTTGATATTAACATGCTTATTGACCGGGTCTGTTGACCAGTTTGATCATTACAGGACAGCAAAAAGTTAATTAAAACGACCACAGCTCCTTAATCATATCATCTGTCTCATCCATGTCGCTCCCTTTATTACAGCCTATGATGGATAGTCTCCCAGATTAATTTCTCTGTTTCTTCGATTTGGACAACAGCTTTTGGGACCTAATTTACATCCTGGGAACGACTTGCTCAAGTCTAACTAACATCTTGTATCTACAATGTACATTAGCAATTTCGGAACTTTAGCCAGAAGGATAGCTGTCGCTAACCTTTCGGGGTGGGGGGTGGATATTCCTCGGAGCAAACCCCGGCTCTCGGCGCTGTGACCGGCAAGCGGACAGAGATGGATAGACCCCTGTTACCAGGGGTCTTCGCCTGTCTACAGACAGCGCTACCGGGGCGTAGGGGGAGATTTCCCTCTGAGGAAACAGAGGTCTGTGCTAGTTGAAAAGGCATAGCTGGCAAGATTAAACTGCTCGCTGACCACGCCGTGTGCTGGATGTCCGTGTTAGCGAGGGAATGCGCTTTACGCCACCCTTGCGCCCATTCAGAGGCACACGGGTGGGACCCGTACTCTCCTGTCGCCTTCCGGGCGATGCGGCTCCGCTCTGCTGTCTTTCAAGCGCCCAGAGAGGAGGAAGCCCCCGCTCCTCTGCGTCCAGCGGCTCCTAGATCCCCTCCCGTGATCACAGGGAAAAACCCCTGGGTGGGGGCCCTGCTCTCGCCCTCCCCGGGCTCCGCGAGCTGGAAGATATTGCGTTCCCCCCATGTTTGTCCCTCCGCTCCTCACGTGCTGCCCAGGGTGGGTGGGGGTCAGGAGGTGTCCCCTTCAGCCACCACCTTCACCTGGAATCTGTCACCTGGAAGATTTACCGAGGGGTGACAATAAACTCTCCCAGGTGCAGGAGGGTTCGGCTTGGACGAGTCGCGCAGAAAAGGGAATAGCACGTAAATGAAACAAAACAGCCACCCGCCAGAAAGGACAGTGTTGTGCCTGGCGGTCATTGAGAAGAGGGTGGTTAATGTAGTTCTTTATCTTCCATGTGCACCTCTGCATTGCTGTGGTTTACCTGGGACGATTCTCTCCCTGCCTCACTGGGCACTTTCGTGGAGACCGGAGCTCGCTGTCGGGTACCTGGTACAGCGCGGCAGCAGCGGACAGTGCATGTACTCCGGTGCCTGCATCTATTGCTATGTAGGTAACCGGCGTTATTTCTTCCATCAGTGAAAACGTGTCTGTTCCAGGTGCCCACCAATATTGCCGTGGTCCCCGTCCCGCTGCCCGCCCCGTGTTCCCCAGCCTGGCTCGGCCTGGCTACTCCCTCGAGCAGCTGGCGAGGATGTGCCCGGAAGAGCCCGGGCTTCTCGCTGAGCCACTTTGGCGAGGGAACGCGCCAACCTGCCTGCTCGCAGCCGGCGGATTCACATCGGTGTCTTTCGGCGTTTATTTATTTATTTGTCTGGATCTATTTAAGGAAAAAAAAAAAAAAAAAAAAAAAAAGAAGCAAGCTGCGCCTCCGAAAGGTCCCTGTAATTAGATTATCCCAGGAATACACGGTGCACATGTTGGTGTCTGCGTGCCTGGGGAGGGAGAGGAAAAGGCACCTTCACACCCACCCTGTTTACATCTCCGGTGTGCTCCCAGTTCCGATTCGCATCTCCTCCTTCTCCCCTTTTCTTCTCTGCCCCCTTTCCCCCCCTCCCATTCCCCCCGCTCCCCCGGTACGCTATCGCTATGCACGCATCGGCGGCTCCTAGGCGGTCATGTAAGTACCGGGAGGCGCCGGAGGGGAGAGCGAGCGCCCGGGCTGGGCGCGCCGGCACCGGTCGGGGCAGAGTGCGGAGCCCCTGCTGCCAGTCTTTTGGTCCTACGTAGAATAGATTTGTTTAAGCTGCTTTCTGTTTTTCCCTATTATATATCACCTTCTCCCAGGCACCACTTATAGTTAAAAACTACTAGATTCTTCTCCTCAGCGGTATTGATTTCTTTTCATTCTGCTCCGTTAGAAGAGGAGGTAATGCTTCCAGATTACCCCGCGTCTCCTCCAGACGGTTGACAATTGCAATCGCAGTTTCGGGAAGATAAATGTTACTTTGGGAATTGTGTTTAATTACAAATAATCTAGGAGCTGCTCTGGGTCCGACGGTTTAACCACACGTGTTCAAATCATAGTACAAGCTTTACAAGCGGGTGACAAGGTATACTAAATGTTTGAAAAATCTGTGTACAAGACAGGACGTTCCCATTAGATAGGCTGTCTGAAGCTGGGTCATGCCCCATATAACATGCCATTTGTATATAAACATGCATATATATATATATATATATATATATATAAATGAATATATATATATATATATATATATATATATATATATATATACATGAATATATATATATATATATACACATACATGGACGCCTAGGTATATGTGCGCATATATAAATGTGTGGGTGTGATAGACACTTGCATATACAAATCCTAATACACCCCAAATCGTAGCCTGGAGAGAGCATAGAAGAAAAGGAAAGCTTTCCACGCATGTATGTATTTCTTTGTTCTCTCAAATGTACAATGTGGAAAAAAAAAATTAAAAAATCTTTGCTTGCTGCCTTTTACGGAGTGGAAGAATACCTAGTCCTCCGGGAAAGACATACCTTCGAAGCACTATGCCAGGAAGGTTTTGCCCACATCCGTTCACGCACTCAGTGTGCACCGCAGCCTTCTTCTGAATGCGGAACTCCTGCGATTTGACTTGAGAGACCCAATATTGATATATTTACTGTTCCTGTTACAATGTAGCTGCCACCTTTCCCTGTCGTTATTTGACTTTCTTTTTGAAAAATTTTGCTTCATCTGCTCTTTAACCCCCATGTTAATGCTTTTT
>JAWWEE010000074.1:30307764-30324008 GCA_035221455.1 Xenops minutus
GGGGGGGGGGGGGGGCCCAGACGAGCAGCGCGAGGGAGGCAAGGTGGCGAACAGGTTATTCTCTTAACCCGACCTGGCCGCAGGAGCGAGATGAGCAACACTGAACAGATGTCCCCATTTAAGCCATTCTTTTCCCACATGCCTGCTGGATGCTGCCAGGGCGCAGGAAGCTTGCTGCAGACCTGGCCCATTCCCGGCCATTATGGCCAAGTTATTCTGGACCAGTGAGCACGAACAAAATGGGCTTCAGATCGCGTGCTTGAGAATAATTCGACTGCGAGCCCTGGAAGATCCCCATCCCCCCATTTTTTAAGTGTTCGGGGGTGGACGAGGACGTGTTTCAGCTCTGATCGCAGGAGAAGAACTTCTCAAAAGCCCCTTCCCCCTCCTTCTCTTCAACAAATATGGTATAATTTACAGAGCAACTTAATAATCTGAGGGCCACCGCAAAAGCCCTTTGCGTTGTAAACCGCTTCTAATTACCTGCCAGAGCAATTAGCTGACTATCACGAAGAAATTAGATCGCTCAATGTAGCATAAATAATGCGAATAATTTTGTAAGGAGAATGGAAAGCGAGACCTGGTGTTTCTTTATAAGGAAATAACACCTCGTACTGTACGAACCCTACATGAACACATATTAATGTCTAGGCATGCACGGAAATGAATCTGAACATGAACCCTCTGGCTTAGATTCAGCACTTTCTTCATTTACATATGCGGGGTGAAAGTCGGCTTCCAGGCGTTTAGATACAGAGCTCTTCCAGATCACAGTAATTAACACATAGCGACTTCAATAGAAAAACCTGTTTTCCAGATGATTTTTACAATGCGGCTTTATGTCTCATTTGGCAGTTTAAATAGCTGGAGTTGTTTTCTGGCTGCATCTCCACTATCATCTGTTGAGCATATTTTGCCTAAAATACTGACCAAAACTTACGAACCTTTTTTTTTTTTTTTTTTTTTTTTTTTAAACATAGATGACTGGTATGCTGAGCATGACTTGAGATTTTGGAGGGTTTTTCTTCTAATATGGGTTAGTGCCTCTAGAAAATTTTATGAATCGTCTTTAAAGTTTATGCTATTTAACAACTATGATTTTCTTCTTTCTGCATTTCACCTTGAAGGTTCTTTGCTCCATTCTCACGGCTTCAATATTTGATCTCAAGAGGAAGAGTTTTTTTCAAATTAAAATTTATAGGTATTAGAGAGTTTGCATTAGAAAGGTTAAATGTACATTTACATGAATTAGGTTATTAAATAAGAATCTTTGTGAAATATTTGTTCATGCTGCTGGATCTACAGCTGCGGAATTGAGGAAGGAGATTGTGCCCATCAATGACAGGACCGTCTTGTAGAGAAAGTGCCTTTACAGCTGAATTAAGCTGAAGTGGATTGAATTTGTTTCTGTTGTGTTTACCGTTTCACACAAACACACACACACACACACGCCCGTATTGAGAAAACTGCTAGTCGTAAAGCTAGGCGTGAAGGTGCCAGATCGTAGTGAAGATCATCCCAATCCGAACCACAGTTGGTCACTGCTCGGAGGCAGTTCGGGATTTAGTGTAACTCGTTAGGAGTGCTCCGGGCTAAGGATAAACACAACTAATTGGGTTTATCTTTTATAAACAGGAGCAGCAGGGTATACTGTGATTCTTTAAATGATTCTTCGAAGAGGGCAAAAGCTGAGTGTGTGATCAGATGTTCCATAACTTTTCAAGGCACAGTTTTTTCTCTCGCTAGGACACTAAGGCAGCAAATACAAAGGGGGTCGTTAGACACCCTTGTCCCCAGGTTATCTCCGGAAAGTTTGAATTTTCTCTGAACATGGTTTCTAAGCTTCTCCAGGTCTGAAAGGGACTGCTCAGCTGTTCTGCAGCCCGCACGTAGCACACACGGAATTGTGCAGCATGTTTAACGATTCTTGCTCGTCGGCTAATTAGAGACGGCTTTGAAGCTCCATTACCGGCAGCAAAATTATTGCGGTCAGTTTTGGCCAAATTCTGCAGTCCTTAATGGAGCGAAACTCCCACTGAAGTCAACGGGACAGAAGTCAATGGGCGTTGTGCTCTATTAGGGAGAACAGAATGTGTCCCGATGTGATTTAGAGATTAAAAAACAGTAAGACGTGCCTTTAAGACGGTCACACTCCCGAGGCAGGACCTCACCCGTGCCCCGGGAAGGGCCCGATCCCTTCCCGTCGGGCCGGCTGAGTCCCGCGGTTCCCCGGGGGCGATGCCGAGGGCAACGATCGGTGTCGGAGGTTATTGATCATCAGCCAGAGACAGACAAAAGTCTCTCGAGGACTTCAGCCCCCCAGGGCCAGCAGACTGTCAGCGCTGTGAGAGAAATTCTGTCCATCCCACGGCCCGAGCCGATCCACAGCCTCACGACGCGGAGGGAGCGTCTCGGTCGCGCCCCCCACCCGCGGCGCTCCGTCCATCCACTCGCTGCGGGTGATGTCCCCAGCCGCTGACCAAAGAGGCTCTTCTCGAGAGAGAGGCTTTGGATCCCGAGAGTCCTGTGTGAGGACACAGTGAGCGGCCCCTTCGGAGCCCGCAAACAGTATATACACCATTTGGACACCAGCACAGCAGGGCTTTGGAAGTCCCGTTCCTAACCCTGACCACCCACGCACTGCTTTCGACGTGATTTGACAGCCAAATTCCGAGCTCGGGTTTAAGATGTAGCTTTGGGCTAACTCTTGACCTCTGAAGTGGAGTTTGATTATGCATTATGAAATATTTCCTTACTATGGGCGCGAAATAGCACTGGAACTGCAGAAAAATTCGTTTTACAAAACGGCTGGAAATCCTGCAGATCACTGAAACAGGTCAATATCCTTTCTCTCTGAGAAGAGGGGTGGGATAGATCTATCTTCCTTTCTTCTTCCTGTCCTAGTGGAAAGTAAAAGCCTTCATGAAAACTTAGCAGCGTTTTTCCCTGAGCGCAGAGGGGCACACACAGCTGATCCTCTAGGAAGCTGTGCACAATTAAGACTCATTTTCTTTCTGCTGGAACAATTAATTGTACAAATGAAAGGTCAGGCGTGTGCTTTTCCGATGTTTATCAACCACAATAATGAGCCCCTTCTATTTTTTCCCCCAGTGCATTATATGATAATAAAGCGCTGCCGCACTGCCGTCTCTCCGGGTAAACATCTTCAAAGGCGATGCAGCGGAGTCGAGCGGTACGTATACGTGTATATATATATTTAAGAAGGACGCAATGGCGGAGGCGAACGCAGATGCGAGGTCGAGAAGCGAGGGCTTCCCCTGCCCCGTTGTTCCCGCATACCGGCGAAGGAAAGACCCCACTTTGCCTGGAGCGCTCCCGGGGTGCCACCGGCCGGGGCTGGCTGAGCCCGGAGGGAACGATACTGCCTCCGGGGTTTCTTTGTTCCTCGTGGTCTGGGTTGTTTTGCAGAGGGAAGGAGGGATCCTGTTCCACTTACCCGGGGATCCAGATCACCTTGGCAAATTCTTCCCGCTTGCCTCTATATTATAAATCCACCCTGAAAGAGATAGGTGGCAACACCTCCTTATTCATAACAGGTTTTTCTTTCCATCGTAGGAGACTTCTGCTCATATCTCCAAGATTACACTAAGTACGTGCCAAATCTTAAAAAGTCCAAGGGGTTTCACTTTTTCATGCCAGCTTTGTATGGTGTGGATTCATTTGACTTCATATAGTACTCTTGGAACAGAAGTATGATATTTTCATCAACAGGTTCACTTTTTCCCTATTACTTGGGGAACAGGCAAGTCACCCCTGGGATTGTGCTTGGGGGAAGCACAGCTAGTGTTGGCAAGCTGTTTTTCTAGTTGATATCTTACCCTGCATGCAACTGTCCAGGACATTTACTATGTGTGATGTTCTCCTTAACTTCAATCTGCTAACACTCACAGTGGATAATTTTTTCACTGATTTTACCCTTGTTGAACACAAACATCTCTACGCTCCTGACTTGTGTGAGATGATGGAGTAAAATAACCTTATTGGGAACTAGAAAGATATTCTAGGAGCCATGCAAGGACCTGAAGAAGATCTTGAGTTTTCATGTTGAAGCAGTCTAATGTGTTGTGTCTGTCCAGAGGACTGGGTCTACTTTAAGTTTTTTTGGTCATGTTGGCCTGAGACACCAGAAGGTTTTTCAGAAGGGTCAGCCTCCATCAGGATGCAAAACATGGATCCGTTTCTCTTTGGGTAGGAGTTTTTGCCATATTTCTTACAAAATTTGTAAGAGTGTGCCCTATATACTTGGCAACTGTGGACAGGCAGGTTTGGTCTAAACCAGCAGGAAACTCTAACCACTTTCAACTGACATTTGGATTCAGCATCCCTGGCACAAGCAATCCTAGGGAAACATCCCTCTGGAAATGAAGAGGAAGAGTTCTGATGAACAACGTGTAGTATGGCCCCTTGAAATGACCAAAAGGGTGACAGCAGTGCAGTCCATGATACTAGCTCCAAAGAGAACATGCAGACTGACATTTTAGATCCAGGGGACGAAGGGCACTGATGCTTGCACAAGGAGAAGCCATCGCCATTGCTCCTGTGGTGTTTAGCTAATTGTCTAGCAACTGATCTGTGTAAGAGCTACAGGATAAAAGGCCAGAGTGACGCGCCTGGTAGTAAAACTCATTGTTCTTCTGAAAGGCTGCTTACTATTGTAGGAATGTAAAACTGTTCTTCAAACACTGAGCACAGTCTCATCCGAACTTTACTCTAGTTGCCTGTTTCACAGAGAGGTGGATAAAAAATTGTAATGATGCAAATACAGATTTTTGCTACAGCGGGGAACAAATATGTCCCTAGGCTGGAAACAGCACTGAGATAAACTATTGGGCCAAGCTGAAAAGACTGGGTCTAAGCATATAAAGAAGAAACACCCCTATCGCTGTGGGAGAGACTCCTGAGTTCAGGCGGACCGCAGCCGTGACCTGCCCGACCCACAGCCCCCCTCTCCTTAGTCACAGTGACGCACACAGACCCACATGCATCTCTATGTAAAGTCCTGACCCATCAGTACGTAGAGTGAGCACTCCTGTGTGTCCACGCCCTCCGCAACAACCTGCTGCCTTAGTCCCCAGGAGGGGCATGGGGGCACCCCGAGCCCGTGTGCGCACAGCCCCCGCAGCGCTGCCCCGTGCGCTCAGAGACACCCCCGGCAGCGACCCTCCCCCGCAATCACGCCCCTGCCCGCGCTGACAGGCTGGGAGGGCGCCGCACAAAAGGCGCGGGCGGGCGCGGCCCACCCTGCCCGGCCCTCCCCCGCCCCCCGGCCCTCCCCTCCGCCCGCTCCCACTCCCGCTCCCGCCCCGCTCCGCCCTCCCCGCGGGAGCGGCGCCCGCAAAGGCGGCCGCGCTGCCAGGGACGGGGGCACCGCCGCCAGCCCGAGCGGCGTGCAGGGAGGGATGCGGAGCAACTTCCGCGTCGCCAGCAAACCCAAACCGCAATCGTTCAAAGTAGCGCAAGCAAAGCTTACACAGGTAGATACCAGTAAATCACAAGCCTCCCCGTGCTCGGGTCTGGCCGTGCAGGGTTCCGTGTGAAGATAGTTAATTAGAAGGAGCTGGCAGTTTTAGGGACTAGGAAAGGTGTGTGATTGGACCACAGTTTGTATGCAGGCTCTGTATTTTACAGGTACTGCAATTCAAAATTGACTTTTATGGCACAAAGCACTTTTTTCCTTAGATTTTCCAGGCTAATGAAAAATTGAATAGTACTGTGAAGAACGGCTCTTTAAACATCAGTTTGTGTCATGCTGTATTAAAAGTAGATAAAAGAGATATCGAATACTGAATGGATTTTCTGAAATGGTTAAAGTCCATTAGTTGTTAATTAGAAATCTGTTTACACTGAAGAAAAAAATCACTCATAGCAGAAAGCTTAAAGTTCTTTTTTATTAGGACAAAGTCAACGTTTTATACATGATAGCAGTAAGCATTAATTAGATCTTGCACAAACTTGGGGACAGCTTCAAGTACAAATTTAGGAATCTGGTATGTTCAGCACTAAAGTCACATTTCATTTCATAGGAAAAAGTGACATTAAGTCTATGCTACATTTTTGTGGAATTACTGTTTCCACAGCATCATTCAACAGATAACATCATGTTAGTAGTTATTAATTTGTTCATCTACTTTCTGCTATGCTAGGAATAAGGCTTTCAACTGTTAAAGAAGCAGCTGGCTTTTTTGTACAAATAAACTGGGCTCTGAGACTGTCAGTCTTCTTTGTTTGACAGAGAGGAGTTCCCACCCGCACTGAAAGAATAGCTCAACATCTGTCATCCCATTCTCTTCGATGGCCCAAAATCAGGAAGACTACAGCTGTCCTCTTCCTTTCAGATACTTCTGGGACAGAGAGGTAGGAGGACTGTGTATTTGGTCAGCATGTTCATCATGCATTAAGCAAGTCTCTATAGGCCCTTGCATGTAATTGTATTGTTTTCCCACTGCTTGAATAGTAGAATTTGCAGTGTAAAAGGTCTTTGGAATTTTTGATCCTACTATATGGTGTGATTTTTGATTTTTTTTTAAATTTATTTAATATCTAATTAGTTTCTTCTGCATCTGTTAATAAATCCCATTTTAATTGTCATTAAAGCAGTTAGCAATAATTTATATCTAGGCATGTGGCCCATGGGCATGCAAATTGCAGATGTATACATGAGCATAAAGCAGAAAATATTTATTCTTACAGGTTGGGAATTACACTACAACTGTTGAGTGCTGGAGGAAGATGAAAATGAGGGATGTAAATTAGCTTATTCCTTGCAAGCTCAAAAGTGGCATCTTTCAACATAAGTCTGTATGGAGCAGAGGAGAGAGGGGAAGGGATGGGGGATGAAAAGAGGAACATGGAAGAGGCTGGGAAGAATTAATTATCATGTAAAATAAATGCTTAACCTCATTACTTTTTGTTTAATATCCAGCAAATTAGTCAAAAGTAAAAAAAAAAAAAAAAAAGTCAACCCTGGAGTAGAAATGCAAGTAGTTATTTTGAATTAATTGTACTATCCTCTTTCCATAGTAGACAAACTGGTAGTTGAGAGTAGACTGTGTATTGCTTTTCTTATAATCACAAATAGGAGCTACTATGACAGACCTCAGAGTCCCATCCAGCAACAACTGTATGAAGCACATGCCTCTGTGCCCTACAATTTCGGCTTCACAGTCCTAAGATTTGGGGAAAGCATGAAGTGCAAAATGCACAGAGATATTCAAGCTTTGTGAAACCTGGCTTTGCTGTCCAGCAGAATCCACAGTTTGAAGTTAGGCTGTCAGGCTGCCTGTCATATGCCTAGTGTCAGTTTAGAGTGTGGTAACATGGTGATTTTGATTTGGCTTGTATCCACGCTGCCACTGAAAGAATGGCTCAGCAGCTCAGTCACACTGTTGCCTACTGTTTAGATTCAAGAACTCTACTTACTGTTTATTTCCTGATCTTAGAAGAAAGGCAGCAGAAAAAAAAGCAGTTTCTTAGTAAGGTTGGTCTTGATTCATTTAAGGTTTCCTAAACAAAACTAAGTTAGTTTATTTTCCACAGAATGCCAGTCTAAATTCAAGTGTTAGAACAATGAGACCTTACTAGACCATATCAGTTCGTATTTAGGGGAGACTTAAAATCGTCACCACCCGTTGCAAAAATGGTACCCAAATTTGCATAAAAAGATCAAATAAAAAGTTTCTACTGCTATTTACAGGTAGAAGAACCATCTTGGGTCCATAGCTGGACCAATTCAGAAAAAAACCACAACAGAAACAAGAAAATCTCCTACACTAAAAAAGAGAGTCATGAACAATGAGATCCTACTTTCTCCCTAGTATCTCTGGCTCAGGAACTAAAACAATACCTTCCATTTCCTGTTTGTTTTCACTTACATACCAAACTTGTCTCTGTTCTATGTGGAGTGACATACTTGTCTCCATCTAGACCCCCAGATTTTTGGAGACAGGAATTGATTTGGTGCCTCCTCAGGTCTCTGTTTCCATAGTGTTGGAATCTAATACTCAGAGCAGGAGGGAAGATTTTAGTCAAAAGGACAGTAGCTTAAAGGAGGCAAAAGGATTTGCTGGACTGCCCAAAGGCAAGTATCTTCCTGCATCGGTCTGCTGGAGGAAATAACATGTACCTGAATTAGTTGTTGACCTTCTCTCATTACTCTGAAAGACAGTCCTGTTGGCTGTCTTATTTAGAAAGTAAACTAAGCCAACCCTGACCTGTAAATTTCATTTTCCAATAGAAATATCCCAGTAAGTTTTCTCCAGATCACTGTGCATAGGCGTTTTCTTGGGGTTGATAATAGAAGGCAAACAAATTATTGCTAATTCTTCATGGCCTTATCAGAGGATGATACAGATTAAGTATTTTGAGTTTTCCTTCTGGCTTATGAGTTTGGGATATACACTCATTTGAAGCCTTTTTTTGGTGAAAAAGTGCAGAATAGAGTTTGGTTTTATTGTGTACATTTTTAATGAGAGCTGTGAATTTGCAAGAACATTTTGTTCTGGGATCTATAGCTTGGGGAAAACATCAAACATTGTGACACAATAAAATTGTAAGTTATAAAGATTGTAACTAGCCTTGGGAATGTTTTGACTGAATCCCTCTTCCAAATCTTTTTGAGGAGGCAGTTAAAGTTAATAAGCTTAGGAAGAGTTTAATGAGTACATAGACACTGAGGCAACTCATAGCATTTGCTTTGGTCTTATGAAAAGGAATCACAGTTAAACTCCTTATTACTTATGACATAGTTTGTGCTTTGGACTGGCAACCTTCAAAGGTATGTTTTCAAGATTTGTTAAATTATGTGAAATAGGCAGAGGCAAATTTGCAGCCTTTAATGACTTAACTAAGACTGTCACTTTGTTAGCTTCCAGAAGAAAACTGCTCTCACTGTTGAAGGAACAAAACTGCCATTGATTGTATCAATCCAATAAAATAACATTCACATTTGCACCATGACAGTATAAAAAGTAATGAAACAAAGAAAACAGTTGTTAATGTGGTAACCCTGATCTACATACAAGTGAGCAACATTCAGACACCTGATACTTGGATAGTTGTCTCACATGCATTTCTGGTTTGGATTACAGGGTGTGTACAGTGGCTTTTCAGACCCTTTAGCATCCATATTATTCCACAGCCCATGGGAGCTATGCCAATGGCTGTCCTCTTGTTGTCTTTGTGATCCCACTTAGAATCTAACATACTGAAGACTGTAAAATACTCGCTGGATTGCTTCAACCCTAGTCCAATCCATTTCTGTTTGTGCTAGAATGAAGATGGGAGTTGATCTTAGGATCTGATTCCTCTCTCTAGCTCTGTGTTTGACCTATCAAACAATTTTGTTGCTGAGTTGAGGTCCTTCTCTCTCAGATGAAGGAGATGCAATTATCTCTGAGTTTTAGATTGTGTTTTTTTTTTTTTTCCCCCCACATAATTTCTCTAATTATTAAATTATGGTCTGAACAGAGTGAAAATAGATCTGTTATGAAAAGAGGAGTTTTTGAATCCAAAGATTAATTGGGGGTCTAAAACTTTTAGGGAAAGGAAAACGAAAGTGGACTGCCAACCATATTGTTAATCCTGAACTTTGAAAAGGGAGTTTCTACATAAAATAGTGAACAGGGAGGGAACCACTTTAAGGGACGTGTGTCATGGGTAGTTGCATAGGCCACCACAACGAAGGGTTGTTATTCACATAAAGTGAGAATGTTGCAGTGTCATGCCTAAGGTGCTGATTCAGCTCCTTATCAGCTCTTGGCTTGGAGCTTTGATAGCTGATGTGACAAACCATAAATAATGGAAGGTCAAACTGAGCAATGTTGTTCACTCTGACCTTCTAATACTTCTGGCTTATTAGATCAGTCATTAGAGTTTCAACAGGCTGCAAAGAAACAGAGTACAGTGGCTATAGCTGCCAAATACTTGCCTATTCACAGACAGCCTCTCTGTGTTGGTATTAAATGCATCCCAGGGAGGAAATCGTATGTTCCTTGGAAAGAAATCAAGTTGTAAAACAGGGTGAAAACCAAGAAGTAGCTAAATACAGAATACAGCCTTATGTAAAGAGAATCAAACCTCAATCTATTACTGTCCGAGGAAAACCCTCAAACAATAATGAAAAAAAAAGTCCATGGTTATCACAGTAAATATTTTTTTTTTTTTTTAATTCAAAGAGATATGAATAATAAGATAAGAAAATTAGGCAATGAGAACAGTCAGAATTTGACCAGGAATAAATATACTGTCATTGTCCATCTCCTGCCTCCTTCAAAATTCTGAAGTAGAGGCAATTCCATAATTTCCATTCTAAGACACTGTTTTTATCATTCTTATAACATTGTCAAATTTTCCATTAAAACTGGGAAATTTTCCATACCAGTGGTCTTCCAAATCTTAAAACATTAAAAAAGTAAAAAGAAAAAACTAGTTCAGAATGTTCAATTAAAAGAAAAAAAAAAAGCCTGCATATTAAAAATTAGCATCAAAAAAACTTTGAAGGTTGTCAATTCAACTGAGACATTAGAAATCAACATAATTAAGCTTTCCTTGCCAACCCTGAGTCCCTTTTTTTTTTTTTTTTTTTTTTTTACAGCATTGCCATGTTGCTGGGCACAGGGGCTTCTTGGAGAAAAAAACCGGGTTACTTCAACATAATAGGCTATCATCTGCTGGAATATCATGAAAAAGTGAGAAGCTGCCATAAATTAAACCATAATAGGGAAACAGCAAATTCTGTTGCTGAAAACAGCTGTATATTATGATGGACAAAAGGATTCTTTTGGAACTGTAGCACTAGAAGTGACTCCTCATCTATCCTGATTCTGCCCTTGTTGTAGATTCAGATTTCTCATGTGAATCAAGTAAAAGTTTTACAGATGGAATACACTTCCTCTGTATTCTTTATTTGCTCAGTGCACAACTTCAGAAACTCAGAACTGATTCACAGTAGTGCTGAGTACTCACAGATGATGCTGAAATCAATGGAAGTTATGCTTTAAATGTATGAAGGACCATAAAAATGTTAAACATCTTGGAAAATCTAGTTCTAAGCACATCATATTGAGGACCCCAAATTAGTAGATATTTTCATCGATCTTGACCATAATGGCTCAGCACTTCAGTTCCCCATCTGTAAAGTGAGTCTAATAGTAAAGTCTCACTTCTCAGGTTTAAAGATAAATTAATTAGTATTTTGGAAGCACTCAGAAACCCTAGTAGAGAATGCTATAGAAACACCCATAAAGATATTAATAATTCAGTATTCTGTGCAGGGTTTGAATGATGTGCAGTAAGGAAGGCATGGAGCCACATATTGAGTGATAAGAATAAAAAGAATATTGAACAGCTGCTCACTCAGGGAGCATCGTCCATCCTATGAACTGAATGATGTATGTGTCTGCGCAGTTAAAGACTTATTATCATGCATATGTGCAACGAGCTCACATTAAAGTTGCAAAGGCAAGCTTAATTTTGATTGTCCTGAAGTTGAGAGGGCTTAGATTTGCAACACGAACATACTTTCAACGTAAATATTTTGTGTGATCATCTCTGTATTTTCATCTTTTTCTACTAAAGATGCAAAAGGTTTTCTGTGTCAGTGAACCCCATGACCACTTGCATAAAGCAGCCATGTGGCCTGGTTCATTCTGGGAGCAAATGTATTGATTTTCAGGGGACCTAAACCAGGAGCAAATTTGGCTCGAAACATCATCTTTGCCTGATTGCATAGTTTTGTTGTGCCTGCTGGGTAGAAGTGAGGCATTAAATGTGTTCAGGGACAGAGTAACAGGCTTGTCTTTTGGCTTTACTTTGTGTCAGTTTTTTTTGGTGGTTAATGTAGCATTTGGAGAATCACATAAACTCCATCCCAGAAATGAAGTTATTGCCAAAGCAAAAATTCCTATATTTACATATAAATATCCCCATTCAGCATGACTGAATACCTTTCTCATTTGTAATGAAATAGCAACATCCATGACAATCAAATTCTAAGACACAGATGTTAGATTAAACTGTCTGTACATATCTTTGGATACAAACTCAATCTTTTAGAAATTTTAACTGATCCAAATGAATAACCCTTACTAAACTTGTTCTGAATTATAACGAAACTCCTAGACAAGATTACTTCATCTCTGCTGAAGTCCTCTGCAATATATAATAAGACTGTTGGCTCCTTCTGTCTCACTTAAGGAAGTAGGTCTATTCTTAGTATGTTTCCTATCTTTAGATCGAAGACCGAAGTCTTGGATTTTTGTAGTGACCTGGGCCACTCAGGGAACATTGTGGTTTTCTATTATTTGTGACCAAACCACAATCTGGTCATTTGAAACTTGTCATCCACTCAACACTTTGAGTAATGGAAAGAACAAGTGTGATATTTTAAAATTTTATTCAACTGGTTATCTAAACATAAAATATCTGCTTCTTCCCTTGTTTTATTCTCACTTTATCCCAGATTTCATAGCAAATGTTTTGTATTCTAAACTAGAAGTAGTCCTGTTCCCGGTTATATTGTGTTGTTATTCTAATTTAAAGATTATTTCAAAGTAAACTTCTTCTCAGGAGAGGATTTTAAATATTAAATCATATTGTTTTAAGCAAACTCTTAATTTTGTTTGCACTTTTAAATGCTTTTCTGAACACACATACTTTTCTGAGGAGAAAGCTGTACTCTTTATTTACATAACTCTCCCCCTTTTTCTTTTTTTTTTTTCCCCAGAAACATAACTTATTATCTACTCCAAGATTAAAAGCATTCTAAAAGATATAAGCTGCAAGAAATAGCTATCTTGTTGATTTTCAGAAAGTCTACAATACTCCATTTAATGTATTCTATGAATTATTTATTTCTTAAAGAGATACAATAAATCTTTACCTACTGTATTTGATGATTTTCATAGCAGGAATAATAAGTAATATGATTTGAGTGTGATTGGAACCAGGTACTGGGAGGGGGGACGGGAGGTCAGTTTAGACTATTTACCAAGCACACTGGAAGAAACTGCATCTGTAAAGAGACTGGACATTGCTATTCACTTAAAATTCCCAGGTGAAGAAAAAGCAGATGCATTTCTATTGAAAATAAAGAGTAGGAATTACTCAAATACTTGCATTTTGAAGGAACAGCTTAGGTGCAAAAGCACTATGGTGACGTTCAGTGCCATTGTTCTCTGTTGCATTGGAGTGGATCCAAGTAATTCCATTGATTTCAGTGGACTTTCTTTGGGCTAACTGAGAATAGAATCTGACTCTATGTTAGCTGGGGGTAGGGGAGTGACAAGAATATAAATAACTCCAGATAAGTATTTGAATTACAAATAGTCTGCATCATGGTTTCTATCTTTTAAAACTGGTCATATAACAAAGCATAAAAGTCTGGAATAAATCCTCTCTCATTTAGGTCTTACAGTTTAAAAAAGATAAAAAAGAACTGTTCATTGTCAACTGGTTTTGATGTTGTTATATACAGTTGATGTCATGCTCTAAAGCATCCATCAGAGGATCCCAAGAGTAACTCAGAAGTACACTGTCCCAAAACAGACCTTGAATCAACCAGAAGTTTTAGGCTAATCTAATTGTTCTTGACCATGAGTAAGTGGAGTTGGTGAGTTCTCTGTCACACGTCTGTGTGTCTGTGCAGTGGCAAACAGATGATTAAGCCTGACTCAAGTAATTTTGGCTTACACACTTTTCTACTTAAATATGTCTTCTGTAAAAAGCTATTCCAAACATCTTTTTGCAAAAATACCTCAGTAATTTGCATCTGTTTACTGGATTGCAGATTCTGTTTTCAATTTCAGGAATAGTTTACCTTAATATTCCTGTTAGTCAAAGACCTTTGGCTGGTGACAAAGACATAGTGCTGGCATTCCAAAGGAGATGAATTCTTGTTTCACTTTTTTTTCTTTAAAGCATTTTGATCTCCTCTCTTTTGCATTAGAGATCTGAGTAACTGTCTAGTTAATACTTGAACTGCTGATATGCTGGAAAGCTTTTTTTTAACAGCATGAATGAACTCAGCATAAATGTAATTCTAAACTTTGGCTGACATAACTCAATAAATCAAAACCTTCATCTACCAGTCATACACTTAAGTTCATTATGTACATAAAAGTAAAACTACTAATAGCATTAACATGGCAAAAAAAATTGCATGTCAACCTGCTGGAAATTCCCCTCAAATATACCTAAGTAGATACTGATGCCATGGCACTGTCTTGTTAGAGGGCTGAATTTGACCTCCCCAGATGAAGGTATGCACTTTTGGGTAGCAGGACATACCTGGTGTATCTCTTTTGCCCCCCCAGGATGGGGAGCAGGAGTTTCTCGCTATTGGAATCTTTTGCAAATAGGATTTTTTTTTTTTTTTTCTGATTAGAAACAAACAAGACCATTCTGGATGCAAATGTTCCCCAGCAGTTCCCTCAATGTTTCCCAGCAGCTCCCTCAGTCTGGAGTAAAGAATTGATGCTATGGAGATCCTGTAGGAAGGGAAAAAGAGTCAGCATAGACTGCCCCTTACCTACCTGTGCATGCAGAGGGTTATAGACCACAACAGGCAGCCTCTTTTCAAGAAGCATCTGGAAGAAAGGACAAAATAATCCAGGGGCTATTGAATCTAAAATATCAGCCAAGTATATTGGAAGACTCTGGCGAAACCAAAGGTCAAAAAATCTGTAACTCAAAAGCCCTTACCCTGTGACAAGAAGCATGTTTCTATAGCCTTATAGCTGACACACAAAGCATTTATTGTAGTTCCTTAGGTTTGTCATGGGATATAGAATATATCTGCAGTTTGAAAGAGAGAATGAAGAAGCTCCCTCTTATTTAAAGGTAGTTTATTCAGAGGATGTACAGCTTAACTGTGAGTCTCTTGCCTTTATTAAACTGGAGTATCCAGGAAATCACTCTGAAATAAACCTTCCAAGTTTTCTTGCTTATTGCTTGTTCTTTTGGCTTAATTCTCCATCTTGATTTGTCTGATATGGTATAGCTTAGGGACCAGAAGTCTTACTTTTTCAATATATATAAAATCTAACAGCACTAGTTCCACCCTAGTTTTGTAGCCAACAGTGTTTTCTAATGGCACCAAGGAAATGTTTTCCAACTTAACATCAGGTGATTGAACTTAGCAGTATCTGTTAAATCAGCCTTCAAGCTTCATGCTGTTCTTTTTTGATTAAAAATTTTACATATTTATTCCTGGCTTTACTGTACTGTGACGGGATGCTAAATTACCAGTAAAAAGATTTCTTTGATAATAATTGAAAGAAACTCTTTCTAAGTCAGCTTCCTATGCATTTTTCTCTTGGTTTATGTTCTTTGATATTAGAGAGGTACCTCGATTTGGCAATCACTAATACATAGTAACTGCACATCAGCATTGCTATAGGAATGTTGTATCCCATTAAGATATTAACTTTTTAAAGGGATGATGGAACATTGGAGCAGGTTCAGAAGAAAGCTGCAGGAATAATTGGAGACTTGGAAAGTACTCCTTATGGTAGCAGCCTGAAGGAACTTAATCTACTTAATTTATTTAAAAGGTAAAGAAGCAACCTGACTCTTTTTTATAACCATCTGTGTAGCAAGACATTATCTGAGGCAAGGAGATGCTTTTAAAAACAAACAAACAAACAAACAAACAAACAAAAATACAACTAAAAAGAAAAGAAAAGACCACATGTAACTTGATTCAAAGGGAGAAGTCAATGTCAGCAGTTTTCAAACTGGAAGCTTTTGTGGAGGGAGAGCAATTAACCAGTGAAAAAGACTGCCAAAAATGCAGTCAGTTTTATATACGTTAAATCAAACCTGTGTGTTTTTTCTGAAGGTACACTACAGTGTTATCACAAGCTGTGGCTTGGGGCAGATATTGTTGGGAGAACTTCTGTAGTGTGTGTTATACAGGAGAACAGAGCACACAATCACAACTCTCTTGGCTGGGAATCTCTGATCCATGTTCAAGTGCAAGTATGAGACATTCTTTCATCAGTGCCTCTAAGTTGGTATTAAGTGCTGTCCAGGTAATTTCAATCATTTAAAGAGGAAATCAAGTCTCCAGTTATTCACAGACTGCCTTTTTTATTATTTTTATTTATTTATTTATTTATCATATAGAGTACAGAATCAATTTTTTCTTGATGGGAGAGGTAAACTTTAAACTTAACTCATGGAGGAACTGGGGGGGGGGGGGGCAGGGGGAAGCCACCAAATTATCA
>JAWWEE010000074.1:30324108-30334126 GCA_035221455.1 Xenops minutus
CCAAGCCAGCATATTATCATCTTCTTCGTGGTTCCAGCAGCTACAGCAACATCTTCTTCCTGGTGCATTCAAGGCAGCTTCAGTAGAGAAAAGGAAAATGAGTATGAAAGTCTGCAGTAGGACAGCAGCATCCTTTTCTCCAGCTCTGACTTCCTTAACTCAGCATGCAGTTTAAGATCTTGGTCACAACTGAATCCATAGTGTGTGAACCTAGCTATGTATAGGATTGCCAGAATTTCAGCTTTAATCTTGCATGAAAGATTTGTCCTGGACCTAAGCAAATTCACCTCCAACAAGCTGATAGTTGGAATATGAGCTACTGCCAGACCAGCAAAGCATTTGAGTAAGCAAACAGTATTTAAAGCTACACTCGTGATATTACTGAAGACCACATTTTGGAGGCATGGTTAAATTGTCAGTGGTACCCAGGCCAGCTCTTTAACCTGTCTGATGCTTCATTCTTCAGTGTAGGCATACCTTGAGAAATGAGTAGTTAAACTGATACGACAACTTTTGTACATACTTTTTGATCATTTACAGTAGACTTCAATGCTTATAGCCGAGTTACCAACTGATTTTGTTAATCACAGGTGTGAGTAAAGTCAGTCTTAAGCTAGAAGTTCAAAACTGCTTTGTTCACATTTGTAACACCAAATGTCTTTCTTTTGAATGGATTTCTCTGCTTCTACCTCATGTTATGGTTCTTTGGTGTGCTAACTTCACCTACTTGCCAGTCGGTAGCTCAGAACACTTCCTGAGCACCTAATGGGTTTGCACCAGAGCTGTGTGCCTTTCCAGGATTTTCCAGGCCCTACTAAGCTACAGTCCATTTCGTGGTGAAGACCTGTTGAGATATTGAAAAAGTGTTTGATTCACAGGCATCATTTTCCAGAAGGAACTGTCACTTCATAGATGTGATACTAGTTCAATAAAAAAACAATTAATTCTATGGAACACTAGACTGGGAATTAGCACCAGCAGGCAGGTAATTTAATATGTTTTGAGGAGTCTGAGCTGGGTTTCAGTCTGTTTATATTCTGCTCGAATCAGGACAAGTACGGTAAAGCTTTGTACACATATCAGACATCAACCCTGTAACCTATTTCCAATGTTTGCTCTGTTTTTGAAGAGAAGTCAGATGGTTTTTTGTTTTTATTTTTCCTTCTTACTGAAGGATTTTTGCATTTCTACCAGTTTGCACAAATGGGAATTCTCTGAGGCAGTATTTTAGATTGACAGTTACAACCTCTTCTGAAGGTTTTGGAAACTTTACCATTGCCTACCTTCACAGATCTTGTTTTTGAATATCTGCTCCTAAATTGCATGCTCATGTTGACCCTGGTGACCCTATTCTCAGTTCCTCTTTCCATCTTTGGTCTTAGCCTGTGCACAATTGTGATAGAATCATTGTTTGCCTCTGCTTTGCTTCCTAACCATTCCCTATTTTGAGTGTAGATTTGTACATCGCTGTTAAATCTCCCACAGTAGTCAACACCAGGTCACATTAGCTGGTGTTATTGCAGACAGGTTGCTACCAGTACTATCATCAGTGCTTTTCACTGGTGCTGGTGTTGCCTGGGAAATTGTAGAATGTATTTTTTTGTCATTAACATTAATTAGGTTTTGTAGAAAAAGCAACCCAAAGAAAAAGACTGCAAAAGTAACTGGTGATGCTTAAGTAGAGACAACTGTAGTTTACTTGTTCCTGTAGTAGTAGTCCATGCCTATAATGAAGACTTTTGTGAATTAGAAATAACAAATGTCTCAGTAATTTGTGATCCAGTTTTGTTCTGTCATTGTCATCAGTGGTAACAAATAAAAATATTTTTTTAAATGAAATAATAGGAAAAGACTTTTTTGTAGAGTTCTATTAGAAGAGATTGCCTAGAAAAGGCACTGGAACCATATTTGTCTTAGTTTTTGTCCCCTTTGACATTCACCTGGACTAGTAACCTCCAGGCACCCAAACTGAGTGGATCTACTAACTCTTTCCTCTGTGGTGCCTTTGAGGCAGACAGACTCAACTCAGGGAGAAACATGTCTCTACTTTTACAGAAGAAAAGCACCCAAAGGTGTCTCTAGAAACCACCGAAGTTGAGAAATAAAGCATTTCCTCACCTTTGTTAATCCTTTGGCCTTTAAGTACTGCCTTTACTGAAGAAGGGGGAAATGTCAAATATCTGATGCATAATGAGCTAACTTAAGAAAATATTGTCAAGCCTTTCTTTGGATTCTTGTCTTTTGTTGTCTTGTTTCCCAAGCAGAAAGTGATTTGAAGCTCTTAATATGTTAATTAATGTGTTGTTAATTATTTTATTTTTTAAAAACCTTTGTCTTGGTGTACTTCTATCTCAGAATCATGCAAACCTTTACATATTTCCATATTTTCAGCATATTTTATGCAAATAGTTGTTAAAAATGAAAATTCTAATTTAAAATGAAGAAAATTCATGACATGCATCTTGTGTTGCAGTTTAATCACTGTATACCCAGGAAAGTATTGACAGTTGTCCTGTGGAAGCTATTAAAGTTCCTGTCCAAGGTTAAATGAAATTGCAGTTTATCAGAGCAGCATTGAGAAAATAAGGGAATCTGTTCATGGCTCTTGATTAATGCCAAGCATGATCAACACAAGGGGGTTCATTAAGCTATGCATCATGTGGGTAATTTAACATGTCATTGTGCCTGCTGTCTGCTTTAACTCTCTGCATAACACGATGTTCTGGACTTGTATCAGCCCTGCACCTGTAGTGTTGTCTCCCAGGCTTCTTCATGCTTGGGTTGGCTCAACATTTGCCTTTATATGAATCCCTTTTTTTATGACCATTCCTCATTTTTGTATAACATTTGCAATTTCTGCAACTGCTCAGTTTTCTGTCTTGTCTAAATATACTTGTGGTCTGGTATTGTTTATGTGAGAGATGAAAAGAATGTGTCCTTCACTGTCTAGATTTCCCCAAAATTTTGTTATTTCTACCTTTTGGGGAGTTGATTTTGAACAAGGCAGTCAGAATGAAAAGAAATTAGGTCCTAACCTTAGGAGAAATCTGCCACCTCAGCTCCTGATGAAGGATCCATACAGGATCAAGCCTTACAGCTTTCCACACAACTGTTAAGTCTGAAGGATGGAGTAGACAAGACACTATAGAAATCTTCTGATTACAGGCCTTCACCCCCCTGGGGAATTTCAACCACACAGTTATCCCAGTTATCTGCTGGGAACGCAGCTAGCTGTTACTAGCTGTGCAAACAATCCAGGAAGCTTTTAGACCATTGAGAGGAATCTTCCTGAACAAATGGCAAACAGATCATATTTGACCAGCCTGATTACTTGACAGGGTGGAATGACTTAGTTTTTTCAAAGGGGAGGAGTGGTGGATGCAAGGTTTGACTTTAGTATGGTTCTCATGCAATCTTCCACAGTCCTCTTGTATAAGGGACTGCTAAATGCCTTGAAGTTGTTGGACCCAGAGGCATTGGTTGATGACTTCATGTTCAGTTAATGGCTGACAATAAACAGACTATGCATGACGTAGATACTGGTATTGAATCAATTCAATGCATTTATCGCAACAACAGTGATGTAACAGAATGTGCTCTTAGCAAACCAGAGTGATTAGTAAACATACTAGGCAGTAGAGACTCAGTCCAAGAGGGACCTTGAGAAACTTGAGGATGGAGCCAACATTGAACCTGTGAAGTTCAGCAAGAAGTGTAGAGTCCTGAATAAGCTCATGCATCAGTACAGGTGAGGAAAATCAGCCTGGTGAAAAAGTTCTGAGGATCACAGGGAACACTGGGCTGAGTATGAGCCAACAGTATGAGCCAACTGTAAATGAAACAAATCTGCTACTGAGACATATTGCAAGGACTGAGGCCATTAAGTTAAGGGAAGTGATTACCCCATTATGCTGGTTACTGATGAAGCTGTACTGGGTACATTTGTATATTTGGGTTCTCCAGTTCTGAAAAGATATGTTGGAAGTGGGGAGGGTCCAGCAGAGGATTATGAAGGCAGGGACCTAGATCACTTGCCTTTCAAGGAGAGTCTGAGGAAGCTGATCTACTTTAATCTGGAAAAGTGGAGGCAAATATCATAGGGTCCTAATACTACTTCAAGAAGATTAGTAGAAATTATGGAGTCAAGCTCAATTTTGGCAGCTGGTGAATTTCAGTAATGTCCAGCTGTGTATCTGGATGCATGCTATGTCTGAAACCATGTTGGGATAGAAATGCTGCAGAACATACTGTCCCTCTACCCCCTTTTCTTCCCAATATATAACCATTGGCCCATCTTCCACAGACTCTGTGGGAGAGGAATTTGAATACAAAGAGGGGAAGGCAGCTACAGCATTTTGGTAATCATTAACCAGGATTGTGGGTCATGTCGGGGTATTCCTAGGTCTTTAAAGACTGAGGTTTTAGTACTCTGGTGTACTCAAAAGCCTCCAACAGTGATAGAGCTGCCAAGGTACCGTGATGGTGAGACTGCATGCAGGACCTCTCAAAAGAGATCTGTAACATTCCTCTTCACTGGTCCTATGAGTACTATCAGTAGTTTAAAGTACAGTATGGACCAGCTATGAACATTTTTGAAATTTGCCTTATTCACAATGAATTTAGAAAATATCTACTGCACACTTATACTAGCTGATCATTTTCATTGCCAATTTATTTGATGTGCCATTGCTGGCATTAGTTCTGGGAATCTACTCAAGGCAAAGGATACTGTATTTATTTTTCCAAGCTATCAAGTAGAGGAATCATAGGAAGAAGTGATTTGCAGGAGGAGCACCTACAAATTCAAGTAGTACACTTCAGGTTATGTAATATGTTTTATTTGAGCAATTGGAATGATTTTCCATTTTCTTCCTATTCACTTGTTTTCATGTAATTCTGGGATTAGCTGAGATTCTTATATCCAAGAAGGACTGACCATGCTAGAACTTTCAAAGCATTCTCATTTGATGAGAATTTTATCTTACCTATGTATTTCTTTTGCAGAAATTAGATTTGCTGCCTACATCTGAAAATAATTAGCTATTTTATTTTAATACAGGGATTGAGAATTAAATATAAGTAAGATAGATGTTACAGTCTAAAACCAGATTGCCAAGGTGTAGATTGGTTATAGTAACACAGAATGGTTGTTTAACGTAATGGTAGGTAGTGCTGCACTGCTAACAAGTTTACCTTTAGTTACAACTATCGTGTCTCCTGCTGCAGCATGAACACCTTTTACCCTGAAATCTAAAGTAGTTTTCAAGTATTTATGGTTCCATAGTGGAATACTTTTAATAAAAAGATACTGTATTGTCTTCTGCTACCATTAATTACCAAAGGTTTATTTGCAAGAAAGTAATTAATTATACTTCTGGGATGCTCAAGAGTCTAACATAAATCAAAGCAGACTTGATAAGAAGCGATGAAAGTCTCACATAATTAAACAGGGCACTAGAGACCAATTGTTTATAGAATTATTTGCTTGGGCTAATTGACACTAATTATTTAATCTGATTTTCTTCTTCCTGGTAATGCCTCTACCAATTCACTGTTCTTGGCTGATGGCACAAGCATATTTCACTTTATTAAGGTGTTCTCACTGTATCAATACAAAGGATTTTCAACTCTTATCTTTGCTAGACTTTTTTTTTTTTTTTTTTGTAGCAATGCAACAGAGAAGGATAGAAACTGATGGTCCTTAGGTTTTGGTAATAATTTCCAAGCTACATGGAGTACTGAAGTGTTGTAAATGCTAAGCAAGGTAATGACTTAGTTGATGATAAAAGTTAATTCTGTGGTAGAAGCAGCCTTACGAACACAAACATTAAACATATTTGCAAGCCAACTGATAGTTTAGCTCACTTGGTACAGCTCCCTAGCTACTTATAAAAATTTTAATAACAAGTTTATTTCTAGGTAAGATCAGTAATATTTCCCTGATGCTTCATTTTCTCATGTTTGATAAGTATCAACATGGGGTACAAGAAACTGTTCATGGGATTTTTTAATTTCTTGCAAGGAACTGAATTCAATGCCCAGAGGCGTTATTGAGTCTCTGAGTGCTATTTTATTGAATCCCCACTCATCTGCTGGAGCAGAGCATTGGCATATCATACCCTTCTGCCATGTCCTGTACCTATATAATAATAGTAACAAAATATAGAGATGACCAAATAGCCTGATCCTAACATACCTTTGCATTATATCAAGACATGCCATTTATTTTAGACTTTAGTGTTACTTGGTCAGTAACATACTTGAAAAGATGTTTATGTGTATTTTTAGCCTGCTTTCTTAAGGTAATGAGTCCACTGTGATACTTCTGATGCCCGGAGACTTCTTTCAACAAAGTTTTAACACAATTTAAAAAGGATGTAGCAAAGGAGAACATGGGTTAATCATAAGAATTTCCAGTGAAATTAATAAAAATAGGCTTTTGTATAGTGGAAAAAAAAAATATATATACTAGAATTCCCACAAAGACAACGACTTTATTACAAATTCATATTTTATCAAACAACAGAGAATCCATGCCAATACAGTCTATGACTCATTACAGGACTACTGTTTCTTATGTGGTAGTGAAGTAAGCAAAGTTTTTTGCTTATGGTTTGCATGAACTGATTTCAAGCAGATGAATCTGTTCCTTCTGCTTAGTGTTGAAACACTGGTGAGCATTTTCAGCATGTAATTGTGTAATGCTCCAAACCAAAGGGTGATCAAGGTATGTGAACAGCCCTTTCAACTGCAGCACATTCAATTCACATGTAGTTTGCTTTGCTTCTGTCTCTGGAGCTACATGTCCACCTTTTTCTCCCCCACCAAAATATTTCAATGTATCTTTTTTAAGTAATTGAATAACTTTTAAAATTGTAAGTACGATCCAGTCCTCAAAACCTTGTGTCCTGCTCTGTTCCTACATGTCTTCTCAGAGTTGGAATTAGCTTTGCATTCTAACACCAGTAATTCAGATATTCTGATTATGACTGCTACCATTATCATTCTGACAGAACAGATAATATCTTCACTTAAGCACCTCTGCTTTTGCTTTTTCAAATTATTATTCAGGCTCTACTTCTGACTATAGGAAGAGTTTCAACAAGTGATAGCAGGTCAGGGTTTGTGAAGTAACCCATTAAATACTTCACAGAGTAGGTGACTCAGTGAATATGAGTCTCTAGTCATCTCTGGAAGTAACTGCAGAAGTGGTGGATTATCCAGAGCATTGATACTAGAAACAATATATTACCTAAGCTGTGTCCTGACTAGGTCATACAAATACCTAATTATTTTTTACTAATTTACTTCATAATCCAAGTCACTATTTATCATTGGGGTTTTCCCATCTTGAGATGTATATGTAAGAACCCACATTGCACAAAATCTCTGGTCCATGTTACCATTGTGGTGTTTAATTTAACTTTGTAAGTACCTTAGGATTCTTAGGATAAAAATTGCTGTAGTGTCTAAAGCTATTTGCATGGAAATATGGGCAATAACAAGGAGTTGCTAGTAACAATTACTAGCAAGAAAGGTACAAAGGCTGGCTATTTTCTTCTTCCATCATCTAAAAAGAAATCTATTAAAGTGCTTGTTAACAAAAGTCTTACACAGAAAATATACAGCATGAGATAGAAATGCTGGTAAGTGATCAAATCCCAAGAGACCCTTCACATCTCCCAAATGAGAGCCAAATATCTGTATGTCTGTCTATGTATACATTCATAATTTTTATAACTTTTGTGAATTCACGTCTCATAACAAGCAACACGAATGCAACAGAAATAATTATTTCCTAGGTCCTTATTTTGGTGGGGTTTCTTTTTGTATTTTTTTGTTTGTTTGGTTGGTTTTTTTTAGTTTGGTTGGTTTTGCTTTTTATTTTTTTTTTATCTTGATGAAGGATTTAAACTAACTTAAATCAATTTCAATTGAGTTTGCTTGTATGCACCTTGTACTGGAGATTTAATCAGCCTGTTGTAAATTTGCTTTTAATAATCAAGGTAAAAGATGGCTTAGTGTTGGAATCTAATTATTTGTATATAAATGGATCTTGTATAGAGAGGCAGTAGAACAGTATGGTTTTGAGAATATCTGAGAGCTGTGCTTCAAAATTGAGAGAAAGGTATTGCATTTTAAGTAATTATTACTTTTTTAAATGAAGAAATAGAAACTGTGAAGAAAAAACATAAAAAGATACAAACTGTAATATAAAAATATGAGTTACCATTTTAAGCTGAAAGTGAAGGAATAGTTTAGGACTATTCACTAAATGTGAAAAAAGAGATTCATGAGAGAGAGTACCTATATCTATATCTTGTTATTTCAGTTACGAGTATCATTTAGGCCAAGGTTTTTTTTAGATGATTTTCCAAAATAATCAAGCAAGCTCATATTTTAGCATTTAAAATAAATGTCCTGACTCTTTGAAAGTACTGTGTCATCATTAGCCTAATTCTAAGACAAAGTGCTCTGTACTTGCTCAGATTTTTGATATATTCCCAGTTTCAAGAGAATTCAAGTGATTTAAGGTGTTGACTTTTGTCTCTAACCTCCTAACTGGCTGGGGTGATAGGTTTGGGGTGCACTTTTTCTTCCCCAGGACATGCGGCTGCAGCTGAAGAAAAGGAGTGCAGCCTTCCAGGGACTGCAGTGTATCCTGGGGGAGGCACAGTATTGTCCCAGCTTGCTTCATGTCTGAGCATAGGTGTGTATGCACTGCTCACCCCCTTGCTAAGGCTGATGAGGAAGGTGTCTTTATAGACATATATACATATTGGCTGTTTTATGGGATGGGTCCTACAAATTCTAAAACTCATTGGTAAAACAGAGAACATTTGGTGTCACCATTATATGGATGTTTATGACCACAGAGTCAAAGTATTGGATCTAGAGCACAAGGTATTAATTTTCTTTTTAACCTCTGGAATTAAATAACTAGGCCTTGCTCAGCCTAGGTGTTTTATAAGTTTAAAATCCAGGTTCACTCAGGTGGAAAGTTCTGTGTGTCCACAGGTAGGTTTAACAATATGATTTAGACTTTGTTTAAAGCTGCTGTGCCATGTGGTACCAACAAAGCTAGAATCTGACAGTCCTACCAAGTTTTTCTTAGGAGCAACCTGGCAAGTTAGATACACCAATGGCAACTTGTAGTCTTAGAGGCTGCAAGGAGATTAAGTGCACCAGTGACTGTTGTGTGTTTACCAGCACAATGGAAATACCAGGCTCAGGGCCTTTAGCAGGTCCTTCCCATAACTGCAAGATGAAGTTCAGAGGTTTTCAACTTATGTGAGAAGTTTCCCAAGCCAGAAGCTCATCTGCTCTTACCATCTTTAAACAAAACTGTAAGTACTTCTCATTGGTCATAACAGGCCTCACTGCATTGTCTTTGAAAAATAACTGGTTTTTGTGAACTTTTACAGTCTCTCATCCTCTCATCTTCTTGGGAATTATGCTTCATTGTGCTAAACCATATTTTTTTTTTTTTTTTGAAGCAGTGGTTTTGTCAGAAAGATGCACAGAGGCATGAACATCTGCTGCCAAAAGGAGATGGGAACCTAGCTGAATTTATTGCCACTGAAGAGGATGCTCACCATTCTCAACTTCCCTTCTTCCCATCTTCCCTTCTTTGTGGATAAGCTCAACTTATCCACAAAATAAAAATCATATCCCCTTAATTACCAGTCTTAGGTACAAGTGACTCGCTGACTCCAGTATCTGAATTGATTGATAACTTTTTGTCAGCAATTTATACTTCCTACAGACATGGAATTTTTCTGTTCAAATATACCATCTCTGGTACACATAAAATGAAATACACTTTGTTGGGGGCTTTTCAGTACAATAAAATTTGGAAAGAAGGAGTTATCAGACATTTTTTCATGCTGATGTCAATAGGAATTTGTATTCTGTGTAGATTTTATGAAGAACAGCCTACTGCTGTATGCTATGCTGCTACAATTGTACCTCAGGATCAAGGATACACGGGAATAATTTCTTTTTCCTCTCTTACATT
>JAWWEE010000074.1:30334314-30380961 GCA_035221455.1 Xenops minutus
ACAAGGGAATAATTTCTTTTTCCTCTCTTACATTGAGCATGGTAATCAATGGGAAGCAAAGCAAAATCAATATTAATTGATCAGTTACGTTTTTAAATAATTGGCATTCATTCCAGTCACTCAACAAAATAACAACTGGTTTTCAGAGTTTGCCACTTTCCATCTCTTTTTTGCAAATTCTTCTAGTGGCTGCTGTAATGCAGGAGATGCCCCCAGGGTATGCAGCACAGCTCCCCACATGCAGCCCTGGTGCTTCAAACAGAACTCAGACAGGTGGGAATGGTGCAATGCAACACCAGGGCAGCGGTCAGACTCTCCTTCAAGTGTTGTAGGTTTTATTCTTTGGGGAGGCATTGATGGCCTTTTGTACCCCAAAAACTTCTCCTAAGGCCTCTGAGGATGGTTGTGAACATGGATGCATCTGTCCCGTTCCTGGACTCTCGCTGCCTATAATTGCTATTGAGATGTTCATTCAGCATCGAATTGGGTAAAATTGCTGGTAGATTTTTTCAAATAACATCTTTTATTAGGTGATCTCCACTACTACAGCTAATCAGGATGAATTTGGATCTTCCGAGACTGGATTATGAACCCTTTGGCTGTCAGTGCTGCATGCTTTCCATAGATGTGTCTGTGGGGTTGCCCATAGTCTTATATAACAGCCAGCTGTGACTTCTAAAATGTTCTCCATAAGATCTTTCTCCTATTTGTCCTTCATCTCTCTCTTTTGATTTTCCAACTCTGAAATGAGTTAGAAAACCTCTGGTATACAGAAGTGGTGTGGCATAAAAACATTAGACTGTGGGGTGCTCAAGTTTATCTGTGTCTCTGATTTATTGCTCTTTGTGGGAAGTGGTTCTTAGTTGACTTTCTGATATCATGTCTGAATTTATGTTGGTTGGTACTTACTGTGCATGTCATTTTTTAATTCTGTAAATATGACAGAAGCATTTTGATTACCTGTCCTAAGTGCTTAATCAAACTCTATTATCCTGCTAGCCGTGAACTAGCTAACAGAAAGTTACTGCCTCAAAATGATGGTAACTATGGATCAGCGTTAAAGAAAGCAATGGCCTTTTTCTTGGGTGTGACAGAAAATTCCATTTTCTGGAACCAAAATACTTTCATACTTTGCTATCAAGTTTCATTGTAGCTTTATTTAATTTTGTGTAAAGTATACTGATTTATTAGAAAGCTCACTCCATGTTAAACTGATAATTGGATGCTGTTGAAAGAATGAGTTTCATTGATCTAGTCAATGACCACAGACATTACTGAAGTAAGCCTCTTAACAGTGCTGGGGCGTATTTTGGCCACAATCAATTTTTGTGAATCTTCCCTTGTAGTATTTTGTTTTATTTGGCACTATACGCATTGATCTAAACCTGGAGCAGATTCAATGTGTAAAATTTATCTTGACAGAAAGTTTCATTACTTGTGTGTCAATGCAAACTTCTCATTCTTTATTATAGATTAAAAATCTGCTGTGACAATCTGCGCAAGTAACTTGTGAGTACCTGTTGCATCAGTATGCATGTGTCATAGATGGAAAAAGGATTGTCTTTGGAGAGCTGGGCTTCAAATAGATGAGACATTGCACTTGCTGATATTGAACATAATGTTTTGTAATAGCTGGTGTGAGGAAGATGCCAAATATAAAGACTCACTTCTCTTCTTGCTGCTTTTAATTTAATTGTTGATTGTTTTAACAGAGCCTGATTCTTCCCTTCCCTGTCAGCACATGCATGGCTCAACACAAATGCATCCAGTTTTAGTGTAAAAGTCCATGAACTTGTTGACAGGACAAATTCAAAGGCAAGAGATGACCCACAGAAAGACAGGAACATCAGAAAAGCCATTCTTACATTTCCAAATATGTTTGAGTGCTAATGCTCTATGGTGAATCATCAGAATATTTTAGCTGTGGTTAATACCTGGAAATGTCAGTAGAGAATCGGAATTTAATTTTAACCTAAAAGTTAATTAATCCTAATGTTGTTTTAAAATAAGACAAATCTGTGTGCTTCAGATGAGATGCTTAAGTTTACATCACCTGCAGAGAGGTTTGCCCTCAATGTGGTAGCATCTGATTTGCAAGAGAGCTCTGAGGGTTTTATATAAATAATATTTGAAATATTGTTGTGGTGAACTAGATATACTTTCTGAGTTCCTTGATTTTATTTATGTTGGATAATTCAGTAACTGAATTAATAAAACGTAATAAGTAGGGAATAAGTCTTAGACATAACCTGATAGAGATCAGGTTCAAATTTTTTAATCAAATGCATGCTATTTAGTTTGTGTTTGTTTCACTTCTGGTTGTAGCTGCTTCTCATTTCGTGACTCTTGGCTGGTGTAAAAGCATGTTTGTTTGCAAGTAGCTTCATTTGCATGCAAGTTATTCCTGGAAAAAAAAATCAATTGTCTTTGAGAATTATGTAAACATCTTTTTTATGAAATGCAAAATCAGAAATATCTTTGATTAGGCAGTCAGTGCTGTATCTTTCTATTTTGAAAATACCAGAGTATGAAATATTTCCAGGGTAGAAGTTCAAGGCTTAAGGTAAATGCACTAATATCTAAAGACAATAGTTCAACAATATGAAAAGTTTTAAATGTCTTTCCTAGGTAATGTGAATTACAACTACTCCTGGAAAGAATTGCTGCCATCTTGCTCCTGCTGATTTATGGGCTGACTCTGAAGGTGAACAGCAGGCTGACATGCTTGGGTTTTTTTGCTTTCAAAACCAAACCAAATTATTTAAACAACCTAAGGCCCTTTAAACAGAGACTTGAACATAGCAATGCAAGTGAGAATGACTTTGACCGATGTTGAAAATCTATGTTGAAAGCTGTGTTATATGGCTGGGAGGTTTCACAGGAAGGGAAATCTAGGCCTCCCTGAAGAACAGCAGTACTTTGCATAAGCAGGATCACTCTGAACCTCTTTGGGTCCTTCATGGGACTCTGTCTGAGTGGAGTAGTTAGAGCTACTGAGCTGCCGACTCAATCCCTAACCCTGCCAACATGGGCACAAAATAAGACCTATTTACTTCTCTGTGCTTGGTAGTGGTGAAAGCAAACTTTTGAGAAAACCTAAAGTATTTCTAGGACTTTAAGTTCCTTTTCTGTGTAAAGGACAATTGAAAGTGAGCAGAAGAAAGGAGTGCTCTAACTTTCCTACATTCCAAACCCAAAATTAATAGAAAGGTCATTGTGTGGTTGTTCTAGATACCTAGAGAAAGGAGATAATCAAAGGAGGTACAAGCACCCATTCAGTGGGAACTGACTTTGCAAAAGATTTGATAGTGGAGAAGTTAATTTCCCTGGTGACCTAAGTCAGATAGAATAGTTTTATCTTTTTTCAGAAAATTAAGGGTAAATTATCTGGTTCAATAACTCTCACTAACTACATTTAGATAAGCATTATGTGTGTTTATTAAGTTGTTTATTTGTTATAATAATACTTGTGATCTAATAAAGATAAGAATTTAGATGGAAGTCAACAAGCTTTCCATTATGCAGCTGGCTCATTTCAAGCACTGAGAATAAATTAAATGATAAAAAACGCTCTCTTGTTTGATTAAGAGACAAAAATTAGTCTTTGTGGAAATGCTTCAAATTGTAAGAAGCAGCTTTCAATTTCTGTACAAAGAGGTAGACATGTATGTGCAGTGAATGGTCTAACATTTCATTGCACTGTCGTGTTATCTTTAAAGAAAGAAAGGGCTGAAAAGGGCACATGTTTCACAAGGAAGACTGTAAATGGCTTAAAATGAAAGAAACACAATTCACTTTTAGGAAGGAATACTAGATAGAATAGCTGCAGTGTTATACAGGGTAACAATTTATTTTACTGCAGCAAGATATCTGAAATTTCACACAGTGGAAGTGGGAGAATTTTCGTCTCTGCTTCTGAATTCTCTATAGAATAAATATCTGTTCATTATCTTGTATCTGTATGCACACACAGTGAACTCTGAATCCTGACTGTCAGAGAGGAAGAGATTAGTCTGTGTCTGTTAAACAGTGAAGTCCTTTAAGTGCTTTTATGTTCTTAAAAGCTCAATCTGTCCTTGTATATGCAATCTGCAGTGTGGTGTATCATCAAAAGAAAAGCTACTGAGTTTGTGCATGCATGTGTAGTAATTGATTTTTTCCAAGGTATTTGCCTGGGTTCAGTATTGCATATTTTGAGGGCAAGATCAAGTCACAGTGCTGAGGAAGAAGCTGCTGCAAATAGGGTAGTGAAAACAGCAGCACAGGTGGAAATTAGATTTAGAATGCAGACATCTTAAATCAGTACCCGTTATGGGAAATTAAGAAAAGTTTTGGTGATAGCAAGTTCTGGGAAAAAAATTGTACCAGAAAACAGAAAGACCTAGATGCCTTCCTGTCTTAAAACAATGCGGTAGCTCTCAAGAGTGAAACCCTGGCCTCACCAGAGAGAGGGCCTCTTAGGGTCTTGTCATAACGTGATTGCCTACTGCATTTCTGTCAGGATTACCCACTGTAATACATCCCCTAGGATGCAAACAGTGAAAATACTCCATAAAGATTTGACAGTTTAGGAAAATGCAAACATTTACATTGTGCAGATGACATATGAGAGGAAGCTGAGAGAACTGGGTTTCTGCAGACTGGAAAAAAGATGGCTAAAGAGAGACTCGTTTTCTGTCTTTGTTTCTGTTATTGAAAAGATGAAGCTAGGCTCCTCTTGTAGGTGCACAGCAGAACAAGAGGCAGTGGATCCAAGTTGAAACAAGGGAAATTCCTCTGAAGAACAGTGATTCTTCACAGGGAGGTTGATTTAACACTGGAACAGGTTGCCCAGAAAGGTTGTGCAATCTCCATCCTTTACGATACTAAAAACTCAGCTAGATGAGACCTGAGAAAACCCAGTCTAGCTTTGAAGTTAGCCCTACTTTGAGAGTTATTGGATGCAATGGCCTATGTCTCTTCCAATAGAAACTACACTATCATTAAAAAAAAAAAAAAAAGGAACACCAGAAAAAATAGAATAAAAAGAAAATGTAGAACTCTTTACATGGCTAGTCAAATATTCCCCAAAAACTGGGACAAAACTGGGATACATTTACATCAGCACTGCTCTTTGAGGCATCAATTCACTTTTGACTTCTGTTTGAATAGGATCAGTAGCAGTGGGATTTCTATCCTTGGCTAAGGCTCTTCCAAGGTATATCAATACAAATACCAGAAAAGAAGGGTGGCTTCATCAGAAGAAAAAATTAATAAAGACAAAGTTTAGCAAATATGTAAACTGTAGGTTATTTGATTATAAGAATAGAGATTCCATCAAAGTCATGCCCTCAGATGGAGGAGGAAGTAAACTGACAAATCAAAAGATAGTGCTTTTTCCGACACATGGCCAATCATGTGATGAGTCTGTGACTGTCAGGGATGGAGAACGAATGTGCTGACTGAACTGTGACAGGCAGTTTGGATGTCTAGTGATGTGATTTGACATCTTCTTTGTGATTTTTGGTAGTGTAGATTCCTTTGATCAAAGTATATGGCTCCCCCCATGCATCTTCAAAAGCAGCAGGGATTGTCCCGGCTAAAGTTTGGTTACTCTTGGAGCAAGGGAATGCTTGCTATGGAAACACAGCCAAGTGTTATCCATCTCACTACCAAACAAGTATCCTTGCCTGAGGAGAAGTGACAGATGGCTTACCATGCGTAACCCTGTAATTCACAACCTGCTTTATGTGGATCTCTTGGCCATTGCTTTCTTCTCTCCCTCATTTCCATTTCCATTCCCACTCCCACCATTCCTTGGGCCTTTGCCATCACCCTCCCACTCTCTCCCCATTCCTATATTGTTGCCTCTCTCCCACAGCACTGTTGCTGCTCCCTTCCTGCACTTTTCTTGTAGGCACCAGCTGAACTGCAGGGCCAGGGGGATGTTTGCCAGCACAAGGCAATGGGGAAAACAACTGTGGTGTTGCTCCTTTTTATCACATTCTTGTTAGTGTTGCATATCTCAGCTGCTGGAAAGTGCTCTTATAGCCTGTTTGATAAGTTAAAATTTTTCACCTCAAAACATTATTTTGTTTAAATGATGGGGGAGAAAGAATATGTTAAATGTTTACGTTGTTTACACTGGACTCTCCCTGGCAAATTTCCATCAGTTCCTTAGCTGTGATTTATTTTGTTTGTTGCAATGCAAAGCTTACCCAGCTGTATGTGGACTGTCAGGATGTTTGTACATTTTGGAAGTGGAACCAAATATGCTTTTTAAAGTTCAGTAAAACTTGCTGAAATCATCCAGCATTTAGTTGCAGTGGAAGTTAAAAATACTGAAGATGAAATATCAGGAAATTAATCACGTGTCACTCCTGAAATGACAGGAAGAAGGAAGTCTGATCTCTCCATTTCTTCTTCAACCTTCCTGTCTAAGGGATATGGACTACAAAGGTCATATAGAGTTCAGAGCAGATATGTCCAAACTGGATTTCTTGAGATCAAACCACATTCAAATGTACCAACTCCCTCTTGGAGTGCTTTACACCTGCGTTCCTTAGTTTCTTCAGTGACTCACTGTGACTGTTGCCTCTGTTGATTGTGAACAGCCTGGGTAGGCTGGTATGTGCACTTGTGGACAGGGATAGCAGCACATTTGAATGGGTGCTGGCAGTGGCTTAGAAATTTTGCTACAGTAGAAAATGTGAATTTTGGAGGGAACTGTGGCCCTCTGCCATATGCAGACTGTAAAGACAAGGGGTGTTGCAAAAGGACGTGTTCTATGCAGAGGCTCAGACTGTAAAACAGGTTTGATAGAAAGTGCAGCTCCGCTTTTACTTTCTGCTCCCATTGTGACATACACTGAGCAGAAACCTTTGGTCTTTTGAAAGCCTTCTGATTGCCTTTTGCTTTAAATAGCCCTGCAAAGAAATAAAAACAGACTGTCTCTACTACACAGGCTGGGAGATTTGTGCAAGTTTCCCTTAAACTATAAAATATTTTAATTTTATGAACTGAAGGTATTTGAAGTCTTCAGGGTTTCAGGTCATTCTAAAAATTAGGTGTCACTAATCAAAATTTAAACTAAGCTTTGACCTAATACCCTGCATATTTTTTTGCTTGGAATAAAAGCAGGAGTTGCCCCAAACTTGCCCAATACATAGTAAGTTTATAAGCAGGTTCCAATCAAATGTTTTACCAGTAGTAACCTAGAAACATTAACAGGGATGCAAATGGAAAATGCTGGTAATGATTTAAAGACACATACAATACAAATGGGGATAGTGAGGGGTGAAAGCTCTCATGGTTTATTATTGCTCTAGTTGCCGGATTGTTACATTCTTTTGATTTTCAGATGGGGTCTGCAGATCAGGGGGACTTGCTCAAAATGTGTAGTTTCTTAAAAATTTAAATGAGAATATACCCCCATCTTAATCAAAGGAAGCAAATCTTTAATAAAAAAAAAAAAAAAACAAACAACAAAAAACCAAAGTAAAAACCCAACAACCCTGACATAAGTAACTAGTTTTAATTTAAACTTTTTATAGCTTTTCTTCTCCAGGAAAAATCTGATTTTATTTAACTGATGAAGTTTAAACTTGCCGCTGTACAGAGAAAATAGTCTTTACAGTATTTCTGGGTTTTTTTGAGGGGTTTGTTTCTAGGCTAATCATGAGGATGAATTACATACAGATTTAGGAGCCATTCCTAGGGGAAAGTTTAGTCTAACTTTGCAGAGGGGATATATTTTGGGGGGAAATTCTCTTAGCTTTTCTGTGTGAGATCTACTGATTCAGTTGGAGTATTCATAAGAGAAAGATGTACTTTCTGAGAAGTAAGATTTTCTAAATTGCCTGAAATGATTTCTTTAAAATGTATATGTAAAGGGTGGGAGAGAAGGACAGAGTAACAAAGTACAGTGTAGCTTGTAGGAAAGAAGCAGTATATCATGGAGCTAAGTGAGCCTAAGCAGGATAGGGAAGCTCAGCCTGTGGCTAGAAGAAAGGGGCAAGCATTAAAAGGAAATGCTGCTGAATAAAAAGATGAGAAGGAGCATTTGAAAAGAAAGAATTAAAGATCATGGAGTGCTGGTGCCATAGAAATGCTTTCTGAATGCTTTTTGCTGGAAAAGCACAAGTTCATTTTTAGAAAGGTCATGGTTTATGACCAGCAAGTGCCAACAAAAGATACAGTAATGCAGAAAGAAGTAAAAAAAAAAAAAAAAAAGTATATTCCATCCAGTTTGTATAATTTGGTTTTGTTGAATTTTGATTCAAGGGATACTTCTCATTCTGGCAGCTAGGTGCCACGAAGTAGGGTCTGGTTATAAAGGGTCTGGATTCTCCAGGGAGAAGCAAGGGATCACATAATCAGGAGAATTTCAGGAACAACCCATGGAAAATTTCTTCTTGATAATAAGAGAGTTGTGCATCAGTTATTTTGAAAAAGGCTGGACTTCATGTTATGTATTTACAATGGGAATTGGAGATTAACAGCATTTAGTGCCACTGTAGAGACAGATGTTTATACCAGGTCTTGTAAAATCACTGGCCACCGTTTGATAAAGAAAAACATAAAAAAAAAAAAAAAAAAGACTGGTGGTGTTTTTCTGAGATTAAATAATGCCATATTATCAGTACTTGGCCCTAATACTTATCATACCCAACATTGCCATAGTGATGTGGGACATTCTTTTCTGCAACTTGATAAGAATGAAGTGGCAAGCACTTTTAGTGTATGTAAATGGAACAACAAAATGTTTCTTTTTCAGTAAATGTTTTATCACGGGTGTCTTCCTTGTAAAATAATTTTTATCTGTTACTTTAACTACAAAATATCTTCGTGTTTGCCATCAATTTTTAAATTGAGCTAGTTCTAAAGCATTAGATACTCTATCAGCTAATAATAAGTTTTTGTGGTTTAAAAAACCCCAACGTTTTCAGAGTCAAAGTTTAGAAGAATATCAATGCAAAGTAAAATTTATAAATATATATTTAAGCAGTAATAAAGGTAAGAATGTCAGCTGTAGTACTTATTAACTCTTGAATAGACAAATTCTTACATAGTTTGTTGAAAGTGATTCTATAGCAGAAACTGTTTATTGAAATATATTACATAAAAATAATGCTTCACTTTGAACAGTATGAAGGATTCATCTCCAGAAATGTTTGCCAGGACTGTGTATGTGTTGAAATTTGTCACAGAAGAGATCAATAAGTGGGCACTGCTTGAAAAGTAAATCACCTGGGGAGAGCCAGCGAATTGTCATTGTAGTGGAAGTATCTCAGTAGAAAGAGGTATCTGTCCCTGTTCATTAGAAAGGAAAATGAAGAGGGACGGAGGGAATGAGGAGGGTGGATTGACTAATATAAAGAATAACTGTGGGGGGTTAACTCTTCCTGTTTGTGCTGTCAGAACTCGTGCTTTGAGTTAATTGATGTCTTTGGGGACCCCAGAAGGAGGCAACAAATTGTCCTCTGGTTGTACCAAATTCACTGATTTGACAAAGTGGTCTCTTTAAATGCAGAGGCAGAACATTAAATGGAGCTAAAAAAGATATCTGCATTTGTAGCAAATGCACTGCATTAGAATTTGAGGAAATGTTGAGAGCAATGAAAGGTAAAATTTGCTCATATTATTCCAAGGAATTATGTATGAATACAGCAAAGAAAAACAGAACTAACCCAGCCAATAAATAACCACTGAGACCCCCTACTCAAAGCCTATTTAAAAACAACAGGGCTTGTTCCATTCATTTCAGTGGAGCTGCAATGGGGATCTAAACTGGCAGGAGAGGGGAAGACCTCTTACATATCATGAATGAAGATCTTCCATACTGGGCAGTATACACAGCGGATCCAAGAAACTTGCTAAATTTTCTCTTTTTCTTGTTGCTGTATTTTGGTATCACTAGGGAAAGGCAGAACAGTGTGCATAGGTGGAAAGGAATGGGAATCATGTCTATGAAACCTAGTGTAATGTAATTTATTGAAAATGCAGGTATTATCCATTTTGTCTGGATTTTAAAATAATTTTGGGTTTAAAATGTTTGATATTCATAACTTCTTTGGAGTTTGCGTGTGTGAAACTGCACATTCAATAAAACATTTTATGGCTGCTGAGCAATGAAATTCCACTAGTCCTATACAAATTTAGTCTTTGGTGAAATACAGCCTGTGGAGAGGAGGAAATATCAAAGACATGTACAACTGTACAGTTATAGAAATGGCATAACAGAAGTTAATAAATGGATCTAGACATTTAATAAAATGTGATGTTGATTTCTGAAACTTGAACAATGTCACAGAAAGAATACTGTTCTTCAGCAATAACTTTGTTAATCATGACTCTGCTCTTGTGTGTCCTTCATTCTTTTGACTCTCCACTATGCCTTTTCCAGCTTCTTCAACATGTGAGACAAGATTCTGATTGACACCAGCCTCATACACTACACAACCCCTGAAAAAGGTTCACTCTGCAAGGTAAATTCGCACTCTACGTGATGAGAAAAGAGGAATTTACTGTAATGTGATTGTATTTAAATACCTCCAAGATGTTTATGGAAAATAATGCCTTAAGATGATTTACTATGACTGAAGCCCATGGTCCAGCGGATCTCTTGTAGTTCCCCCAGTCTTTAGGCCTAGATCATGATTCAGACACTCTATGCTGTCTCTTCCAGAACCTGCTAAGTTTTAAGTGTTTGAATTTTTTACAAACTTGTTATGGAAAGCATATCAGCAGCAAACACTACTTCTGCTTGTGACTGTAACGAGAATTCCACATGGACAGTCATTTTTGAATGCTGTTTTACTGAGCACTTAATGA
Source organism: Xenops minutus (assembly GCA_035221455.1). Taxonomy (NCBI): domain Eukaryota; kingdom Metazoa; phylum Chordata; class Aves; order Passeriformes; family Furnariidae; genus Xenops; species Xenops minutus. Next base: position 30,345,127 of record JAWWEE010000074.1, read on the forward strand.
ACAGCTAGATATTCTCTGCCTTAATTATTTTGTCATTAGTTAAGAATTTCTAATGAAAGTATAAGGAGTAATCCTTCCATTTTATATTTGACAACTTGAAGCCTTTCAGGGAATCAGACACAAAAGCGTTGTCTGGAAAATGGAGAGCAAATTTGGCAATCTCTTTTTTATTTTTTTTTTCTCATGCACATTCAGAGTAAAAGAAGCAGATATTCTGTATGGTTCTTGTGTTACTGACACAGCCTGAGAATAAAGCTTTGGCATGAATTCACCTTGTAAAAGTTGTTACAAAAGAAAGTGTGTGTGTATGTACAGACTATTGGAAAGATGGCCTTTATTTGAGCAGTGCTGGTATCTCTGCTGATAGACTGATACTGCATTTCTTGGTACCACTTTTTCTTAAGAGCCATAACAGACCTGTACAATTGCTAGGGAATAAAAACATCAGATAAACAGTTCTTAGCATCTCTCTTAAATCTCTCCCTAATCGATCAAATATATTTCAGTTCTAGTTTAATTAGATGTCTGTCCAAAGAGAATCAAACATCCATTCAAAGCCTCAGGTGGTTAAAATAGATCTAGAGGTTGGCAACCTGCAAGTGTTCCTATTCAGAGAAGGTGATGTGAGGTGTTGTCTTGTTTATGTTTGCCTTTTCCAAAAATTGGTTCCCTCTGGCAAGCAGCTGCTATGTCCTCACCCTCTCTGTTGTTGCCAGTGCCATATTATATGTAAAGACAGGTACTATTGTCGTCTTTGCTCTATCAGCTCAGAAAACACTATTTGCTTCTCTCTTCAACATTTTGTGTGCTCTGGGATACAGTGATAGAGGAACAGAGATAAGAATGGTTTCTTGAGTGAAGCAAAGCTGATATAAAATGAGCAAAACTTGTTCTTGATGGATATTACCTTGCATGGTGGAGAAATGAGTAAGACATAAGGTTCTGGTGACAGAACTTCCACAAAATAAAATTCAGATCATGGTAAGGTATAAAGGAAATAATTCTAGATCTTGTCTTATGCTGTCTACCTCCCTGCACTGCTATCAGAGGGTGCTTTACTGTAGGGCTTGTTAGATTGTCCCAAGTTTGTCAGCATTCTCACCAGCTTTCCTCCCAAACAAACAAGCAAACAGGAAACAAAGAATATAAGCAACTAGAAGAGGTAAGTCTTTCCCTTTCAGATGATAAGCCATGTTGTCCTGAAGATTCACTTTCCAACCCTGCTTACTAATTGCATGTATTTGAATGGTTGTGAGTCCATTATGCGTGCTCTGTGTAGTATTCTTCTAGATGTCTCTGTAAAACTATTATCCTGTAGCATTCAAGTGTGTTTCTTTCTAGTAGTGCATTAAGTAACATGACTGACATCTGTCACATATGATTTGTTCTCTTCTCTTTGAAAACATACCTATGCCTTGCTCTATAAACTACCTTCAATCAAACAACTCATATCAAAGTTATTTTAAAAAGGAATCCATCTCTCCTACACAAGGATAGACTGATTATTAATGCAACCAGCAATGATAGTTTTGTAATATCTGGAGGCTGTTTGACCTATGAGCAATTGCTGGCCTTGCCAAAGCTGATGGGTGGGCTAGCTTTTCAAACGAGTAGAAATGCCAAGCTGTTTTGTGAAGTAAACTGTTTTACACAGGAGAAACTGTACGAGGTTCACACCAGTCATGGATGTACATGAGCTGCTAGAGCAGAACAGTCTCTTGGGCAAGTTTACTGTTGCTCCCTTCCCTTAACAAGGAATGTGCACCATTCAAAATTGTGATTTATGGGACAGTTGAATCTGAATTTTGTTTTCTTCCCTGAAGCAGGGAGAAGGTTTTTGAGAGGACTGATTCAACCTGCAGGGGCTATGAATTTTATTGGTGGAGCTTTGCAAGGAATTGAACTAGAAAGCCAAGAGAAGGTCAAGAAATAGGAACGGTATTGCCGTGTGGGGAAATACAGCCTCAGGAAATAAAGCTGCAGGAGGGGTGAGGAAGAGTTTGCCCATTGGACAGCAAAATGCTTATGGTCCAGCAGCTGAATGTGCCTTGGCTTAAGTTGACCAGCAGTGTTCCTAAATAGCAACAGATGCCAACCACCGATTGTACCTGTTCAGCACTCAGCTAACTCCTCTTCTGGGCTACAAAAAAGAACAGATGTTCATGGGGCTTTTTATACCTCTGTGGCACCCCTGTCTTTCTGTACAAATATTAGTAGTGATATATATTTTGCATGCTGTTCTCCAGCCTGCTGATCTCCTCACTTTCTCCTACTTTGACAGAAACGTATCAAAGAATCAAGATGTGCACTCAGCTGAAAAACCTCTTACTGAATATTTTCTTCATCTTGTTTCCAACCCCTTGTTTCCCATCCAGCCCTTGCCTACTGTTATACACCATGACATCAATGAGCTACAAAGACATGCTATGAACTTGGACTCCTATAATAAAAATTCAGTGGGATGAAAGGAATGCGCCACACATCTGTCATGTAAACTTCCATCGTTCAATTCTATGTCAGTCCTTGATATATCATTGATGGGCCTGAATTCCCATTTTGGGTGGGACTGTCTAGGAGACTAGATAACATTTCTGAGCCTACCAGCCAGTAAGGGACAGTTCAGTTTGGCAATAATATGTGTGAGCATATGGAATAACAAGAACTGTCTCTCAGACAAAAATATTGTTTGGTGATGCTGATAAGAATAATTTGTTAGCAAGCTTACTTACTTTTTTTTTTTTTTTATTCAAAGAGTAGATTAATATTAAGATAGTGAAATATGCATGCTTCCTGGATCTGGAGACAAGCCTCAAAGATGATTTAAAGAACAGTGTTTAATAAAATCTAATGTAATTATTGCAATTCTTAAAAAACCCCTGACCAACACCCTAAATACAAGTGGGAGAAATCTGTTTTGGAGACTTTTTTTATGTATACACACCAGTTGCATGGCTGCAACATCATATCTCAGGTATCTCAGTGGTGGCATTGAACTGGCAAACCAACAATAGTAAAACACCAGTCTTCAGGGTGCTACAGCTCTACTTAAAAATCTTTGCTTTTTCCCACCACAAGAACAGAGAGCTGACTTTTCTCCTTCACTGCTTTTGGACTGTTGCAGCTGTGTTGAAGGAGAACACGTTTTCTATAAAAAATGCAGACATGTGGGCTGAATGGTGAGGTAGAGTCTACTGAAGTCCCTAATTCTGACTTTACATACAGAGACAAGCTACAGCCCGAATCTTGAGGACTTTCAGCAACTCTGACTTTGCACTCAGCAAAAAGGGCAAGAATACCAGCATTCTCAGGAGCTGAGGCAAGTGTGCCTTGCATGTTCCCTGGAATTCAAACAGTGAATGAAATACTGTGCTTCTCTGATACTATTATTCATGGAGCTACTTCACTAGCATGGCAATCCTCCACCACTTAAAAGTGGTCTGTGCTTCAAGGCTGTGTGTTGGGTCATAGATTTTATCAACAGTACACCTAGTAAGCAGATTGCAGCTAAAACATCTATCCCTTTGAGGCACAAAGTATGTCTTGTATGATGATTCTACTGTTGTCCCTGTGACCTACAACCAGTCATCCATTAAATCTGATTTCTATTAGATTAAATCAAGCCCTGTGGTCTATCTGAGCATCAACTCGGCACCAAAATTTCTCAAATATTTTTATTCTTCAGTCATAGTTTGGCTGTCACAAAATCTGCTTCAAAATGGTGTAGATGTCTTGCAGGATCAGCCCAGAGTAATTTGATTAAATGCAGCATCACTTTGTGTGTAGTCCTTCTAAGAACTATCAGGGTTCACCACAAGCTTAACTTTCAGCATAAAAAAAGGGGCAAATTCTGAGTGATAAGCCTCTTGATTAACTAAGGAAACAGAAACAAAACACATATATGTACAAAATTTGAGAAATCAAATGGACACCTACTGTAAAAGCATTCTATTTGCATGATAAATAGTAATTGCAGATTAATAGAGCTTTCAAAAAGAAGGAGATGTTCTAAATACTAGCTCCAAAAAATAAAAGAAATGTTAGTAAGAATTCTCATCTTGAGAGGTGATTTAGACTGAAGAGAGAAAGAAACCAAGTTTTCCGTGAATGTTGACTTCTTTGAAACTAAAAAAATAATGCTGTCCTCTGTACCAATACAGAGGTATTTAGCAAGCTCCTAAGAGCAGTCAGCAGTGCCTGTAAAGGCTGGAAATCCAGCTTGTTAGGTCTCTGTAAAGAAGGTCTGTGAAGAATTCTTGTTCATGTTATGTGAATGGGAAAATAAATGACTATCCATACTTTTAAAAGTGACTCAGAGAATCAAATATATCCAATATGTTGTTCTTCCAGTATGTGCCTCTTAACATTTACTATAACTTTTCATGTCAGCAACAAACATCTATTAGCTACCGTTAAAACTAGCAATACCACAGTATTAATGTTGGCTTAAGTGTTTCATAAATAGTAAGTAGTGAAGCTTTTATAGAATTTGACATGAAAGCAGACTTATAGTTGTTAATATGCCCTTAAATGAACTTGTAATTCTTCATCAAGCTTGGCCTGCTGAAGGGAGGGAATGCCAAGAGAACAATGACAAACCTCCCAAGCCAAGGGAATGGAGATGATGTCGTGACTCAGCTACCTGGGCTGTTCAGCTAATCAGTGTCATTTAAAAAAAAAATCAGCATATATCCCACTCGAAGCTTCCTAAAGAATTCCAGAGGGAATCCCCATGTACTATTGGAGGAGCAAATAAACACACCATTTCCATCATAGATAAAGAAGAACATGTTAAAAGAAAACAAAAAGAATAAGTTGACTTGCACAAATAGAGAAATTGAGGTCAATAAATGAGCTCTTGCCTAAGAGCTGGCAATTCTAGTCAGACACATGAAGATCTCCCACTGAAGTCTTCACCAGTCTTGTGCCAGAAAATAAGGCTCTAAATTTCTTTCTAAATATAATTAGCCTGAGGTTAAGTGAGATGTTCAAAAGTGATTGGTAAGTTTGAATTGCTTAATTCCTAAAAATCAAAATTCCTTAAAGTGTTTTGATTTTAGTAGAATATAGAACATGTTGGAACTGTAAAATAATGTTTATTTCATATTATATTTTATATTAATTATTGAAACAATCTAGAAATAATCAGGTGAAAAATATGTATGCATGTGGAATTAGATAATTTTGTAGCAGGCTGAAAGCTAAGGAAATATTGCCCATCTTGCAGTTTAGAAGCTTCACTTATATCTGCATTTTCTGAATTGATCAAAGCCAAGAACTGCCGAGAGGGGTGGGACTTCCTGTGACAGTTGGGACTACCAATACAGGAAAATATGCATCAGAGCATGGGGTGGGCATTTCTTTTCACTCTTAGTGCTTGACATAATAGTAAAGCATATTCTTGAATGTAAATAAATGACATGAATAGTCAAAACCGTTCCTTAGAGTATAGACTGACTGCACAAGAAAGGTTTACTCAGCACATTGTTTGCTTGGTGGTTTGTTAGAGAATCTTTTTTGATAAATCTCTTTTGAAGGTTTTGAGCTTTTAAAGATTCGTTCACTCCTTTCAATTTTTTTTTTTTTAATACATCCATCAGACTTGGTTAATGGTTATTTATCTTCTCCAGTTAATTCACCATTTTTGTATTTCTTTTATATGTCTATAAATAGAATTGTCCTGCATGTACTACCTGGTGTTTGTCCATCATTCTTATTAGAAAAAGTGCAATTTAGAAAAATCACCAAGCTCTTTTAAATTAATTCTCTTTTTTTGGTTTCTGCCTGGGCAAATAATGCTCATTTTATGGTGATCAGCTGGTACTTCAGATGTACCAAATAATTTCTTACTATTTTACTGACATGCCAGTTGCTTTATTCTTCAGATTTCTTGATTATGTCTATAATTTCTTTCGTAGATTTTGTGTGCTAAGGTTTGCTCCCTTTCATTAGAGTCACTCAGGCTGCTAAAGGGACACAAATTAAAGTAAAATGTGTAGCTGATGAATATGTGGATATTGTTGCTAGGCATTACCCTTAATATTACTGCATCTGAAAGTGGGGAGATGCGGTGAATAGGATACAGAGGTACTTCAAACTCATTAAACTACTGTGCAAGACTTCAAGGGTCAAATAGTTGTAGCTTACAGCTGTTAATTTTTGTTCCTTGGGGAAGCTTTATGCACAAGCACAAAGACACTGTGGTCTTGGGGTACTATAATTGCAGATCTGTTGACAGTATTTTAAAACCTCAAAGGTTATTCATGCTGGCTTGCTCACCTGCAGTAAGTTCCAAAGTCCTAGAACAAGCAGAGTTAAAGTAGCAATCAAAGCAGCGTTTTGTATACATGAAGCATTTTAATTTTCTGGAATAGTTCATTCAATAAGCCTTTCTGATAAAAGATTTTGTTTACTGTGTAACTGGGATCTAAGCACTGAGGATAGAAAAGTGCCTTTGTGAGCAATGTGATTTTCCTTTGCTGTACAGCTTTACACAGTGCTGGTCAGGGGTTGCAGTGATTCTGCAATGTGAAAGTAGTAGCAAACTTAGCTTCAATATCACACTGGTTTTACACACATTTAAGTGCTTTTGTTAGTTCATCTGTTGTGTGTTTCATGGTAGTGTTGTCATTGTGTTCCTACACCATAATTTGATTGAGCACTGTTACTTTATCACAGAAGAAACGGTAAGGTTCAGCGATCCACTGCACCACCACTTCCATTTTCTCATTACAAAAATTGACCTTCTTGCTGGTGTTTGAAAGGGCTCAGACCACTGTCATTCAGACTTCAAGACTGGTGAGCAGTAATAATAGTATAGGAAGTAGGAGCAATAGTTAAAGCAGCCTGGCATTGTGCTTCCTTCCTGGAATCCATTTTGAATTTCACAGTACAGGCAGCGGGTGTCCTTTGCTACCTCCAGCATGCATTGTGCTTTGCTGTAATCCCCTACTTGTCATTAAATCATTTAAATGTATTAAGGCAACACACTGCAGGAACATTTTGCCATGTTCCTTTTGTTTTGTGGGTGATTTTCCTCAACCTGTTTCAACAACCCAGAAACAGCACAGCGCTATTAAAAAACCCCAAAGCTAACCAAGAAGATTGTAAACTGACCTACAAAATCTATTCCCACACATGTTATACACCATGCTGCAAGACACCCCTATAACTGTGTGCCTAAGTCTGCAGCTGCTTGTGATGAGAAAATGAATCCTCATGCAAACAGTCCAGCACCTTAGAGACCTTAGCCATGGGTTTGGGGGAGTTTACATCCCCCAGTCTGGAAATACTTCCTTATGCCCTTTTGCAAATGTACTCGCTGGACTGCAGTGTTTTCAGTGCATACATGGTACATGGACCTCACTGAATCTTCTCTCTGATATTTCACATTTTCCAGTAAAACTCTTCTGTGGGATTAAGGGAATGTGTACTCTGTCCACTGCAGCGCAGCTACATCAGATATGGATTGCACAGCATAGCAGGTGTAGAGGCAACTCCCCATCTTGTGAAAGGTGGAGTTTCATCAGAGTTTGGGTAACAAAAATCAGGGATTTTCCAAAGAATAATAATCCCCTCCCCTCCCTTCCCCCGCCTTCCCTTGGAGGGCCTGTTTAAAGTACTTCTGACAGAAGTAACACTGGCAGAATTTGCAATTTACCACCTGACAAAGTTGTCAGGATCAAGGGCCTTGCCTTGGGATCTGACGCAAATATAAGATTATCCAGTGATAACTGTGAACTTTGTTGAACTGATCTATCTCCATTATCCCTTGTTGAATCCCAAACTTGGAATGTCAAATACTGAGAAAAGCAGCTAGCTTTTGCATGACTGACTACATATAGCATGTATCCAGACCTGTTGTCTTCACTGTGGGCTGAAATATCAACAAAAGAATGAAGAAGTAACAAAAAATGGCAAAAAACACAATGGTCACTCTGATTTAAAGAGCCCTTCATGAACTAATGTCTTGTGTTTTTCATGCACTCACAAGTCTCTACTATGGATTGGAACAGAGGTTGCCTGTGTTTCAGTAGTTCATGTTCACTTGAAAGCCTGTGGAAGTCATCAGGAATCACCCATGGACCTTATTTGGATGTATTGATTCCCTTCTGTTAATTGGGAAGAAACTAGGAAGCTCTGGGATAAAATTACGGTCTCATGAGCTATTCATAGCCAGATGTGAATCTACATGAGAAGGTTTTTCTTGGTATTACTTCTCTTTATGTTGCTTGTTTCATCTTCTCCCCTGTAGGAAAGTTACCAAAGGGGCACACTAGACACGAGAGTCTCCCCCTCTGCTGATTTTACAAACAAAAGGAAGAACATTTGAAAATGGCAACATCATTTATACCTACAAGTCAGGCCAACTGCTGACCTGATATTGGAAAGTATCATTCCACTGAACTTAGTGATCCTGAACATACTTGCTCTCAACCTAAATTTGGCTCACTTTGATACTGAGACATCTTTTCCTCTTCCCTGAGAAATTCATAATTTTTCCCCACCTGTAAGAAGGCCCTGATGTACAGTTTTTTACTTTGGAGAACTGGGTGAGTACAGAGCAAATGCAGTCAGCAGCAAAAGTGTTCCCATTTCACTACAGAAAGCATATGAACTCTTTGTACCTGATGCTTTACACAATATGCTCTCTGGCTTTAAGAAAACATTGTTTCATGTTCTTACTCTAATCAGCCTTGTCTGCCAGCTCAGAGAAAAGAGAAGTTCATTGTTATATGCAGCTGTCATTTGTTCCATCTCCTTGCTCTTTCTGACTTCAATATCTTTGTGGTATTTAGTGAAAGTAATTTTCAGTTAGAAATCTTCTGCCCTTTCAGTAAGTGCAAGTATAGCACTTCATCAATGGCTAAAGAATTCCAAGCTATCTGGGATGTATCAGGACAGTTGATAAAACCTCACAGAGCAACCTATGATAGTACATCCCATCATAAATAAAAAAAAACCAGAAAGGGCCTTTGTCAGTGTTTATCTGTAGCGCTTTTATTCTTTGCCCTTGATTTCCTCTTCAGAAAATTGATGCACCCTTAAATTGAAGCAGGAGGCTTGACAGGTGATGGTTAGTGTGATAACTGCTCAGATTTCATCAGCCAGTGTTTTTTCTGGTGTTGCAATTGTAGGAACTTTCAGCTAGATTACCTGTCATCCACTACATCAGATAAAAGAGGGAGAGTTGAAAGATGCAGTTTTGCCACTGTACCTTATAGGAAATGAAAAGTGTGGGTGAGGTAACAGTAGCTGAAAAGAAGTACAATTATTTTCTAATCAGGCTATTCTGTCAAGAATGCCACTGCTGAAATTGGCAATCATTGGGCAGAATCCATTGTTAAATTTGCATTGTTAAATTAATAGAGGAAAAAAATCCTAAAACAGATAGTCAGTCATACTGTAGGTAGTAGCTCAAGTACTACTTTTAACTATCCATTTAAATCCTCTGTATATGTAAAACAAAATACAATCTATAATTGGACAGAAAAAATATTCCTATTTTGACTATTTTTTGATATTATTATTTCATCCTACTTATTCTGATGTTAGGTGTTAGGTTGTTCTGTTTTTGGGGTTTTTTCCTCTGAACTTTTTATAGCTCAATTGCTTTGTAAAAAAATGTTACTTATTTTGTGTTCATACAAAATTTTTGTTTAACAATTAGTGCATACTACCAGTACCAAAATATTAAATGTATATACTTTTGCCAATTCTTCTGTACTGTAAACAAAATTGGACTGCTTTTGACTAGCCTAAAGTGTTAAATGTACAAAGATGACCTGAGTTTAATTTAACTTAATTGCACTTTGTAAAATTTATAGTTTTAAGTTTCTATACAGACTTCATTCTGTGCTTTAACAATTACTTTCCAATGTTGAATTTCCTAAATACAGAGCAACTGAAATGTGTTTTGTGTTCTATGCCTTGATTTATTTTGTTTATCATCCCTAATCTATTCTTCTATGTAGTTGAGGTCTGCTTTGAATTTTATTTAAAATTATTTCATATGCAAACTCTAAAAAAGAATAAAATAAAAACATAACCACCACTTTGTTAAATATCACTGTTCCCAATACTGCAGTTGAAGGTCTGTCAGCAATTCTATTACAAATGCTTATTTTTCTAAGACTTATGCAGTTTAGCTATGAAAATTCTCTCTTGGGTGAGACTTGGCAGCTGAAGGTTCATCATGTGACTGCAGCTATTTGCTGCTATTGTTTTACCAAATATTCTCAATTTGTTAGAAGACTTGTTGTCAAAGTCATAAGTAGAAAGCAATTTTGGAAAATGCAGAAGACTAAATCTACAGCCTCCTAATATTTTGTCTGTGTCCTTGTTAATAATAATTTCATGTCTCACAATGATTTTGAGAGAATCGTATTTTTATTTCTTCTTCCTAGATGGCAAGGACACTGAGAGATCAAAAGGATTGGCAAAAGCATCAGTGGGAAGAAGTGGTGTTTTCTTACAGGTTCTTTGTCACTATTTTAACCTCCAAATGGCTTCTGTAAAGGAATGTTGACCCAATGTTCCATTGCTCATACTGGAAACTGCTACAAACATTACTCATAAAAGAAAATAAGGTATTTTTTTACATATCCAGACTTGAAATCTGCACATTTTCACTTTTGGTGTGATGAATGAAATGCCACAGCTTCATTTTATGCAACGATGAAGGAACTTTCTGAGACCTGTCATTACCTCTGGCCATTGCAGAAAGTTCTCATGCAATCCCTTTTCAGACATATCCAGTTCTAAGGGATGATTTGTATACACAATGAGAATTCTTTCCTGAGGACCAATGACAATTACTTGGATCTCAGGGTAGACAGTAAGCTGAACATAAGCTTACACAGTAAAAAAAAATAAAAAAAAAACGATGACAAAAAGTAGGAGAGGACTCATAGAACAGATGAGAAAGGTTAAAAGTGTAAAGTCTGCTTGACAGAGACAGAAGAGATTCACAAAGTGAAGTCTTTCTGTTGAGGTAAAAGTTAAGAGGTCAGTTGGTCACCACTCTAGGTTTTTATATGAAGAAGATACTTTTAATAACAAGATGCTATAAGCAACATTAAAACAGCTTGTTATAAAGAGATTTTGTGATATTTGTCATTCACTTGTACTGGCTGGCAGGGCACTGTTCTGCACCACCCACCTTGCCCCTCTAAGGGGCCCAAGACGACACCCACTCCTCACAGCCCACAGTGCTACAGGAAACCCATACAGCAGTGCTGCGCACCATAGCCTCTGGACCATCGCCCCTGGGGAGCAAACACATGGCTTCTCAGTCTACCTCGGCTCCCAAGGTGATGGCCACTGGCAGACAGGAGAGACAGCCAGACAGGGTAGGTGACTTCCAGCAACGTGGAGAGAAGGATTGCTGCAGGCAATGACTCTGCAGATGGTGGGTAACCTGCTCGGCCACTGCACCACATCCAAGAAGAACCATAAATCTAAGTCTACCAGTTTTGATTGTATGAAAGGGACCTGTTTTAAAAAGAAATAATTTGCTGATCATTTTTTTACATCATGTCTTGTAGTGAGCTTTTGGAAGATCAAAAATTGATTTATCATCTTTCATTAAAAAAAAAAAGGCAAAAAATATCTTTAAAACCAGAGCAGATGTAGCCTATGAATTTGTATGCAAGAGTGCATGTACATATAGAAGATGTTTTTATGAATGTCTTATGACTTTTACTCCTTGAGACAGTAGGTGTAGTAGTTTGGTCCAAGTTATTCTCAGCTGTATGTAAGGGAGGTGGGATCTTTCATTTTCCATACACATTCTTAATATTCTTTAGACAGATGTAGTCATGATCTGGAACCTTAGGTATAGCAGCTGTCAGACCAGACAGGAAACCATGTTTTCCCCTTACTTCTAAAGTTGAGAGTAATTTTCTGCTAATCTGGAAAAATAGCAACATTTGGATGGATTTCTTTGCTGGTAATCTGTGTGTCCAACTTGCATGTCCTGATATTTGACTAAGTCTGAAAATGTCATCAATATAATTACCTAATTTTACTTTTTGCTTAAATCTGTTTTCAGCTGTCTGGAAATGTCAAGGGACAACAAAAAGTGGATATAAATAATGTAGAGGGATAAAATGAATATACGTGAAATTGCACATAGAAATAATACTAGTAGTTACACCTGTAGCAGTATGAAGCAATCTAGAAGCCGGGAAAGCCAGGCTCTGGATAGTTCCTTTTCCACCAGCAAAATGAGGAAATCAACTGAAAATGTGCCCCCTCTAGCATCAACCAAGAGGCTTGATACTCAGCAAGAGGCAAAGCTTTCCAGAAGAGTTTAAACACTAGAACTGAGAATGATGTCTCAAAGACAATTTAGCTCAGACAGGATCTAGGAAAGCTTTGGAGAGGCTTGCAGTCTTTTTAAGAGAGATCAAATATCCAAAACAGAGTAAGTAAAAAAAAAAACCACGTAAGAAGATAGTAGTGATCCATGAGTTCATCTGCTCTTAAGTACACCAAGTGAAACCATCTGAGGAGACTGCAGCTTCCAGCTTTTAGCGGTCTGGACAATTCATGCTGCCATTGCACACCTCCTCCTTCTACTAAATTTAGCCACTGGAAAGGACTGTTCATTTACTCCATCTTAGATTTGTGTATTATTATTATTATTATTATTATTATTATTATTATTGCATAGTATTAGAGAAATACCACAAGGACACCATACAGCTGTAATAACACATCCCACTTTTGGCAAGCTACTTATTCAGATGCCTAAATGAGTGTAGGGTAAGGTAAAAAAGGTAAATAGATGGCAGGGAGGGAAGAACTTCTAGAGATTAAGTTGTGTTTGTGGAGTGGGACAGTGACAGACCTAACTGTTTGACTCATAGTCTATTACTCTAATTACATCCAGGCATCGTAACTTTCTGTTGATAAAATCCTTTCTGATTTAGCAACATATATAACAAATAATTGGTTAAAATTTCTTGATTCAGACTGTTGGGTTTTTTGCTTGAGCCAGCTTTTTAAATGAGATGAGTAGTAAAAAAAAAAGATATTTTCTAATACTGGCAGATAAAAAAACCTTTCATGAACAGAAGTAACTAAGAAAAGGATAAAACATTAGTGACATGATCAGTAGCTTGCAGGGATGCAAATAAAGCACTCCTGTGCTGAGTAGCAGCATAGCAGAGCTTTTGCTGAGAGAACAGACTGGAATGCCTCCTGTTTTGCATTGTTACAGCAGCGATATGTACTTATACATGCCATTAATTTATACATGCTTTTTGGCCCCCCCAAAAGCCAAATGTTAGAATAAGCTATCTAGTCATGCTGTCCATAAATCGAAAAGTGGCTGAAATGATTACACTTGATCTGCAGCCATATTCTACTGGAAGGTCTATTGGCTTGCAAAGGCTTTCAGAGCACATTAACCACAGCTCTCTCTCCCAAGCTGGATATACTTAGCTGCAATTTCTGTGCCTCATATTTTTACCAGTTTGGTCTTAAAATAAGGTATTATTAGGCAGAGACTTGAGTAGCTGCGTATTTTAACAATGATACACAGAAAAAAAACCCTAAAAAACAACTTCAAACTCATTGTCTGTTATATTGGGGGCAGTTCAGGGGGAGTGGGGGAATAGCACAACATTTGCACTTTATTTGAAGCATTAGTACCTTGAAACATAAAGTCCACCATTGTTTTGTCTTCTGAAGATATTTATATCTATTGATTTTATAATTTTTTTTGAACCAGAATAGTCACTGGAACAGTGTTTTTCTGTACTAGGTTAAAAGACAGGATTTGCAATGCCCACTGGGAAAACCCCAAATATACTCAGTCAGTGTTTGAAGGAAGCATGTCATGTTAGTGATTCTGTAAGTAAAATAGAGAAATCAAAAGAAAATATGGGACATGCCATTAAGTTTTGGTTTTGAAAACTAGTTGTTGGTTGTTAGATTCTCATCCACATATTGCATGATCTTTTCTTTCGCTGGTAGTGTTAGCATGATGTTCTGAGTTATATACTGACTGCTCTCCTCTTCACATTGTTGTATATAAAAACTTATTCAGGTGTACCAAATTCCACAGATAGCCTACAAGATCAGAGCTAAAGTCTGAGACATCTGCAAAGGGCACAGAATCAGCTACTGTCCTTTTGTTAAATGCTGATGAATGTCAAGAACTTAACATCATTTGTTTTCAATGTAGGAGACTGAGTTCTCCAAACAGAGTTCAAATTTGTTTGAAGATGTTAGATTACAGTATAAGAAAACTCAACAATTGTCAGATTGTTGAGGTTTTGTATTTTAATCCTTTTTTATTTTAATTGCTATGAAAAAGACCTTCACTGAGATCTGGAAATCTCTGTCACTAGTATGTGGCTTACAAAACAGGGATTACTGTCTGAATTACTTCACTAGTCATTTCCAAAAAAATTATGGGCATACATATTTTCTATAAAGAACTCTGTCTTTTGCATGTGGTCATGGAAGAATTGTTGCTCTCTCCACACTAACCAGTGTGGTTAGGAATGTAGTATAGCACATGATTATGGCCCTGCCATATATTTGTACTGAGAAGAGCAAACAGCTTTCACTTTTGCAGACCTCCTGTGGTTTCCACAAAGTCCCTGTCCCCACATACTCCTCAGTGCTTCTGGTAGAGGGTGTGAGGCCAGCTTGGGCGTTTCTGTATACGGGCTGTGGACACCCTAAAGATAAGATGAGAAACAACAGATGGCTACAAACAGATGGGGGAACCTAAGTAACAATTAGATGCTATTGATCAGTATGATGACAGTTCTCACTACACAGTGATATTTTCTAGGGGTTTGTCCCTGCTTTAAGTGTTGTTTAAACCTTCACTGCTTCTTCTAAGCTGCTATTCCAATGATGAGTTTGCTGGGAGGAAGATGGGAAGAAGAGTTAGATATATTTTGGCCTTATTCTGAGCACTGAAAGGAGAGTAGCACATAGTTTTACATCCTGATGGAATCACACAGCTCCACTCATTGCTTTGGTGAAAGCAGGTATATACGAGGCTGTCAAAAACCAACAGCAAAATGGACTGCTGCTGCAGAGTGAATCATATGTTACCATAAAATCGTTATCTTCATCCTTTCCATCTTCCAAAAAGCAGTAGGAGAAACAAAAACAGTTCCTGGTTTTCTGGTGATAGGGTTGAATTGGACCCAGGCTGCTGACAAAGCTGGGAAGAGCACAAATACAATCTCTTTGATATGACTTTCTTTTCTCTGTTTCTCTTTTTTATCATAGTTACATTCTTGAAAGCACAGGGTTTATTTTTCTGTCTTTGGTGTTCAAAACTTCAAGTACTGGTAGACTTCTATCTTCATCATACCTAATTCATGTCTTAGTGGAAGTGAACGTACATGTATTTTTGGTCCTTAAATATGGCATTCTCTGTGCTCAGATAATTTTGCTGCTGCCTCATAGTTCAGACCTCACTATCTCAGGAATATTTATCTGATAAAATACTGCCTATAAGAGTACAAGACTCTGGCTGGTTATGGACCTCCACCTCCAAGTTCTGGTGTTTGTCGGGCTTTTTTTTTTTTTTTTTTTAACGCTCAAAACCTTCTCATGAAAAAAGAGAAGAATAAGTGTCACATCCCATGACTACCTACCATTAGAAAAGAGAATCTATTATGTCCATATTATTGTTCTGAAAAAGGCTGAGCATTTCTTGAACGGGATGTTACTGTTTACAGTCAGGTGTTGGATACTGCAATGGATAGCTGGCAGGCCTGGGCCACAGTGGTAATTCCCCTCTTATGTTTAGCCAGAGTGTAGAAAAAGCTGACTCCTGACTTCCCATGCTCTGAAGCTGATGCATGGGCAGCGCAAAATAAGCTGTTGGAGTTTTTTTTTGGTTTTTTTTTTTTCCTCCTCTACCGTTTTACATTGCCAATTAATGTCTGACTCTGTCATTGAATATTCATGCCTTAGATTGTTTTTCAACAAATGAGTTGGGAATTGTGTCTTTCCAGTCCAAACCTCCTTTTGTTACAGTATTTTTGCCTATGCTTTTAATCTCTCAGGGTGCCTTTGTATTATTTGTC
This sequence comes from Xenops minutus, assembly GCA_035221455.1. Taxonomy (NCBI): domain Eukaryota; kingdom Metazoa; phylum Chordata; class Aves; order Passeriformes; family Furnariidae; genus Xenops; species Xenops minutus. The sequence continues at coordinate 30,361,191 of JAWWEE010000074.1, forward strand.
TTTGTTCTTACGGGTACTTTCAGCTCCTCCTAAATTACTATTGTTAACTGGTTATGATACTGAATTCATTAAGATCATTACTTCTTTCAGATTGTTACTGAAGATGTTAAGCAAGACAAAACTATTCTTTTTCTATATGTAAACCTCCTTGAATGCCTCACATCAATGCAATGCACTTCCTTTTCCTTGCAAGCACTTTCCTGCCCACCAAATCCTCTTCTCTAGGATTATATGAATCCGTTTTTAAACTCAAATATTGTGAGATTCAAGTCTATAATGAAATCCACATAGGCTGGCTGCATTCTTTGTGTGCCACTGCCAACAGCTCTATCCAAAAAAACCCTGTACATGTTAGCTTGGAGTTTCAGGGATCCCTCAAGTGAATAAAGTTAAATATGTACTTGTAGAAATAAAATCTTAGTGGGTTTTTTTAATCTTATTTTTTCTTAAAGGAGATCAAGAAAGTCCAGGAAAAGGTAATCTCAATAAACCAAAATCAAAGATTTCACATCCTTTAGATAGCTGGTAATTTTCATAGCATTTCTCAATGTTGGTTATTATTTTGTTTAGAGTAGACTTTTATTGTTCAGATCACTCTTTCACTCTGCACCATTTTGGTAATTTTTGTTCTTTATCTTCTAGGCATTGTTAAAACCCAAAAACATCAGTTCTTTACTGAGAAGAAATTTTTTTTTTTTATAACAAAGGAGATGTAGTTTCTCTTAGCTAATTTGAAAATTTTAGAATTTCACAAAAAAATTATTTCAAGATCATCATCATCATCATCATCATAGTTATTATTATTGTTGTTGTTATATTTTCTTTATTTTAAAAAATAGCTTTCTTTTCAAAAAAATCTTTCTTAGCAATTCTCTTCCTGGATCATCTGTATTTGGAATCATTAATTTAGTAACTTTCCTGATTTCTGTCTCTTATGTAGTAGCAGCTATTAATATCATTCTTGACTCTTTGGACATTTCCACTTCACTGAAGGTCCTCATTGATCCTAGTATTTTGGCACAGTCAATACCTGCTGTTTATGTAAGGTTGCTTTCGTCTTGGACTGTAGAAACTCTTAGCAACTCAATGTTTAGCAACTTGTCTTATAAAATTCACCTTTTTAAAAAAAAAAAACAAAAAACAAAAAAACAGAAAACTTGGTGTTTTTGGCCAAATTCCCTAACCCAATTTCTGATTCTCCGAGCTACTGCCAGCTTGTGGGAGCAATGATGGCAAGAATAGCATCATTCAAACTTAGGACTCAAGGATCCAGGAAATGATAGTCCTTTGCCTCAGCCTTCTCTCTAAAGAACCAGACTCCCTGTTGTCTGTTGCTCACTTGTACTCTATCTATTCTGTATTACTTATTAAAGGTTAGATTGCAAGTAGACCCCACATTCATGAGAACAAGGTTCAGACTGTGTCCCTTGTGAGGTGTTAAATGAGAGCATTGCTTGGTTTTACAGATATATGTCCATGAGCATCTTTGCCAGCCTTTTGATAGCTTTAGTATCTCATGACTTTCAGATCTAACTGACCTCACTGGAACTGCACCATTGCAGTGTTTAAATGCCATTTTCACAAGGAGAGCATATTCTTTCCAATTCTGTGCTGTCTCATACTGTTGCAATTTACAGGTTATGCAATAGTTGTCCAAACTTTTTAGCAATCTGTAAAATGTTACACAACTTGATATTTCTCATGGTTTAAAGGCTGACAAAAAAAACCTGCAAAACCCAGGACATTAAAAAGAAATTGTGTTAGTCAGATGATGATATTGTATTTTAAATGGAGATGCCAAATACAAGACCCTTAGCTTTCAGAAAACTGACTTAGATCCACGCATTTACCTCTGGATTGGCTCTATGAAATCCACATGCAGAATAAAAATCTCACATACTCTTTCCTTGATCTCCTAAGTAATGCTCTATATGAATCTATATAACCTGTGGATACATATCTTCTGACTTTCCTATCATGTGATTTATCTCTTATGAAGAAAAGGGAGACCATTCACATCATTTTCGCAGAGCATATTTTATGTTTACAATTTTCTTGCAAATAAAACAAATTTCCACTTTAGCTAAAGGACATTTCAGCTTTACTCCCTAGTCAGAAGGTAGATCTCTATATTTTATTATTGGTGTAACTTGAGAGATATATGCTAAGCCTTTTGTTTAAAGTACATTTAGAATTAAGCAGGCCACATTCAAAGTGAATTATCTAAATAGATTTTGGAAAGAGAAAAGAGTATGTTCATTTTAATATACCTTCAGAAATATTTTACTTCTTGATGATGACAGCAGCTCTTACTGACAACTATTAATACATTATAAACACCCCATCAGAGTTATATAAAAACATGTCAGTTTTAAAGAGAACATCTTTGACAGCAAATTTTCTGATTGTGAAACAGCTGTGCCTCCAGTACAATGCATTAAGTAGTTTATTCCTTTTAGATAGTTAAATTGTGCATGAAATGTTGCTGGCGCAAGGGCTCCAAATCTGGCCTGATTAGCGAACATCTGTTACATTGGAAAAATTCATGTCTACCCTAATTAGCTGTCAGGCTGATGTACATCAGCCCTGATGGTGAGGGATCCTGTGCTGTTTAAGTCAAACAGGTTTCTCTCCTATCCCATCACCTGCCCTTTCAAATCTCTTCCTCTGGTGTGTTGCTGTAATTAGAGATTGTTGGAAATACAATAGAGCAGGTTATGGTCAGTTATAGTCCCATCTGTGCAATTTTTTTATTCCCACAAAATTTACGAACTGACATAAAGCAGTCCTAGCAGTCAGGCTGAGGTCTATATATTTTTCTAATCCTAATCCACTTGCTAAATCTGAAGATTTTTTATTCTTGTAAAGCTAAGACTTTGTGGTGATTGGAAGAAAATCAATAATGGCCTGACAAATTTGTCTTTTTTCTTTTTTTTTTTTTTTCTTTTTTAAAGGATATTTCTGTGTTGAGTATGAAATATGACAAGGAACTGAAGAAAACTCATGAATACAGTGTTCCCTACTATTGACATTTGCATCTGTTCCCTGCATCTGTTTACTGAAACAAGTATGGGCACAATACACCTCATGTAGTGTGCATACATATATATGCATGTATATATTTACATTTCCCCACTAGATTGATATCCTTTAGTTTGAGGTTCCAACTATTTTTAATGTTTTTGCAGGGTTTTGTTAACTTGCTTTTAATGATGTTTTATTTTGTATAAATATTTATTACTAATGGTAGAAATATTCATTAAGAATGTATTGTTTATTTTACATCACAGTCCTATAATACAGGTATCAGCTAAATACAAAACCTCAGTTTCTCAGATGGAATAAATTTTTGTAACTCTTGTTACAGGAGGTACAGGAGCTTAACATTGATTAAGAATCTAGTCCTATTCAATGAAAATAAATTGTGTTTTCATTACTGACTTCTCTCTATGTCCCAACAATAAGGAATAAAGCCAAACTGAGAAACTCATATTTGTTACATTAATTTATCTGGCTTTTTAATCTCACACTTGCCAAAACCTGGTTCAGTCCTTAGTCAAAGGCTATGGTTTTCTTCATCATTGCATGGTTTCAGGCATGAACAAGTAAAATACTAAAATGTGTAATAGGTTGATTAGTGGCACAGTAATTCATCCTCCTTCATATAATTTCAGATTAAGATCTAGTGTTTTAATTTCAATTGTAAATTTTCAGACTGTTAGCTAGTCCATAGGGATTGTTTTAAAATATAGTAAAAGGAATTGCTTTCCATGTTAAGGCATCTTCTTTATTATGTAGTCATATGCAGATACCTGAAAGGTGAAAATTTAAAGTTGCATACTCTCTGATTGAGCATCCTTGTGGGATAGAATTGTGTCATCCCCTCTCACTTCTGTATCCTCTGGAAAGAAAAGAAGTACCTGTGCTGCTTTCCATCAAAAGGGTTAGTGTGGAGACTTTCAACTTGATTCCTGTGTTTAGTAGTAGTACAGATCCTCTCTTCTCTCTCCCTTCTTGGTTTGTCACAGAGCCCCAGAAGTGACTGATAGAGTAGAGCTAATTATGAGTGGAGAGCTGCAAGAGATGTGAGAATAGCCTCCATACTTCAGCTTACGCCAGTTTAAAATGGGGTCCAGTATCTGTTTTGTGTGTCATTTCAAATGCCGCTACAGTGGAATCTCAGTGGTCTTTATTACTGAACATGGATTTTAACGTTAAATGGTGTCTATAACAATGATTAAGACAGGAAGTTTCTAAGCATAACAGAGATGTAGTTAAAGTTGATTGTGTTTCAACTTTTGAATTTATAGCTAAAGAAAGAGTAATTGCTTTGCAAAAGTTGCAGTGAAAAATGCTTCTCCTTTTAGCCAGCTGTGGATGAGATATATATATACGGTGATGGTCAGTACTCCTCTCATGTTGAAACAGTAGAAAAGAACACACTGTAATTAAAAAGGAATGATCCAACTGGCAAGTGTGATGTACATTAGAAAGGTATGCAAATGAATGTGATAATGTTCATATGAACAGGAACAAACCGGCCAGAGATGGTAAAGTAGCAGATGAAAGAATAATCAAGGTGCAATTCAGGTATTAACAGCACTTAGGATTTTTCTCCCAGTAGCATTCCCTTAACTGAAAGTGACATTTTATTACCCTTAGTTTAACAGATTTGGCAAGGAGGCGTGTTGAACATTCACAAAGTTTTTAAAGTTAGGATGCTGAGTTACATGAAGGATAGGAAACAGTGCAAAAAGGAAAGTGGTGAGATGGATTGTCGTTTGTCAAGCTATTCTCAAATTGTGTGGATGGGAGAAAGGCAGTAAAGGAGGATAATGTAGAAGGCAAACAAATAGGAAAATAAAAGACAGAGCAAAAATGAATGGAAAGGAGTCCTATTTCAAAATAACAATAGATAGGACTTAAAGTTGCTTTTGAACTGCAGTTGTATATGTAACCTTCGTGAAGGGTTGGTGCTGAGGAAAGCCTGTAAAAGGAAGATTCAGCTGGAAGGCATTTGGAATAGCAGCAGAACCCTGTGAGTAGTTTAAATATGTATTTGTTCTGTTGCCCTTATCTGTTACTTATCGTTCTACAGAAATCAATGGTGTTGCATGCAATTTTGACTGCAATATTTAATTTGCTTTCTTTTGGTCACAATATGAGTCAAATTGTAGTAAAAAATCTAGCAGATGTCTGGTGGGACATTTGAAACCTATCAAAGGAAAGGTAGTTATCTCTCACACTGATTACCTAATGTTTGCACTTGTGTTATATTTAACTGAGCAGCTAATGTGATTCAGAACTGCACATGGTACTCCTCTTCCTTTTGATAGAGGCAACAAAAGATTGGTAACCATTGTTCACTGGAGGTGTTATACCACTGAAGATGCAGTGAAACACTTTCTTATCAATTTTCTAGTGCTACCAATCCTTATCAACTGACTGGTGCTGTTTGAGGCCAGTCATTTAAATGAATACAAGCTATGTAGTAGTTAATGTATCTATTGCAGCTCAGTCTGCAGCATGGTAATGGTCCTGTCAATGGAACAGCAATGCCCAGGGTAGTTTTGGGATCAGTCGTTCCTTACTGCACGCATGACATAAAAAGATTACTCCAGAAGCTTTCAGCACTTGGCTTCCAGAGCCATCAGCATACACTTACTGAGATCTCCGGGGGTGGCGGGAGAGGTGGGAAGGTGTGGGAGTGGGAAAAAGAAAGTAAGAGTGTTCTGATTCTCTGAATCTTCTCTAAATCTAGCTCATTTTCAGAATGACTTCCATTGACCTGAATATATTTTTAATTGGACCATAAATGGGGACACTTTTTCTCTTAATAAAATTTTGGGATCAAATATCTGACAAAGGAGATACATTATTTTCAGGATGTGATTTCAGAGAAAAAGTTGTTACTCTCCTGTGTGATCTCAGAGGAAGGCAATACTGCTTTATTTGGTGCTGCAGTCTACTAAAAAAGAATAAATCATTAAATATACACCGTAAATCAATTCTCCTTCACTATCTGACAAATTTATAACTGTCTTTAACATGGGAGCCATTACATGAGATATCAATTATTTCAAAAGTCATCTTTCACATTTGTTGGGCTTACTTTGATAGAGATGTGTAAAGGTATCCTGTGGTCTGCACCAATACCTCAGGGAATACCTACGGTTACCTTTTGGGGCTCCCTTCTCTAAACTATAAACCAAGCCCTAATCACAAATGCAGCATCTCATCCAGCTAACACATTTTGATATAAATCTTGAGTATAATTTGCATCAAAAAAGAATAGATCAATATTTGAATTTTATCATTTTGGATCCAATTTCCTGAACCATAAAGTTTTTAGAACATCAAAACCAGTAAAGGACACACACAAGTTCAAAACAGTTTTGTTGGAAGAAGAGTTGAAATAAAAATGAAATGTAAGTTTTGGGTTGACATAATCCAGGTTAAATTTGAAAAAAGAAAAATTCTTACTTTTGTAAAACGAGAGGCTATTTTATCACTCAGAGAATGTCACATCAATTGTAAAGCCATCAGCCTTAGGGCTTGTTGGTGATTGCTTCATATTTACTGTTAGTCCAGCAATGGAGATGGTACTTTTACAGTCTTTGGACAGACTAGTGAGTGTGACATTTAAAGTGTTGATTTTTGCAGCACTTATGTTAATTGTTGTAATTTTCCTGATGAACCACCATTCTGGTTCCCTGATGCAGCCAAGATAGTTTTACATTTTCTATGCAGGCCTCTTTGCCATTTGGTCTGTGTAGTGTCAGCTTCGAGTGCTACTGAAAGCAGACAAAATTGCAAGCAAATTGCATCAGATTGCCAACATTGTGAAAAGGTAAATTGCTTGCAAATCTATTTAAACCACTGCCCTATTTTCATCAGCTTCAGTACTTGGTATTCATGATTGCTTAATTGGCGACCTTTCCTATTGTGTAGTGCTTTATGGTGTAATGGAAAGCGATCTTTACCAAACCAATTACCCTTTTTTTCTCAGCACTACATTATTGCTGTGATTGCAACTGCCAGTCCTTTGTAAATGAACTTTCTGATTTCAATGATGTTTTTAAAATGTAAGATAGAAAAAAGTGGCATTCATATTGTGTGATGTTCTATTTTGAAGCCTTTTTGTAGTCACCATTGTCTGGAAAAATGGACTGAAGGGTTACACAGTACCTACAAATATCCATGTAACTATTATTAATATTATCATAATGTCTCCCTTTGTACAGCAGCTCAATTAGGAAAGGATAGGAGAAATATTTTGTCACCCTGTCAAGTGCACAGGAAGTGCTTTTGATGCCTCTTTTTTGACACATACATTATCTTCACTAATAATATGGATTCCTTTTTAAGACATGGAAATAAATATACAAAATCTTCACTGCTATGATAATTCAAATCACTATACTTTTACAAAATGTATTTTTAAAGAGTCTTATCTTTTACAGACGTTTAGGCACAAATATATTTCACAAGCTGCATATTTTCTAGTTTGGTTTCAGCAATAATAGGATGTAAAAATGTTTGAATTTGTTTCTGTGCTGAAAATAAAATGGAATTATATAACAATGACCATTCTAATTTATTTTTATGATAAAGGATCAAAAAAAAAAATCAGGATTCCAAGAATTTACTTTGTGTATTTATTTATGTGGTTTAGGAAATTATATCGTTACTCGTAAGTGGCGACACGGAAAGGGGCCTACAAGTAATTTAGTCATTCCCTAATATGGTACTGTAAGTGCAAATAGATGCATCATTCTACCCCCTACAGTTAAGAATTCTGTTGCAGTGACAAAAAATTGAAAGGATTTATTTCACTCTTTGTCTTTTCTTTTCTTTTGCCAATTAAAAAAAAAAACAACAAACTTCTGATCAAGATTTCTGACGATTTTAGTACTTTTGATGTGGTGTAATGATTTATTTACAGCTGTGCTCTTCAGTAAACCAAGTGTTTCCCCAGTTGTATTGTTATGGGTTTTGTTATTTGTAAGAGACAAGTATGACTGAAATCTACTGTATGGCTTGGTTTCTGTTCTATACCTGTAACACGGAAGCCAGCATAAAGTACTTGTGATCCCCACGTGTAAGTCATTGCATGTACAAACACAGGTCTATTTGTGCTTTATGGAAGGCAGAGAGAAAGGAAGCTATCCATACCTCTGCCTTTACAGAGGGCAAGAATACAGCCATGAAAGTTTCCCCAACACAAAATTCTTATTTTTTTTAATCAGAAAAATTTAGATGTGGGAAGTGACTGAGAGAGAAAAATCTAGGAATAAAACATTTGGAACCTCATCTCTTATTTGTGTTTATGGTGCATACACATTGCCAAGTACAGCCTGTTATCCCTCAACTTACTCTGTGAGTGTCGCACAGGCACCCTGAGCGCTGATGGTGAGAATGACGGCATCACCTCAGGATGGGGTTCATTCTTCAGAAGGCAACTTGATGATGTGGCAGCAATGAATAAGTGGATATTCAAACCCAGTATTACTGGTGCACAGAATTGAGTCACTAGCTGAAGAAAGCTGGCACTGACAGAGACCAAAGGTGAGGAGGGAGTTCTAACTTGGAGCAATGAGAATAGTGTAGCTGCAAAGGGGGGCTGTGGATTTGGGATGGGGCAAGGCAGGTCCAGTAAAGCGCCAAACTAACAGAAGTGGTGACTGATTCAGTGGAATGAGAGACAGAGAGGAATGAGTTGAAGGGTTTTGACAGTTGCAATGTGCTTATAAGAACTGAGAGAAAATTCAAGGAATTTGTTACAGACACTTTAGAATGATAGTAAAACACAATCAGTTGGACTGAAGTTTTATGACACAAAAGGAACTCTGTGTCCATATTGTAAAATGGAAAATTCCAGATAGTGTAAAGTAGTTTAACAGAAACAAGGAAGTACTGTGTAATCTTGTCCAGAGTTCCATGTTAGTTCTTTGTTGAAAGGTGTTCTGTAAGACTTAGTTGTTGCACTGATTTCAGTGTTGACTCTTTGCCTTCAGTGCTATAATTGGCATCAAGTTAACATAGTCACTGCAAGCAAATATTGTGATCTGTGGCTATGCTGTTGTCCTGAATATACATTGAAATGAATATGCTCATTGCTGAGCTTACCAGACTCTGCTGTCTTCCTGCACTGGTATGCTTGCATATGTTGTCAATAGGATTTTTAATCCTATAGACGAATAATTCTGTTTACTTACTCTCCTTTATTATGCATTAATATCATAAAATAATTGTTAAACTAGAGGGCAGAATTTTGACTCTGGTTTGAGGGCTACAAGAATCCATGAGGCTTGCAAAGTAAAAGCATATAAATGCATTCAGAGAGATACATGCTAACGTAACTTTAGCCATTTTCTGTGGAATATCATTAAGTCTTGCTGAGCTTATAAATGAAGGCCTGATGAAATCCATCCATTTTTAAAGTACTTGTGTATGTGTGTATGTATATAATAGACACATTCTGTTTTTCAGGTTCCCTGACAATGAGCAGAAATTTGGCAGCATGAGCTCTGTGATGAATTGTTATAAACTGAGTTTAGCAGAAACCGGCTTGGAAGTGTCCCTGTCCTTTGTTGTTTACTGCTCAAAAAGGTAACTCTGGAATGACAGGAGTCAAACAACATCTTTTATTGAGAATTTTTCTTGTGTTTAAAAAATGTTACTAGAAAATTTTTTTTCCATGTGATGGTGGTGAGGCACTGGCACAGGTTGCCCAGGGAAGTGGTGGATGCCCCATCCCTGGAAGTGTTCAAGGCCAGAGCTTGAATGGGACTCTGAGCAACTCAGTCTAGTGAAAGCTGTCCCTGCCCTTGGCAGGACGGAGTTGAGACTACCTGGTCTGTTATGTCCCTTCCAACCCAAACCATTCTATGATTCTATGATTCTAGTATTCAGAGTAAGACTGTACCCCAAGATTACAGAGAGTATCTGTATGCCCTTTCTTACACATGAGTGTTTTGGCAGGGGTTTTTTTTGGTTGGTTGGTGGGCTTTTTTTGTTGGTTTGGTTGGTTGTTTTTTTTTTACATGGATATACCTTTTTATTAATTATTTCATGCAAATGAAAGTTTCTTCAGAACTTGGTTGATATGGAGCTTGGAGGGACTTTATTTTCCTGAGTAAAACTTCATGTTCAAAAAGACAACCACTCTATAATTTCTGTCATGCTATCAGCAGCTGATTAAAACTTTGGTTAATCAAATAATTGGAGACTATTGGGGAATCTATTACACCACAGGTTAGAGGCTAATGATAAGCTTGGAGGCATTCTTTGTATGTCTCTTTAAGTTTGCAAAGGTTTTTGATATCCCTTGGAGTAAAAATGATACATAGATGTAAGATATCATTCATACTAATTTACAATTCACATAACAATATGTAATCTTTCATGAACTTTATCAGCATGACACGACAGCAAATTCTATCACAAAATTTCCAATGTTCCTCTAAATGAAAAGAGGGTGTTTCTCTATGACAATATTTGGTTTTATTCCCTCACATTTATGCCCTAGACTAAATTATAGTATTTTGTTTGCAATTTTTTTGTCATATCATGTTAGCCTAATATAGCACTAATACCATTTTAATACAGAAATCTTAGTATTCCCACTCATCGGATGATACAGTAAAGTTACTACATTAGCCTGCTATGACTTTTTCTTGTGGTATCAGTTTCTACTCTATAATTATATTCCTGCCTTATTTTCAGTCTGATAGCACCACCATTGTCCACAATTCTGCATTTGAGAACTATCTAAACTCCATGTAGAAAAGTTTTAGAGCTGAAGAGGTAGCACTGATGTAATTAGTAGTGTATTTGAAGGTATCTCTGAGTTCAGTCTGATACAGTGCAACAGCTATGCCTGAAAAGTGATTTGTTTGTTTGTTTCTAGCTTAGAAAATAGGACAAAGAAAAATATGTTTAGTGCAAAACAAACAAAAAACCCCAAGGAAAACTGTGCTCCCACAAGCAATACCAGGGTAACTGGAGTTTGTGCAGTAAATGAGAGAGGAAACCTCTCTCAAAAGCAATAGAAAAAACTCCTTTGTTTCCTTGCTGTTATCTTGTCATGTTCTATTTCCCTGTTCAAATACATTTATAAACCTTTAAAGGAAAAGGCAAGGAAAAATCCCTGTGTGTTGGTACCTTGGTAGCTGAAATCTCCCTGCAAGACGCTGTCTGATGGCACTCCCTTCCAGGGAAGAAAGCAGGAGAATTTTACTGTTCTGGACCAGCCAACTTCTCATGCTCATTCTGAACAAACCGATGAAAGCATTTGTTTCTCACTCCTTTTTTTTTTTTTTCTTTTGACTTTACTCAGGCTAACATTATATTCATTGGCTTAACTAGAATGATAAGAAATTTGGTGTAGTAAATTGATGAAATTATTAACTGTGCAGCTGCCTGGAAAAGTCATGTACTCTGATTCTTAGAGATGAATTATGTATTTTCCAAATAATTTCTTGAGGGTCTTCCCTTCTGGAAGCCTTTGAACTTTGTCCCTAGTTGAAATGGAAAGCTGTACTTTTGGTCAAAATAAATTTGCAATAGGATAGCAAGAGATGCTCAGTTCTGTGCATTTAGTGACTGAAAAAAACCCTAATACCTAAGTAAGACTTGTAGTATCTAGGAAGTGTATTTTGTCCGTTGATGACATTTTTTGAAAGGTGCTTACTGTGCTTCAAATTCTGGTGTTATCTATAGTTCTTTAGGTTCTGTGTGCAAATGATAAACAGAATATGGTTGTTAGACGAGAAAGCTTACAAAACAGTGGGAAACAGAGTAAATGCCTTTCTATTTACTGGCAAAGTACCTTCCCCTTTGCTGCAGAGTGAGTGTACAGCAGCAAAAGCAGAAATTTCTCTTTGATTATGCAAACTACTGTAATAGCTCCATTATTGTGCCCAGTCACAAGAATATCTGTCCTTTGAGCGATATTCTCCTATGTCATATATATTTTTGCAGTAAAGTATCCTGACATTATACTGCTTTTTGGGGAGACATCAAAAGTTTTTTCCAACACACATGTTCATCCTTTTAAAAGAGAAGTGTTATATGAGCTGGATTGACATGCTGGATAAAGGCTTTCAGTATATAAATTAGACACAGTGCTAAAGTCACCTGCTGCATGAAAAAAAATCAGAAAACTCTGTGCTTAAGCTGGCATCCACTGACCCTTGAAATTCCTAGAAGTTTGCTGTTACTGTTTTTATATTATTGATAAATGTAGTAATACACTGTTTAATTTCTTTGTGTAGCTCTATTGTGGTTTTGATTGGAGCTTTTTAGATTGATTGGAGCTTTGCCTATGTGTGCCCTCAGGCTCTCAGGAAATGAGATTCATAATTTCAATGAATTTAGACTAAATATGACTTGATCAATTAAATTATATTTCAACAAAAAGGTTATAGGACGTTATAGGAGGTATAATGCCAAGTATAAAGCCATTTTAGAAACACTGTAACTTCCTTTGGATAATTGTCCTGGCTTTTGAATTGTTAAGGAACTGTACTAATTCCTTTACTTCTGGACAAAAATAAATAAATAAATAAACAAAAATGTTGAGCAACAAGAATTCCTGGAATTTAATGAGAATTCTAGTACAAATCTACATGATGAATCAGTAATTAATCCCAACAGCAGTGGTGATTAGCATCCTGGACTGAAAAACTGATTTGAGGTCTCTCCCTCCATGTTGAGTAGTTGTTGTAGGGCATGATGAGCTTCTGGCAAGCTATGACCTTTCTGGAAATGGTAATGGACTTAAAGGCAAATTACTCCAGTGCTTCTGTCTCTGGCCTTGTGCTTTGAGGATGCTGAGATTTTTCCAGAATGAGCAAGTTCTGGGGTGCCTTTCAGAATTATCCACATTTTTGCTCTGGTTGTTGTGGTGTATCTTGCACGGTGTGTTCTATAGTTAGTTCAGGTATATGGGGGGAATAGGACATGTGTGATGCTGTGCTTATTGCGACTCAGCCAGAAATACCCATTTTATGCAGGTGGCAGGTGAAATTCACTGGGGTATTAAAGAAAAGTTTTGATGAGTAGCTGCACATTCTCTCCACCTAAGGTCTGTTACTACATTTGAACTGTAAACTGAAATGACAGTCGCTTGCATGGCAGAACACCCTAGAGAGAATACCAACAGCATTGCCACCTGTTATTCATTGCATGCCTTGTGAAAAGACACAGGGTCCTACCTTTGTATGAGAAGATATGATCTATTTCTTCCTTTACTAGTGAAGAGATTTTGACAGAGATTGTGTGTCTGTTGAAAGGTAAACATTTGCATTGTGTGTTTTACGTGTTGTAGCAGTAACTATTATTTGCCCCAGGATCTTAAAATATTTAGCAGTATTTAACTTTTATGAAATATTTAAACCAATACTTATAATTTAAAGTTTAGAAGGTATATAGAATCCTCTGGTTTATTCTTGACCAAGCTGCATAGCATATATGATGCTTTTCCACAAACACATTTCTTTAAACTTGACAGGAAAAAGATTTTTACTTTGGAAAATTATATCAGCTTGAAAAATATATTAAAAAAATATATATTTGAGGAAATAGAAAAAGTACCAAATATTATATATGTAAAGGGAGAAGAGTACAGTAAGTCTTCTTGTTTACTTATAAGTATAGTTTTAAAACTTCATGAAGAATGTTGTCTGTTACTTAGACAGATGCAAATGATTATAAATTTTACACCTAGCTGTGAGAGTGAAGGTTTCTTTTTCAGAAACAGATGAAGTTCTATGGTTTCCTTTGCTGTCCCAGGTAGTACCTATGAGCCTCGGATAGAGGGATTTAGAAGCTCCTGGGAAAATGGAATCCAGTGGATACACTGTCCTCATCTGGCTCATGCTGTAGAAGCTCTGCATCACCAGAAAACCCTCCTTATGTGTCTGCCAGGACAGACCTCTTATCACTGCTATTGCACAGGCTGTAAACTGAACAACCCTGCCTGTCTTTAAAGGGGATGAATTAGTCTAAGAGTTCTAAAATAAGGCTAGCGTGGATTGCCTCCCAGGGTCCAACCTTTCTCTCTGGACATTGCTGAGAGAGGTCAGCTGAGACAGGTAATTTCTAGAGCTTAAGCAATGAATTGTCTGTTGTCACAAGTCTGCGGTAGAGTCAGGGGCAAGAACTGAGCCCTGAGACCTAGTGAGAAACATGTGCTCTGGGTAATTTACAGTATATTTATATGGTCCAGGTTTTTTATGCTTGTGTATTCAACATTATCTGAGATTAGTTTCTTTGAAGAGATTTCAGATTAGTTTAACAGAAGCAGATACATCCTAGATTACTAATTGTATTTGAAATGTTTAACCTAAACCTATACTTTGTTAGCAGAGTTATTCTATAATTATTTTTATGTTTTAAAAAATGGGCCCTTGGCTTTAGTCAGAGTGTGCAGTCTTGGAAGACCAAGCCAGTTCAGTGTCCTTTTGTATATAGTAGTCTACTGGTCGTGTCAAATGTCCATGTTAGAGTCTGTGAATACAGAATTCAAATAAAATTGATTTAATTTATAACTTGCCCCTATTCTCATTTTGAGAGAAAATATTGATTTCTTTTCAGGCTTATGCTGAGAGCAGCCAGGTGCTCAGAAACTATCCCATAAGAGACGAGAACCAGAGGCTAAAAGAGGCAGAGACAGTATCAGGGGAAAAGACACCTGCAGGGAAAATAAGTGCGATATCCCTCACGAAAGATGATATCTTTCTAATTTCTTGAGGGTTGGTCCCTCTGTGTCAGACAATCAAAAATGAAGGGAAAGGAGAAAATGTAAAATAAATCAGTGCTCGTCATACTGATTTTTGAAACCATAGTAATTTACTATCATAGTACTTAAGGGCAAATCATACTGAGGTGTCATAAATAAACCATGTAACATTTGTTTTCCTGCACATTCTCATATTTCTGTGTTTGACTTGCAGAGTTTGGACTGCAAGTCAGCTATCATTTTATCTTGCTAGCCATTTGGTACCAGTTTTGTGCCTTCATCCTTGTTTCAAGATGTGTCTAAAAATTACATGTTTTTGCTTCCATTAGCATGAGGAATTAGAACATGGGAAAACAGCAAAATACTCTTCTATAATAAGTATTTGCAAACCTTTGGAAACACCTTGAGTTCTGATGCCACAAATAAGAAGAGTTTATATTTTTGTTTATCAGTATTTAACCCAGTGAAATGTGTGCAAGACCCTTAAAGAACTGGGAACGTAATAAGAGCAGTTCAAAGTCTTGAAATTGTTGTCTGTGGCTTCTTGAGTGTCATAGAGGCAGGTTCAACCAGGTTCATGTTAATCTACCTAAGAATATTTTTGCTGTTTTTGTTTTATCAGAGATCAAAAAGAGATTGCACTTGAATATCAAGTGTAAATAAAATCCCATATAGTAAGAAAGCAGTACAGTCTGTAAAACAGATACACCTGTTTCACAGTATGAAGTTAAAACCAGTGCCTGTGTACACAGATGGACATGTACAGATTCCTATCTCTTAGCAGTGTAGGAGCCCTCAGCTTTGTTCCAAGGGAGAAGAATGTTTTGTGCAACACTGCCAGGCACCCCAGTTATACTACATAGATTTTTAAGTCCTTTAATACTAAGTGGTTTAACCTCATGATATGCTGAACTTCCCAGTCCTCCTAAGGAAAGTAAAGGGAACAAAGAAATCTGATACAGGTTGAAAATGTGTTATGTCTAAAGGGAACTTCCCCTGCTCCCGTATTTTATCAGATGATCAAAGATGAAAATGTGCTGGTTTTGGGACATTCCCTAGGCATTTTAGCTCTTGGTCCCTCAATGGTTCTTTTAGCTACTGAAGTGACCAATAAATCACTGCCTGAAGGAGACCACAGACTTGAATTTATGAAAACTTGCTGATCCTCAATCCTTCTCGGACACCTGCTAACTCCTTCTCAACGCTGGTCTTGATATTTTTCTTCAAGTGAAGTGTAGTAAATATTTTGTGAAACACGTATCTCCTTTGAGCCCACAAGGGACTCTCAAGGCTTGAGGTCTGCAGTGCAGAAGAGACCTTTCTTTCTTTAGTGTAAAAAGTCAGCTGGGAGGCAATCTCTAGGTACAAGAAGAACTGCAGTGTGGAAGTTACCTTAACCAACTATTGCCTAAGCATCACAGCTTGTGACTTTTCTGTAATTACTGCATTTAATACAGCTAGTTACTTGCACAAAGGAGCTTCCGGATAGAGCAATTTCCATGGAGGGCTGTTTGGGAATGTAGAGGCCCATCATTTAGCTCTGATATTGTTGGGTTGTCAGAATTGATCATAGCTCTTGACAGAACACCTCTAGCTTTTTTTTTTATGGAGTGCATCAGAATGACATCTCACATTGTTTCAGTAGGAGTGATCTGTTAGTTTATATTTTATCTAAAACTGCAGAGCAGATGACCTCCCTCAGGGTCTAAATACATGAATCCTATGTGCATGTTATAATTAATAGTAGAGTTAGGAGAGAAATTCATAACAAGAGGCCGAAGAGCTGGGCAGAGCAACTTGTCAAAAAGAAGGAAATTCCACTACAGATTAGCTTATTTTTAAGCATGTCAAGCTCTACATACAAACATGATATATTGCTTCCTTGTAATGTCTGTTTAGGCCCAGATGCTCGAGGCACTGTCAGGGAGTGCTGTAAATTTTGTCTGAGTCAGGGCAATTCTGATTGATCTCTGAGTGTAAAATCGATAAGAAGACACTGTCATTTTCTTAAAGGATGAGCTAGAAAAGGAAAATAAATTAAGACTCCACTGAATGTCTATCTCCAGTGCTCATTAATTCAGTGTGGTCTGTACTTTGTTAATGTTATGTCCACAGCTTTAATCTTCCAGGTGCTCTTCCCGCAGATAGTCGACAGCAGCCCTTTATTATGTTATGTATATTTCATCTACACGTGGTGGAAATAAAATGTCTGCCCTCTTCTTTCCCCTAGCTCCTGATTAATCCATTTTATTATTTTTCAGAAATACATCACTTGGGTACTGATTAACTTAAAAATGGAAAGCCATTGTCTTTCTTGCATGTCCTTCATCAGAACTAACACACTAGCTGCTCATTTGTCTTGAGTTGTTACAGCAAATAACGACTACCAGGCATTTCCCCTTATGTAATATACTTCAGGAAGATTAATTTACTTCTGCTCTTTTTCTCTGTTTCTTTTTTGTCTACTAAGACTTTTTTGACATGTTTTGAACTCCTTCCCAGCTCCCACTCTTCTGCTTCCTCTTAAACATTTTACAGCATGCATCCAAGCAGCAGTGCTAAAACCAGTCAGTATAGTCTTCAATTGAAGTCACCCGGTGCTGCTGCAGGTACAGCTCCATTCTGGGCTGACTTGCCTTGCTCTGCACTTGTGATTATGAGTGCAGGGGTTTGTCCCTTAAAAATAGCAATACCTTGTCACTTTAGTCCCACAACCTTCTCATGCACTAAGTCACACTGAAGTTAATAACCTATTTGGTGAATATAGGCTACTCACAGGAGTTCATATTACAGCATAAGATGCTGTTACACTGAACTATAAGATTATTTTTATCACTAAGCAGTCATTTTCCCTTCTACATGTGTATTCTCAGTGTAGAAATAACTTCTAAACATAAATGATAATTCATTTAACGCTTTTGTTTCTGCTTCTCAATGTTATTGTGAGGACTTACTGACTGTAGTAAATTAGCTGACTCCATATATTCAAATGCAGTGGCTATTAATGTTGAAGTGCTACATGTAAATACTTTTTGGCAAGAAAAGAAATATTTTCCATCTTTTTCTTTTCCACACAGCTATTCCTAATAGCTAAAATGCTATTTACTTACAACTTCATTATGCACCTCTAGGGTGCTTTGATTGGGAAAACAGAGGTAGTTAAAAAAGAAGACCTCTTGACTTCAACAAGCATTGAATGCATATTCATGAAGCATCTTATTCCCATTCCTTAACAAAGCACAGCACATGCCAATTAATTAATTTTCATGGAAAGGTCATTGATGAGACTAGATCTTGGACCGTCTGTTTTCTGGTTGAGCAGGCTTCACCTAAGGAGAGGATTCAGTGACACCATCAAGCACTTTGTAGCATTTTACCTGATGATTATTCATCAGAACTTTTTCCTGTATTCACTGAATTTTGAATTTTAGAGAAGCTCAGAAAAGCTTTTAAAATTTGCATTAAATATCTCTAGAACTGAGTATATTCAGCTAAACTCTGAAATGCTATGTTTGTCTATCTGTGTTTGTCTTTGAAAGGGGCTAAAGTCAACTACTAGGTCTTTTCTCTGGTTATATGTAAAAAAATTACAGTTTGAGAATAGTTCGCTAAAAGTGGTAGCACTTCAGTAGAGGATGAGCTTTCATCCAAATCTACTGTTCTTACCACAAGGCTACTTCCAATAACATCTAAAGTATGAAAATCACTTTCTTGGCACACACTACCAAAGTGTCTTTTATAACATTTAGGTCAAATTGTGGATTGTATATTAGGAAAGAACTAGCTGCCTGATTTGCTCTTGGCTTGCATTGCCCGATCTCCGAGTTCCTGGGAAGTCCTGATTCCATGATGTTAGCAGCGATGCTGCTGACATTGCCATACCTGAGATAAGCAGGCAAAGGTGAGGTCATGGTCAAAAACCCTTCGGGCAGAGACAGGATATATGGTATTCTGTAGCATCTTCCAAGCCACCCATCAAGATAGTCTGTGTTTTTAAACAGAAAAAGCCGTAAACTTCCTTCAGACAATAACATTCCACATTAGGAGGAAAATTATGATGAACTAAATGCAGGGAGTAGCCTCAAATACTGAATTGCCTCTGGGTTAGATAAATACTGATCTGATTGTTGTCTGAATTACAAATCTGTAAGCCCCTCTGACAGCTAGCTATTTGCAAAGGCAATAAGCGTTTGTCGGAGGAAAGGATTTCATAGTAGTTATGCTGCCTAGCCACATATCTAGATCAGCTGAATTTGGGAGTCAAGTCAGAAAATCTCCATCAAAATAGAATTGCTCCAACTGAGCGTTATTGAACAAGTATATTTTTCAAACATATTTTGAATGTGACTGAAATAAGTTTATAAACTGTATCATAGTAGACGTTTTTATACCATCCTTGAAAAATGTACCTATAGTTGAGTGGATGGAACGGATTTAATAGTAATATGTAGCATAAATACAAATAGCAAATATATAAAGCTATGTATATAAAGCACATACCAAATAACAATACATGTATATTCCAGATTGCCCACTCTCGAAAGCTTCTGCTATGTGCGTACTTCAAACTGCAGACACTCAAACCTGTGCACATTCATTCACTCTCAGCAGGTTCTCAAGGTAGCATTTGGCATCCCTTGACCAAGTTTTTTAAACTGTGCTTGTATGCAATTGAAGGACTGAGTGTGAATTTTTGTGAGCTTATTTTACTAGAGAGGAGCAGTTCTAACTTTAGATCTATGTGTTTATTGCATAAACAGATAAAACATCTGTACATTTTTATGGAGAAAAAAAAAAAAAGCCCACAAATAGCCACACTGTTATTACAAGAAGAAATAAAATTCACCTTATTTAAATTAAACTAGTACTGGTTTTAGTATTAGTATTCCCACTGATTGTAGTAATTGAACTTACTATTTCCTGTCCTGTTCTTTTGTCATGTGACTAAGCTAAATAAACAGTAACTGATCCAAAAGTGTATTTTATATATATATATATATATATATATATATATATATATAAAAA
>JAWWEE010000074.1:30381828-30413252 GCA_035221455.1 Xenops minutus
TGGCTCTGCTCTATAGGATGGAGGGAAACTTCCAGAGGCTTTCAACAGAAACCAATCTTAAACCCATGACAGCAGGTTATGTCAGTATTAACAGCCTGTCTTCTTACTGTCTTGGGGAATCTAATATTTCTCAATCTAATTTTATACTTTTGTTATTTAACATCTGGGCATAAATTTTCAAAGCTGTGAAATTTATCTGCAGCTGTTCTGTAAACATTAGTGGAAATAGGTAGCTGGTATACCAATCACAACATTTCATAACACTCAGCATATAGGTGTAAGAACTCACTGCTCTTTCTGAGCAGTAATTCATTGCTTCTTACAATGAATTCATGCTTCTTACATATGAATATCTGCAAATTTATAAAAGGCTGGATGTTATTGAAACCAACAGGTTAGTTTCCTTTGACTTCAGTGGAGGGCAGAATTGATCTGAGAATGTAACCAGATTGATGTTCTTTATGATTGTGCATACTGAGAAGTATTAATGAGAACATGTTTTACAGTATGTGTGCTGCATTTGTTTCCCATCCTAAGAATCCTCAGAACTGCTGTATGATTGTATATCTATGGTGTGGCTGGAATCCACATCCTTTTGGATAAGAATAGCATCAGTAAATCAATGTACACATTTATACTGTATCATGAATCTCCTTTTCTACTAGAATATTTGAAACAGCAGCAGCTGATTTGATTTTGTGAATTCTAAAGTAATGCTTGTTACAACATAGGATGTCTTCGACAGTGACTGCTGTTTTGAGGTACTTGCTTTAGTGGCTTTATGAACCATCATAGCATCCTTTCTACCTTTGTAGGTGTTTCTTAAACATTTTGCCTTAGTTTTAGACCCTTCTTGAGAAGCAGGTAAGTTCCTTAAGCAGATTTCACCTGACATTTATTGCTCAAATAAAAATAAAGGGAAAAAAAAATGCTTCTCTTTAAACCACTACTATTAATATTCTTACATATTTGAATCACTTGTTTCTTTGTATGGTACCCTTTTGAGATACTTTTTTCATGTAGCATTGTCAAAATGAATTGTAGCTGTGCTTTATAATACAAGTGTTGAACATTCACCTTATATATGCTGATATAGCAACCAGAGGTATTTTTTCACCTCTTTCAGGAATCACAAACATTTGAAAGCTCACCTGTTGCTTCAGGTAGTTTTGTTGTCAGTCCTTAATAAAAATTAAAAGTTGCTATGAAGGAGATAACAATGGAAAAAAGTATATAAGTTCCAGTATGTAAATGGGGCTTACAAGAAGGCTAGAGAGGGACTTTTCACAAGGGCATGTAGTGGTACAAAAAGGGGGAATGGCTTTAAGTGGAAGGAGGGTAGGTTTAGGTTAGATATTAGAAAGAAATGTCTTACACTGGGGCTGGTGAGGCACTTGAACAGTTTGCCTAGAGAAATTGTGGATGCCCCACCTTGGAGGTGTTCAAGACCAGTCTGGATTACGCTCTGAGCAATCTGGTCCAGTAAAAGGTGTGCCTGTACATGGCAGGAGGGCTGGAGATAGTCTCTGAGGCCCCTTCCAACCCAAGCAAATCTGTGATTTCAGGACAACAGAAACAATTTGTTGGGAAATAAATTCCTCTGTGAAGCACACTGCTTAGAGGATGTATCATGTTATGAAGGAAGTGAACTTGAGAGATTATTTTTACTCAGGCTTTTTCCTTGCTGCCTAGACCCTTTTGCAAGTATTATTGGTTACCATCATAATGTTTGTCTGTAATGTGCTTACCATCTTTGGGAAGACAGGTGACTGATTCTTTCTCTGTTCTATGAAATATATGACAAAGAGACAGCACGACACTCTTCTCCTTCAAATGCATCTTCACTATTACTTTCTGACACTCATCTGTTCCCTTGTCATCACTAAGGCACCCAACACTACTTCACGTAAAAGTCCTCAGGAAACACTTACTAGTCAAACAAGCCCAGAGAGGGTACTTGATAAATACTTGACATAACTTGATAACTCAGATGATTGTAAGCACAAATTCCTTTTTTATGAAATATCCAAACGGGTAAAAATGCACGGGTAAAAATAGATTTTCTTGCTCTGTCGTCATTCTGTTGTTTTTGTAATTTCAGTCTTGATGTTGATGTTGGAGTCCTACAGGATTTGTCTAGAAAAATTAGGCAAGATAAAATCGTAGCCAAGCCCTGCCAATGTCTTCCATGCTCCTTGCATTCTGCTGCTCTTTGCTGACAGGACCTAGTATTTTCCAA
The DNA here is from genome assembly GCA_035221455.1 of Xenops minutus. Lineage (NCBI taxonomy): Eukaryota > Metazoa > Chordata > Aves > Passeriformes > Furnariidae > Xenops > Xenops minutus. The sequence continues at coordinate 30,384,068 of JAWWEE010000074.1, forward strand.
GAAAAGCCACCTGCAATGGTGACTGGAAATTAGCTCTTATCCTTCCTTCTACTCCTGTTCAAACTCAGAATTCTCCATCTTTGTAAAGCAGGACAGTAATCACAGGAGCAATCCTACACTACACCCCCTGTCTCAATTAAAGCTGCCTGAACAAGACACCATATAATGTGTAACACACTTCAAAGCCTGTGCAATGAGTATCAGAGTATCAGACCTGGCATAGCAATGAGCCATTTGTACTCCAGAAGTAGGACCGCTATGGAACCAGAACAGTGCAATTTCTTGTCTGACTCATCAAGATGTCCTGCCTTTTTACGTGCAGAGGTACTTTTTAGGTAGTTAGGTGTCCTTGGGTATACAAAAAGACAAGAAAGTCAGAGCCTTCCATCACAACTTAGGCATCAAAGCAACTTCATAGAAGCTGCACTTTTATGTTGGTGTTCAATATGTGAGCAGAGGTACTTAATTTATCACTCTGGTTACCACAGTACTATTCATTCCTAGATCCACAGGTATATACTATCTCTGTGACATAAACCTACCACAAGCTCACAAGGAATAACATAACCCCCTGATCTACAGTACTTTTATGAGAACAGGATCTTTTAAACAGGTCAAGATATGTTATGCTTCTTTCATGTAGCTAAAACACCCCTTCATCTTTGCCTTCTGTAGTGTTGGCTAATGCGTAACAGAGCCATGTGAAGAAGTCTGATAATGGCAGCCCTCAAAATCAGCCTGCTCCTTTTGATTGAAGAAGTTTCTTGATAAGAAAGGGAGGCCCTCACTTTATTAATATATTTTGATGGATTTTAACATCAGGAAATCATGGAAGTCTAAGAGGAATAAAACTTTTGTTTATCATGCTACAGCCTTGTCTTGTGGACCATTTGCTTGTATTTCAGCTGGTGTTTCAAGTTTGTATTCCCACCTTTGAGAGATATTAGATAAATACTTAAAAGTACTTATGTGCAAAAGACCTCCAGAAATCCTTCTTGGACATTCACAGAACTCTGTAGAAGCAGATCTATGTATCTTTAATTATCTCAGTGCCCATCTCTCCTGTAAGCCTGTTTGTAACACAATTATTGTGCTGCCTTTCCCAGTCCAAGCAGGAATATCAGTTCCTTCCTCTTTTGCCCTTTCTCCTCGACTCCACAATGAGCATGGCAAGTAGTTTGACTGTCCCTTGGCTAGTTGGGCAGCTTCATTGCTGCAAGAAATTAATTTCAGCTGTCTGGGGTCTGGAATTTTTGTCCCATGAAAGCACTCTAACCATTACAAAGCATGGCCTTTACCTGTGCCAACCAGGTCTTTTTTTCTAATAGAGATAACCTGGATGTCAGGAGAGCTGGAGGCTGGCCCCTTGCAACATTATGCAACGTCGCTGCCCAACACAGTACAGTCTGGCCCCTAGATCTGTGGAAAAGTGGAATTTTTCACTAGTTGCCTGACGATGTCGCCTCTGCAGGGTTGTGACATCTCCTAGGTGCCCAGAAACTCAGGCTGTGAAATCTGTCTTGTGTTTTCTGCTCCTGGCATGGAGCATTTTGAAGTGAAGCATAGTCAAGAGTCACTATATCTGGAGTTCATATATGAAATGAACTCTAAGCACTGGACAAAAGGCACCCTTTATCCAGCAGATGAATTTTTCTTTTGCTATTTGAATGTAAGGGCTGGTAATAACAGTGCATCCTTTAACAAAGTTTGATATTTCCAAATGTCATCTCTTCTGGTTTCATCCATGCTTGTTGATTGTTCTAACATCTTAATTAAAAGTGTAACTCTAATAATGAACTTATTTTTAGCCTGCTTCCCTGAGTGGTGCATTGTGTCAAAGGAGAAGCAATTCAGAAAGCAGTTAGCTGTGGATCAACAGTGACACAGAGCACTTGTGTAGTCGCTGGGGGTCAGTCAGTACATTTCTTTCACACTGGTGCTAGTCAATCACTTTTGTTTTCCAGATTAATTATGTAGCCTTTCATTAAAAAACGAGGCACTCTGGTTTCTTGCCATTTCCATTTCACTAGTGACTTTGCTTGGGTGAATTTTGCATCAGGGCCTTGTATATGTTAGGCTTTTCCTCTTTTTTAGGCAAGAAAGTGGGAAGGGATAAAATAATCTAAAATCCTAAAAGGGAGAAGGGGGTGCAGACTGGTCCATAACTTTTGTATATCTATAAAGAAAGACGGGTAATATAAACTCCTTTTGCAGAGGTGAATATTTCACCATGCTAATGTCATTGTCTCCTTTCTCTTCATGTTCAATAGTTTTCTGTAAAAGCTGAAGCAGTGACTGCATTCAACACCTGCGTCTTTAACAGCCACTGCAGTATAATTACCTTTCTTGAATATTCTATAGAATTGTCAAACAGCAATTTTCTTTTTCAAGACAAGCTTTTGAATAATGCCGTTTACATACAGAGCTTAACTTCTCTTATGTTGAAAATCTAATTATAAGTATCCAAAATTTACTGCATGTTTGCTGTTTTATAATTCAGTCTACATAAAATTGCTAAAACACAACACCTTTAACATTTTTTCTGAAGCTGAATTAACACACTCTTTATTGGACCCTTTTTCAGTGTTAAATGCAATTGATTCTATTACAATATTTTTTGATTTTTCTTATTGTGTTTATCTTAAATTTCCAAACATAGGTACAGAGCAAGAGTAGGGGCTATTGATAGAGGTGCCTAATGTTCTTTTACTGTTTTTGCATTCAGTGAAAATTTATTTTGTTTTGGAAGAGGAATATCTCAGCATTTCCGTGAGAGAATCTAGGAAAAACACTCCATTATATTTTATTCTGTTCGGAGTATTATTCCACTGGATATGTAATGCTGATGTTGATTGATTAGATCAGACTGATTAGATCGATTAGATAAGCCAGGAATTCTTAAAGCAAATTGTGTCTTGATTTGTGTAATGTACTATCGTCCTGGTCAGGCTTTCACAGTCCTTGCAATACAATCACGATAGACATCCACCTTGACTATCTCAAGAAGCACAGCTTCAGTATTCTGCTAGGAAGGTGACATTAGAATAGAAAATTAACATAACCTTGTATTAGTTCTTACTGGTGCAAGCTATAAATTAATGTTATGAAATGTTATGAGCATATCTGCAAAACCACCTCTTACAAAAATTAAAGAATGTAGTTATAATCTTCCAATTGTCACTCTGGGAATTCCTGTATTGCCACATATTATTTTCAGTGTGTGGTAAGCTACATTTTCCTTCTCAGCCACTCCAGGATTTCAGTTCTCATTGCCAATTTCTGCTAAAGGTTTCTGTAAATCTTTTGTGTCTTTTTTCTAAACGTGTCCTATTCTTGAAAAAGAATTACTCAGCTATTCACTCTGCAACTTACAGTGAAACCTTTAGCTTTTCTTTTCAAATATCATAATCTATGAATGCATGTAATGCACCAGGTGAGAAATATTTTTAAAGAGTATTATACATCCTTCTATATCAATATGAGACATTGCTCTGTTTATGATTCTATTTCATTTTTTGCAGATAAGTCTAAAAATAAAGCTTTCATATTTTAGTCCTCTTAGTTTAATTCCTTTTTTTGTTTTGTTTTGTTTTGTTTAAAGATCTTAAGTATGCCAACATCATCACAAATTCTTAAGGCTTTTGAGCACATCCCCTTCATGTATTGTATTACGTCAAGTTTAACTCTTCACTGCCTCCTCCAGAAATGAAAAATTTTTCTGTGGAGAAGAACACAAATGTGTGTCAAATGCCGTGCTTCAGCTAAAACATGCATTTCAGGTTCACTACTGGGAATAAGTGGCATCAAATAAACACACTTTTTGCAACAGCTTTCTAAAAAGATTTCTTTGAAGTGATCCATTTTGAGTAACATACATATATGTGCTGGCAGTAAAAACTGTATATATTTGGCCTCTACTTCTTAACAGAACACTTGATTTTAAAACAAATCCAGAACAAAGAAGCAACATTGCTTTCCACAGCAACAGCTTAAATTTTTATGTGATTTACCTCATAAGATCTTTCATGGATTAAAGAGTAAGAACAAGTTTTCTCCATTACAAAATTCTCATTTAATCCTTATCCACACTTAGTTTATCAAATTAAATTGGACAAGATTGATGCAGGGGCTTTTTAAGCCGGACATCATGTGTAAAATCGCTAGACAACAGATTTTAAAGGGTGCCCACCATGACTTGTCACATCATCTTTCCTCAGCCTCAGCTGCCCTTGCATAGTCTTATGCAGGGTCAGGATTCTTCTTGGTGTTACACTATGGACCACTGCAGAGAAACAGAGCTGCGACACAGTCTCCAGCAGAGTTACTTATTACATCCTCAGCCCCCTTCACCTGCCCCAGCCATTCAAAATAACATCACACCATAAAATATTCATGAACAGCCCAGTGCTCCGTTGAGGGCCTCGCTTCTGCAGGTGGCTGTTACATCAGTAATTGCCCGATACTTCCCTCCACAGCGTAAAATTGTTTTCATTATGTGTCATGCACACAGAGCCAAGCAAATCCCTCTTGAGTGGTTTCCCAAGGGCTAGAGGGAGGTGGCACTTAACTTAAACAAGCGCTTTTGGCTTAGATTAAAAAAAAAAAAAAAAAAAGGAAAAAAAAAGGAGGAAAAAACCCAGTGAAAGCTCATCATTAACTCTACTTCTAACTGCAACAAAAAGCAGAAGCTCATGCAAAACTCTCATAAAGATTATCCTAAATGTCTCAGTTACTAGGAAGAGCTTTAGTGGCTTTAGCTGTTCTTACGATACTTAAAGCTGCTTCAGCCAGAGAAGAGAATAACTTTCCACCTGACTGAAGTTCCCATGGTTTGCAGTGCAAGGCGATAAGCAGGTTTCAGCAATAAACTCCTGCATTGTGAGACAATAATGCACAGTCAGGTCCCCCCATTTTGATTCAAGGGTGTCTTTTTCTTTCCCCCCTGTGGTGGACTAATCACAGCTCCACTTTGTTTAATTGCAGCAAAGAGAGAAATGTGTTTAAGAAGTCATTCTGGCCCTCTTTAAATGAATGCTCAAGTTCTTCAAAGACAACAAACAGGATGCATAATAAATAAGATTTAATTTTCAGATCAAAATAGGCAGAGTTAAAGATTTTATTGACTGATGTGGGAGACAGAGATGCTTCTAAAAAGGGAGACGAAAAAAAAGGAAGCAACAAGTGGGATTAAAGCCTTGGGTTTTATGCAGCACAAGCTGGTTTTGCATGGTGGGAGGATCAGTACAGGAATAAAATCTTTCCAGAATTAGTGGTCGGTAGCCTGCCAGGCACTTTGCTTCTGATAAAAATGCTCGTAAAACAATGTCAACCCCTTAATAATTGACACAGATGCACCTGCTATAGTTTTCAAAATAAGACCTAGAAAATCTTGGGCACGATATATTGTAAATTATGGCTCGGGGTCATGAACTCCAGAGTGGTTGTGGGGGGGAGAGGGTTGGACAGAAAAGTGTTTATCAATCAAAAGTTTTTTCTTTCTGAGTTTGACATGACTATGCTACAGCCCAAGTGACTGGGAGAGAAAACCTCTTAATTCACTATTTTTAAAACTATGTTGTTCTTCTTTGTTGTTTTTATTCCACTCTAAATTTGAGATTATGATTATTCCTTAAATGCAGGCATACTTATACCAGCGGAAATTAAGTAAATTCATGCCAAATTCCTTCAGCGTTCTTTTTCAACAACAACAAAAAAACCAAGCAAAACAAACAAACAAACAAACAAACAAACAAAACCCAACAAAAGTCATTGAGCATACTCTGAGAAATATACAGTGAAGTAATTTTAAATATGCTTCACATTACTTACTAAGGTCTCAAATAGAAAGGAGCAGAAACTACCTAATGTGATATATTCCAATTTATAGTTATAGGAATGAGTCTTCCGGACTGATTTGGAGTTCTATCAGGAGAGAAACAGATATGTTTTTTCCTTAACTTCTTGTGATAACATATTATGGCCATTGTTTGGTGCTCTTTCATTGCCAAAACTCGTATTACTGGTGACCATGAGCAGTGAGGTCTCATAACTTTGAGCAGGAACTTGGTGTGCATGAAATGGCCATCAGGAGCATCTGCTGTGGGCTTTTTCTCCCCCTGTGTTAAATCGGATATGTGAGGTTATCTAGGATACTGAAAAGCTATACTCAGAAAGTATTTATTTTTTTTATAATGAATGATGGAGTTCTTTTTTGCTCCTGGCAACTATAGGCCTTTTCTGAATACAGCAAATGACTGTTTCAAAATGAAAACCACTATGTGCTTGAATGTAGTATTATGCCTAGTTGCTTTTTGAGTGAAAGGCGCTTTAAAAAGTTAGGTATATCATTGCCAAAAAGGGCTACATAGTATTGTCAGCATTTTGAGAAGGAATAGGTCCTTTTTTTCCTGAAACTCCATTCTGGACAGCTGTTAGTGACTTACCAAACTTTTCATATGGATATGTATGTTAATGACAGGCAATGAACTGGAGATGAAGAGACCCAAACACAGACCGATCTCTTCAGTGCACATCAAAAGCCTTTACAAAAGGAGCAGTAAAAGAGGCAGTGATGGTGGAGCCTTCACTTTTGTACACTGAATTAGTTCTGCAAGCAATGAAACTGATCTTTTCTCCTTGCCAGAAAAGTCTGGTGATTTTTGTGAGCGCTCATTAGCACAAGAGGCATTTGTGAAGATAATTGACTGACGCTGATACTGCTGGCTGTCACAACAGTGCCAGCAGTGTATGTGCGTTTTAATAGTTGTATTTTTTTCCCCTTTCTTAGATATAATGCTTTCTGAAAGATACTGGCTCTCTAAAGATCTACAAGCTCATGCAAAGCAGAGAGTTTAAAGAACTCCTGCTCAGGGAATCTTTCCGCCTGCCCTGCTGTCTCTCTGCTTGCAGGGTATGAAGGATAGGTAAAAGGGGCTATGGGAGCAGAGATGATGTGAATATGGACAACTGAGAGTCCTGTAGCATTTCCATATGGGGAAATATTTGAGCCTCACCTTATAGGAAAGTGTTACTGACACAGAAATGGCAGAAAAATTAAACAAGCCAGGTATACAATCAGTGGGAAACAATCCGAACAATGTTGCACTTTAAGAAAAGAGATCTGTAAGGGAAAAGCAAGTTGGTTGTTCTGGTGCGTGCTTAGCCTTGTACAATGCAATCATACCACAGAAACCAACCATGTAAATGCATGATCAGTGTGCTTAAAAATGCATGTCATCAGATGGATTCCAGAAATCTTCAGTTTTCAGAATTGTTCAGAGACTGAGACCCTCTTTTTAACAGACAATTAGCAGAGGTATATGGTTGTAATGTGTTGTATGACTGCTAACATCTCTCAGCTTCAACAGTATGGCTTCATGGTATTAAGCCAGTGTAAACAGAAAAGGAATTTGGCCTCTTGTGTGTTCAGAATGAATTATGATCAGCAATGCAAGCCCATATTTTTATTTGGTGTTTCTGATTAAAAAAACCCAACAACACAAACCCCCAAACTTTTCTGACCTGATATTTCAGTTACTATAAAATTCAGAATTGGTGAAATTAATTCAGGGAAATGTTGCTTTCAGTAAATCTTCAGGCTCTGAAATATTCTGATAGAAACACTTAAGTTTTTCAAAGCAGCTTTGTTGAGCATTTTGAAAATATAAACTCCATGGGCTTGGATTTGAAATATTAACTACTTTATTACTTTAAATCCCAATGTCCCCAAATAGGAGGCTGAACCCAAAGCAGGATGTTTCTTAACACAGAACACTGCATCCTAATACACTTTATTTCTTTATAATGTATTTTGAATGCTTGAAAATTCATGGCTTTTTAACTTTCACTTTACAATGGGAAACTTGCTTGAAATCCAAAATTCTTACAGGACAGGAAAGTTTCTTACTTGTCTACAAATGGAAATAGCTCCAAGGAGTTTATTGACGTCAGCAGAAACTGAAAATAAAAAATATAGTAACTGGAAGTGGTTTACTTTTAGCTTATAGCTTTGTGTTAATGTTTAGCACAAAACAGTATGTTGAAAATCTAATTTATGAGAAAATTAAGTGTCCTGTTTTTCATCTTGAATTTCTATTTAATTTTCTTTTCTAAATACATTTCCATTCAATCTTCCCCTAGAATGTAAAATCTGGATATTTTGGTGTAGAGATTTAAAGACTAGAGCAGTTGACCAAAAACTTTTTAAAAAGAAATTTTAATTGTGATTTCATGACCCGAAATAAATGTTGCATAATATTGTCACCATGTGAGCAAGTAAGATTATGTTACAAAAGACTGTAGTCTATATTTTCATTAAAGTCCAAAGCCTGTGTGTGTGTGTGTGTGTGTGTGTGTTTGGATTACCCACTGTGGTTTGTCACATGGTTTTATTGACACATTAGGGAATTCTGTATTACTTATGAATAGCAAGAACTATGTTGGTTTTGGGTTGGATTTTTTTAATAGCACCTAAGGTGACTTCATCTCTTGGTCTGTTGTGCAAAATAGAGTTGTTTATCTGATACTAACAATATGAAGGGTACTTAAGGCATCTCTGAAGTCAATTAGTCTCTAGTTATGACTTCAGCTCTCAGAAATGGTAACAAAGGAACTTAACGTTTATTTTCAGCCTTCCCTGAGGAATGTGAGCTACTTATTTCATTGTGAGCCACAGTAAACACTGTAATTTTATCTACAGACCTTCTAAAATTAAGAGCTGCCTATTGCCTGGGGAGACGTCATATTCTGTTTGAAAACATCTGACTGTAAACCTATATTAGTAAAAACTACTAATTCAGGAATATCCAGGACATTATTATTAGTCTCCTGAGGATGTCAGATTATGAAAAGAAATGCATGCATGGAATTGAAAGATGGGTCTCTAAAAGAGACAAATGGCAAAAAGTATGCAGAGATTTTAGGTAAGATTGTTAACGATGAGGGTGTCAGTGCAGAGTTTTGAGATCTGTAGTAAATTCAAATGATGTGTCTATCATACTCAAATGATGTAGATATTTCATTTTAAGAACAGATTTAAATATGATTTTGTGGTTATATCATATAACCACTTTTAAAGAAATAGCAGTTGCAACAAGTTAGCACAGATGTACTTTTACACACACATTCACACTCTGAACTGATGGAATAGATAAGGGTTGAATTCCTGATCAGGAGATGAGATTAATAATGTTAATTGTATCTATGATGTTAGTGTAGTGTTTGGAAAATATTTTATAGTATATTTCAATGTCATTTTTTATCATCAGGGGGCAAAAGTTACCAGAGTTGGACACTGCTCAAAGTATACTTTACTGTGTGTTGTGTCTTGTTAGAATTTTTTGCCTAACACACAGATAACCAGGCCAGTAGTCTGCGAAAAACAGCCTTCTGGTTTTGTACTTACTATGTTTAAACATGCGAAAGACAAGTGAAATAACAGACTTCCTTATGGAAAGCAGCATGGGGAGAATTTTAGTTTCAATGCAATTCTTTTTAAACATTTTCTGTATTTTCTTCAGCATCAAGTGATGTTTAGTGTAATCTTTTTGAGACTTATGACTGAAAATCCATTAACACCCTCTGTTAAAAAAGAAAAAAAGGCACAGAAACATCACTTGAGTTCTGATTACTCCTGAAATTTGACATGTCAGCATTTCCTGAAACATTACTTTTTGAATTGTTACATTTAAGAAAATGTTATGCTCCAAATAACAGTCAGTAAGAGAAACAGCGGGGGAAGGGACATTAGGATGTGGAAAATGCCTGCCAGCCTATGCAACAACTACAGGAATATTCATGTTGAAAAAGTAGCCAAGGCTTTCCTCCTTTTTCTGTTTGTATTTGAGGAATATTTGAGGGAGTTTGTTAGCACTTTATTTAAAACTTACAAAGTGACCAACCCTTCCACACCTACTCGTAACAGGCACGTACTCCCACTGCAACAACCCAGCCAGAAGTTAAGCAGACTAATTCTGACAACTCTTCCTTCACTTCTAGCCCATGTGTTGATCATCCTATGTTGTCATTGATCTGATGGCAGCACATACCACTGTAATTTTTACTTACCTTTACACAGATCATGCAAATCTAGTGCTGTCTTCAATATGTTAGCTTTCAATAACCACTGATGGTCTTGGCATAGCTTCTAAGGAGAGATGTCACCCAGTCTGGAACCAAACTCTCATGTAATACTGCAGCACACAGTTGGAAAAAATCATCACTGGAAACAGTTTATTTGAGATTTGCCCAACTGACCTGTTTTCTTCCTGCAGTGACTTGGACTGCCACCTTTCTCCTCCTTTCCCACTCTTGTGGCAGAACAGTGACAGCAATGCGTGCTCTAATCCAAACACTTTGAAGGCATGAGGTGAAGTACAAGGGGGAGGAAGCTGCAGGAAGACCTCAGGATGGTGAGGAGTCAGGTAGGAAATAGCTGAGTGCTCACCTGCTGCAAAATAACAACTCCTGGTAGAAGGAGCTGAATTTTGGAGTACAGAAGAAAATAAAAATCAAAGTCTGAGCCACAGAGTCATGCAGTCATTTGGATCTGGAATAATGTGGTTGGAAATTCATACCTCTGAGCGCTGGTATTCCAAGTTCATTGCAGACTGACATGAGTTACACTCACACATTATCCTGACAAAGTAAGACCATGCAAAAAGTAAGTCTGAGATTCTGACACAGTGATTTTCCTTGGGTTTTGCCATAATTGCATTACAAATTATATAACTTTCATTAAATATATAGCATAATATATTGAGTAAGTAATTTCAAAAGGATGTCTTTATGTTATTTGAATATTATACCAAAGCCACATTCTGTGCTATTTGCTGCAAGAGAAGTGAAGGTGAAGATAACACATGGTGCTATTAGGTAGTACAGTTATCTTGCTGAATATTTCTAGAGTATTATTCATCCCTTCTAGGGTTGTGACATGTTGGTATCGAGGACCTGGAAGCTGGAGACGTGTTCCACAAGTGAAGCCTTCTGCAGACATGTTCCCTGGGTGAGAAGTTATAGACACAGAAGACAGAAGAAACAAAAGGTCCGTCACAATTTTTTGAAATACTGATGAAATGAACTCCAGCTTCTTAGACAGGAAGTTAATTTGGTGAAAAAATATCCATTATGAGACTGAAGAAACAGATTGTATCTTTGCAAATGCTGTGTGGCAGCTTTATTTCAGGTTTACTGTTAATGGGTCAACTCCAGACAGTATCTTGGCAGTCAGTTGAGTCACCAATACTAGAAATTAGAGCCTATGATTTTCTTTCAAAGAGGGTTACAGAATTTGCTAGTCTTCTTTTTTACATTGGGAACTGCTCCAACCCATTGCAAACATGATCTATATTACAAATTACATTTGCCTTTAAAGAGAAATCTCGGGGCTTGACAAGACAGCCTATTTAACAAAGATGAGATACTACAGACACATTAGACATTTAAAGACCCTGGGAGAAGATGATGTGGAAAGATTATAGGCACATAGCTGGTATCTGACTATGGAAAAGTCTAGGAACTTAAATATAGTTTATTTCAAAGGGCATAAAATATTTCTCCTATGGCACCAACACATCCCTTGAAAGTCTGTCATGTAAACATAAACACTGCCTTATTGAACTTAATGAATGAATATGATAACAACAAAGTTTTAAAGGGAATAGCCACAAGTAGATGACTCCTTACAGAGTATTGATTTTCTGTTTATACTGGCATGTCTTGTTGGAATTTGTGCCTGGAGTCCTGTAACTACCACCAGTTCTCCTTAATGTGCAACATTTTTGGTGTTTTGCTATTTTCAAATTTAGCCAAAAAGCCTGTGTTTGTTTCAGTGAATGTCTTTCTTTGCATGCAATATTTCACAAATACCATTTATTGCTATGTACTTGATTCTTTGCAGGGTTTCAAGACTATGATTTAATATCTTAGATTGTCTAAACAAAGCCCTACTTAAAATTTGCTCAGGTTTGCTTAGAAACCCAGACAACCTGTAATTATAGGGAGAATTTTAAGGAGAAAGCAGTTTTATTAACACCAGAAACTACTGTTTATGCCCATGAGCTGTGTAAAACTGCAGTTTCAGAAATCCTGCTGATATAATCCTTCAGTGTACTCAGTAAGCCAAAATTGTACAGAAGCGGTATTCCATGTGACCTCCAGGACGGGACCTATTGTTTCTGCATGTTATTTCCTCCAACCCCATATTAGTTGATTTACAATGTCTGAAGTACAGCTGATGCAGCACACCCTCGTCTTTGCTGTCATCTCTTTCTAGTGAAGGAGCAAGGATGTCAGAGCTCCTGCTGGTGCCATGAGATGTCAGTGGGGGTTCAACATGCAGATGCAGGGCTGTGCGTGACCTTCGGTTTGTATTTGGCTAACCGATGGTTTTCTTTCTATTAGGGCTATAAACTTACCTGTCTAACTACAAATGTACCTTCTTTGGCACAGGCCTTTCATCTTCCCAAATATAGGAATTAGGGATATGCATTCTCAACTATTCTGTGTGGCAGCTTCATGGTGCCTTTGAAGGATGCCAGATTGACAGTCAAGGGGCTGCAGGTCCTCTTTACTAACAGAGCCATTCCTGCCATTTGGGTTCTGAGCAAGCAGTATTTGCACATACTCAACTTCAATGAGACCAGTATCCATGCATGGCAGCTAATACTGGGGAGAAACAATAAGCTGGATTCTGTACTGTTTGTTTGTTTGTGTTTGTGTTCATACTGAAGATGAGGAAAGTGCAACTTCATTAAATTAAATTAAATTTTATAACAATCAAATGATTTAGGTAATAAAGGGGGGCAAAGAAAGAAAATGTTCCAATTTAATAACTCTAACCTGTGAGCAGTGCTTTATCTTGCTGCTGCTGTTGTAAGGACTAGTAATTGCAGCCGTCTAGACACAGGAACAGATGCAAAGTAGAGCTTTATTATATCAGACATTTGCCCTGCTACGATACAGTCTAATTGCCCAGAAAATATATTTCTACATGAATTATTTCTAATTTGATTTGAACTAGACCAACTGTTGTATTTTACTGAACTTTATCAGGTGATAAAACAGAGCACTAAATTTCAAAACAGTTTCTCTTATCAATCTTTTTTTAGAGAAAAAGATTAATTAATTGAAACTTAAAATGAGGTGTGGTTTTCCAGCAAATAAAATAGTTTTCTTTCTTGCTAATTAATTCTTTTTTTTTTTTTTTTCATTTCTTTCACCTGTGTGGCTTGAAAAGAAAGAGCAGTGTTAATGCTAATCTGTGATTTAGGATGTCTGCTAGTGTTGCGTAAAAATATTTTAGGTTGAAAGTTTAAAATGTGATTAGAGGTGATGTCACTGTGAGAGATGTAAGGAGTTCAGTTTGGTTATCTGAAGATGTCGATCATTTAAAACAAATTTTTTTTTCTCTGAATTGATTTTGTTTTCTTTTGAGAGTATTAGCACAGAATCTTGACAAACATTTTGTGCATTTTCCAGACAGTCTGAATCATCACTCTACTGAAAATGGATAATCAATGTGGAATAAAGGTAAATCTTTGGGTGCCCAGATCCAAGGTTTAAAAATATTACATTTTATTCCTGTGCATTTGTGTTTTTGCAGTTGGTATTCATAAATTTGTCTTATTTTCTTTTCACATTTTAAGAAGAATTTAGGATATGCAAGGGAATCTCAACAGCTTTTGCATAAAATGGTAATAGTAACTTCTTTCTCCATCTTCCCATCCCCCCAAAATTGAGCATACTACTGAAATTATTTAAATTGACTGAGCCTTTTAAGCAAGTAAACACATTTTAACTAGTTTTTTTTCCCAATCCTTCCATTCATGCCTACTATAGAAATTAGCCTTCACTCTTCCTTCACTTACACATGGATACACACACTTGCATGGACACAAGAAAAATTTCTTTTCTCCTGTCAGCATTCCTATCCAACAATAGTTAGATTAGTGGAAATGAGGGCCTCCGCAGAGAAAGGACATTCAGCCACAGAAGGCTCCCTGCAGGAACAGCTGGTAGGGGTTAATGGCTGCTGAACCTCACAGCCAGGGCCTATTCTCTATTGTGTGTTCAACTCCTGGGAAGGAGGGAGACTTGTGACAGCTTCTGGGGTGCATGGGATCAGAGGTACAGCAGCTAGGTCAGAGAGGTAGTGTTCGGGGGGGGAAAGGCTAGCCGGGAATTGCAATAAAAATGAACTCTGCGGCAGGGACAGCAGAGGCTTGAAATCTGCAAAAATTGGGCACAAATTGCCATGGGGAAACAGTAAAGGATTATTCAGTAACGTGCCTTCTAACCTTTTAACAACTGCGATATGAATTAAAAGAACAATTGGAGGGAGATGGGGGATGAATAATTCATATCTGAAAGTGGATGAAATCCAAGTCACAGCTAAACATGCGCCACTAATGTATGTTATTTACGTTTGTACTCTAACCCCTCGGAGTTCAGCTCTCCGGATGGTGGTACTAGCACCATGACTGCTGGACCAAGCATACCAGTGATGAGTGATCATTCAGTGTCAGCATGCTTTAGCTTAAATAGAGAGTGATTAATAAGTAAACATTTCCCCTCAGTGTAGGTGTGCTTGCCACACCAGCATGGCTGGCTCATGGAAGGAGCCCTCCTCAGAGGACTGGCAAGTGATATGCTGGAAGTCAGGTGTGTTCTGCGACCTGAGGTGGCTCCTCTTCTTCCTGTTTGTGCCTGGAACACACCAGGAAAAAAATAAACCTCTCAACAAAGTTAGGAAGTAGTGATTTGATGGGCTGAAATGATCAGCTCTGGGAACACACTAGGACACTTCTGTCCCTCCACCCCTCCTTCCTTTAGGATTGTTTGGCAGGATGCTGTGGTTTTAAAGGGACCTTAGAGGAAGCTGTATTTGCCCTCTGACAGCTGGTTCCTCTCCATACAGTATCTGAAAAGTTCCCAAATTAAAAGAAGTAGCATAAAATAGCAAAAACAAAATATTGGATTGACCAATTCTGTGTGGAAACCGTCTTTCTTTCCACCTCCTATGGCAGCAACCTGTCTGTTTTGCTGCTCTTTCAATATGGGAATTCCTGACACTCAATAACATTAAATATTGGGAGTTGTTGGACATGTTATACTTGTAAGTTATAGCTGTAGCAAAAGAGAAGCAAGTTTGCTGGTAATGCAGCTCTTGCCCTAAATCAGCAGATTCCCTGCTCACGTTACACTTCTAGATAAGGTATGTATGTCTTGGGAGACATCAGCACAAATTTCACCCAGTGCAGCTTGGGTGAAAGAGTTCAGCTATAATTATAATTCCTTCGTTTTGTTTGTTTAATATCAAACTTTTTAAGCCACTTAAATAATTTTGCCTTATGTTTAGTTTGTTTTTGGTTTTGTTTCTTTTTTTTTTTTTTTTTTTTTTAACTCTGTGTGAGCTTGCTTGAAGAAAAAAAAAGACAGTAGGGGAAAAACACTGTTCCATTGAGATCCTCACCTGCAGTAGAAGCATGAAAGATACTGTCAGTGAGCTCCCAGTGAGCCTTTTGGATGCAATACAGATGCAATATACTCATTAAAGTTCTTTCATTTGTATTGTAATGGCTCAATGAAAACATATGAGCCAGAGCCTGAGGGCTTTTAAGAACATTTAAGGTGCACTGAATTGTGTCGTGCCTTGGTACACCTTGACACAGTATTGCAGCCCCCAGAATGAGGATTGACAAGTACAGGTAGAAACAACAACAGAGACATAACAGAGTAATAGAAATGCCTCCCTGAAGTACTGACACTGACAGCTTGATAGAATAAGCAAAAATATCACCAAAATGACTTGCAGGCAGGAATAAATGAAGCTTCCAAGCGCTTGTGAGAGAGTGCTCAGGACATTTATCGTGCTTTACATTGTAGGTACTGAAACGCTGAGTGCAAGTGACTTATTCAGAGACAGGCAGCAAAGCAACAGCACCTGCCACCACAACCCTTAGTCATGCTTTCTGCTGGGCTCAGCAGGTGTCCCTTGAACACAATACCCCTTCTCTTCTTATTCTGGCATATACTCTGTTCAAATGAAGGCTCCGAGTCTACAAACAGCTCTGTGCATGAACAGATTTCAGCATGTACCTAAGTGCCTTTTTGATCCTGACTCCCAAAGCTCAATATCCAAATTTAGAGAATGTGCTCATCCTCATGCTAGAGGTTGGTGCTTGAACTGGGAGAAACATGGGTCTGCACTGTAATGTCCATACTTTGAATGATTGAATTTTTGGAAAACAGTGAGGAAGGATGATAAATCTGGAAAGAAAAATAGGTAACTAGTCTCACCTGTGCTAAGACTTGTGAATACATTATTTCAGTTCATAGGCAATTTCTCACACTTACTATAAATGTCCAAAAGCAAGTTTGGCTTGAGATAACTACAACTTAGAATAGCAGAGTTAGCAGGTGTGTTTGCAATAAGATTTATTTAAATTCCCATTTTTTTAATGAATGAGAAAGTAAGAATAAGGGGAGTTTGTTGACCTCTTGGCTGTTTATATTGCCAGAGTAAAGACAGGAAAGGGATATGAAATTAAGAACTCGGAAAGGATTTGTTGTGATGACAGGCTCTCACACTGAGGGTGAGTTATATTTGGTAAACTCTTGATCTCCCCAAAGTGCAGCAATTGATTCCAATAATTTGTTGACACTTTTTTTAAGATACAGATAAATCAGTTTTGTGAAACAAATTTAACAAAGAATGCTGTTTACAAAACCATGATGCTATTTTTAAAGCTGCTAGTTCAAACATTATGTGTGATATTCTGTACAGAATGTACTATTGAAAGGGTTAAGCTTTTCTGACTTTCAGATACAATGAAATTATGACAGGAAGAAAATTGTGCCATTTTAGCATGAAAATGCTTGTACAAATACTGTCGTTCCTTCCTTCTTACTTTCTTTATAATGCCTCAACGATAGCTAAGATGACAGACATTTGACAGGTATCTGTAAGCATACAACCCAGGCAGCTCATTAAAGTTTTTCTTTCTATGCATCAGCTTTCACAAAGGCAAAAACCCATTAGCATTGACTATTTTGCAGATTAGAAGAATTAAGGGCTTCAAACGTTGGCTTATACCAAGCAATGTCATTTGTGAAGTGATGTTTGCTTTATTATTTCCCTTTCTCTCCCTCTGAAACCAGACTGACATGACTTTAGCTCAACGTAGGGCGTAATGTGCAAACCAAAGGACTGGCTCACCGATGAAAAGAAACACATTCCCTTTTATACATGACTGGAATGGCAAAAAGGGGAGACTTTACATGTACTATTTAGGCTCATTAGAGTACTGATTATGATAGTTCTCCGGTGTAATCTTTAATCGACTTTGACACTAGATTTGCCCCGTTACAAATCCTGTCATGCAAATTAAGTCATTTGTGTTGTTTGATATGGAAAGATCTGCTATGAAATGAAAGATTAGTTCACAGATGAGGCACCAGAGACTGTTGCCCTTGTGCACCGTGCAACTGATTACAAGGATGAGAGCATCCATTTTTACACTGCTGTTAGCATTTAGGAAAGAAGATTAAATTATTGTAGTTTATTTCCTTCTTCCTGCATGCAGTTATTTTAAGTAAGATTTCATAACCCTTATTTTTATGGCATGCAAAACTGGCAAAACTGGTTAAATGCAATACCACCATCTTAAAAAGGGAAACATATTTTTGGAGGCAATGTGGATGATGCATTGGGCATTTTTTTTCTTTTGTATGCCCTTGAGTGAGATACAGGACTTTGTTCCTTTTTTCATTAGGAATCAGATAGCAGATTTTACCACCATGTACAAACCAACAATGAAAAATTACTGTAAATTTTCATGTGCTAAAAACTTACTCTTTTGGCTCATGATGTATAGGATGCCTTCTATTATTGCTGGTTTTATTTTCTGTGGAGTATTTGTATCTTTGATTGATCATATGGACTAGATAGGAAAGCTCTACTCAAAGAATGAGATTTTTTTTCTACTTAAAAACATAGCACAAGAAGAAAATGTTGTACCTAGGCCCACTAAATATACATTTACATAAAATTTACATTGCTAAAGAATGACTCCAAGCCAGCCAGATTTGGTTTAAGATTTTAAGATCTCTCATGCTGAAGTCACAGTATTTGGCTGACATACTTCAATTCATACAACTGGTCTTGATTTGGGTAGGCCAAAGTGACAAAGAATATCAAAGTCTTTATAAGAATAAGTTATTCTGTGTTATTGTAGGAGAACGTTTGATCTCCTTGAGAAATTTCATATGCTTAGACACTTTTAATACTTTCCTCTTTCAAAAAAAAATAAATCATGTTTGCATTTTAAGCAGATCACTTAATTTCTTTGAGAGGGTGGGAACCATGTGTATCTGCATAAGTTCAGACTGATATAGCCAGAATCTAAACAAAACAAAATAGATGAAAAAATATTCATCATTTTCTGGTTTCATTAAGCATTGTCAGCAAAGAAACAGCTGTGCAATATTTTTGTATGCTGCTCTAGCTGTATGGGATGGACATACAGAATGTGCCTAACACTATGGTTGGGGATGGAACTCAAGAAATTAGTAAGGACCACTGGTGCATATTCTTTAAGGGAATGGATTATTAAGAACGTATAATTAAATGTGTTCTCATCTTGTCCTGTCTATTCTTTTTACCTCTTATTTATAATCTATTTCTTTTGTCCTTTTTAAGACTCTATGTTAAAAGAAATCACCACATTTAGTGACTGTATTTTGGTGTTGCACAAGTATCTCATATAATCTGAGACATTGTTTGGATGAATATGAATGCTGCAATTACTTGAAATTCCCTTAAATGACCATGGCAAAAGCTGGAATGATCCTTGGAAAGGCTATTTCTCTTCTGGATAACTTAAAAGGAATTTTAGCCTTTAGGTTCAACGCACCCATTTTCCCATTTGATTGTTCCAAGATTCCATGTGATCATTTATGTACAGATTAGTAGTGCTAGATTTGTCAAAGCTGCTGAATAAATGTTCTAATTATTAAACAATTTTTTCTTGGGAACCTTGGGGAAGAATCTAAATGATACACAGTTGCAAAAAGGTGACAGGTGTTACAAATTTCAGACCACCAATAACTTGAATAAGCAATTGAATATTTTACTTTATCAGTAATTGAAGAATGAAATACCTGAAACAAATCAAAGATACTTAGATTTTAATATGGTATGTTAAAACTTAGAGGGATGTATTTTTCCCCTTAGTGTCAGGTGACAGTCTTGAAGCATGTAAAAAGTAAAACATCAGGATTCACCCAAATCTTCTATTAGCCAAAATACCACAGTACTTATACAAAGGATTCAAATGTGTCATATATTTCTTCCCAGGTTCATTTGCCCTCATTGCTTGATGCTTCCTGCATTACAGTAATGGAGTCCATAAAATGTAATAAGAAAAAGGTGTATTTTAATTAGCCAAGTCATTCTGTGAATCTGATATAAATCACTTCTCTTTATTTGCATGTATGAGTTGTGTATAGTAACAATTTATATTAAATTTATTGAAGTGTCTTAAGGTATTTTTATGGGATGTGTAAAGACAGGCCTGGTCAGAAGAAAGCTTTCAACACTAAAATATGCAACTATTGCACTGGCTGACTGGACAGAAAAATTAAAGAGAAGACTGCTAGCATACAATGGATTTTTAAAACCCGAGATGGAAATCAGAATACATTAGTTAATACTATTAAACAGCATAGTGATTCTCTGAGAAAAATGCTGGAAGCTCCATCACTTAAGTCCATTTAGAAACAGCTTGGTTTAAATAGATTTTCCAGATAGTGGAGTAAGTTAGGTCATTTAGTAATTTTTTTTTTTCCCTCTGTGAATTTTACAAGTCTATTAATGGGATCCTAGGAATTACAGCCCATTTTTTTCAAATGTATTCAAACACTAAAGGACACAGTGATTTTTCAAAGGTATCAAAATTGCTTAGATGCTTAATTCCATTAGTTCTGAGATACAGTTATGTGACCGTGAAGTATCTTTTGCTTGTGTATGTGCACTTGGATGCATGAGTATACCTGTCCAGGACACCACTATTTGTGTGGGCATGTAGCCCAAAATCTGTGTAAGTCTCAAAAGATGTTTTGCTGTATTGGTATGAGTAAGAGCTCACATCCAAGTTTTTGCCTTGGCCCGTTTCAGACAAGCTGGCTGCCATACTCAGTGCACCAAATGAGGTCTCAATTGCACTTCATTTAATGGTAGCAATGCTTGTCTGCTTTCCTGCATGTATCTTGGTCAATTCATTCTATGATTGTATCCAAATTATGCTTGGTGACTCTTGACCTTCCTGAAAATGCTATCCATGCCCTTCTCTTAAACAGTCATTATCACCTGTATAGCAATGACTCATTAATAGTCTACAAGTAGATGTCTTTGTACACTGCACTATTGAATTTGGCCCATTTGTTGAGTTCAGCTTTCTGCATGGTTTCATTATCCACCTTTGTATCCTAATACGTGTCCTAATCAATTCCATCGGTACTCTTTGTTTTGTGCAGTGTTTCAAAAGACAACATTAAAAAAACCATTCTGTTGCATGATCCCCATCCTGAGAGTATGAACTGACTTGGAGAAGCTCACTGTTAATATCCTCCCAAAATGTACCTTCCCTTCTAGCACTACTGCCTGCCATCTTTTTAATCAGATCCTTATGCAGTTCTGCAATGTTTATCTTTTCTGCCATAATAAGTCTGTCGGTTTTGGTACCATATCATGGTTTGTCAAAACTCAAGTGAATTATACATAAAGCATTTCCCTTTGCTGGAAAGCTGGTACCTTATGATGTAAAATTGGCAGGTCATTATGGTGCATACAATTTGCATATAATAAACTTGTGCTGCAATGTATCTAGTTTCCCTTTACCTTAACACTGTAATTAAAATTTCCATCTAATTTGCACTCCAGCACTTTATACTCTCACTTCAGAGTAAGGGGATCAGATCCCCATATTACCTCCCTCTTCAAATAAAAGCTTCCAGTAGCATGAACTCTCTTGAAACTTAGCAGATTTCTTAAAACTCTTAATTTCTCCGCTGATGCTCAACTGATGGGCAGTTCTAGAATGAAAGTTACTTTAATGCTGTTCCTCTTTTTTGTTTATTTATCATCTTCTCAAACAACACAAACTGAAACAGTTCGATTTCAATCACAGTCACTGTTACAGTGTGAATTTTGTTGTCTCTGCCTGGTTTTATGGCTAGTTTATAACTTGTTCTTGTGTGGCCTGGGAAGGAGGTATTTAGCAGATGAGCAGAATAAATGTCCATGTCTCTAATTTGTAGGGGTTTTCTTATATTAAAAAAGAGAAAGTCTCAAATAAGGAACAGGACAAGGGGAGTGAATTGTTGTCTACTAGTTTGCCCTCTGTTCTAGTAATGCAATTAAGAATCTGTGTTTTTAAACTGCTGTGAGTGTAACTGGTATTCTACTCTCAGTATTGGGAAAGGATTTTTCTATTGTGGCAAAATTAGCAGGAATATGTGGCTATTATTTCCATCACACAGCCTTATAAAGGCACCATAAGAACACTTAGCAAAGTTTTGGCAACAATTAATGGGAATACTCTATTTGTTTTAAAAGATAACCACTGTCTGCTGTGGATAAGTAGAAAATAGGTCAGCTCTCAAAAGAAAAGGAGACTATGATTTTGTTTCTCAACTAGTATCTGCAGGGAGTAATGTAAATACTTTGCAGCCTTAGGTCTTGCCTTACCAACCCCTCCATCCACTTCTCTTTCCCCTTTCTTTTCCAGATTTCAAAAAATGGAGTTTTTCACATAAGTCCTGTAACATTCATACTGAGATCACTTAAAAATGGCACATTAACCACTAGAACTCCAACTTGTGGCCTGAAACCCGGGAACTGATGCATCAAAATGAACCATAGTGAACATCTAACTAAGGTTTGAAATAAAGTTTCATATGAAGTACTCAGGAATAAGATACTGCCTATAAATATTGAACTCAGTAGGACCGTAAAAACTGAAAACAAAGCCTTTCACAGGCTTGCTCCTACCCTACACCAAGTTAGTGGGAACAGACACAAAACATAAAATATTCTGTATCAATCATTACATTTTCTATAACAAAAGGTCCTCAATGCATTTTTGATGTAAAAGAAGTATAGTAAAAAAATTAAGAACTCTAGTTTTGGGTATGTAAATATAAATTATAGTTTACACAGGATGTGAATTTTGATTTAAAAGTGCAGAAAATGAGGTTCCACCCCAAAAAGGGTCCTTACAAGCAGCAGGTCTAAGCTTAAAATAAATTACTGAAACATTAGATTGCCAAATATGAAGTATTTTAAAACATCTCATTTAGTTTTGTTAAAGATTATTATAACTGCAGGTTATCAAGGTGGAAGTGTGACACCGAATTGAGAATGACCACTTGAATGAATAAAACAGCAGAATATATTCACCTACGGATACATCTGTGTATCTCCCACTACCAGAGCTGCATGTACCAAGTACAACAAAGTCCACTCCGTCGTATTTATATGTGTCTCTTAAAGAGAAGAAGTGTTAAAAAAAAATACTAAGAATAAAAAAACAATAAGAATATGCTGAAATGTCATGGAAAGCTCCAGCCCATGAGGGCTTCTGAAGCCACAGACACACTGAGATTTCAGTGCTGCTCTGGTCGACATGAGGTATTCTGCCTGCTGTGGCAATTCCCAGCTGGAACCACCTTCCTCCATCTCTGCAGGACTTCATGGCTCCGTAATGTCACTCAGTTCACAAGACACTTATGTGGCTTCTATGTGAGACAATTCAAGAGGTGGTTGCTCTCTGGGTTGCTGACACCACTTGATTTCAGACAAGGATTCTATATCTAACTACAACAGAAACTAAGTATATAGGGGAGAGGTGACATCTTTTATTTAGAATTACATTTTTGTGTAATTGAAAAATGAAGCATAGAGGAGAGAGTCTTACCCCTTGAAAATCAACAAATGTAATCAGAATATATTTGTCTTAGTTGAGTAAGTTATCCTCTAAAATGATAATCTTTGCCATTTGGAGATGTGCTAGCAAAAAGTAACTTCATTAAGACTGGACCTGAAAAGCAGCATGGTTTTGTTTAGGACCTGCCCCTTAAAGGAAACCTTTGGGTCAGGTTTAGCTCTAGTGTTTTGAGTGTGAACTGCTTGAAAACTCACAGCAACCTAGATCAAACATTCCAGTTTGAGCCCAGTGCTGTCAATACTGGGATTGAAAGGAAGTCAGTATTCTGCAGTTTTAGATCAGAGATTAATAGCATCACAGGATTAGATAGCTGTTCAAATCAACTAGTAAGGACAGTACTTAAAATCTTGTGCCCCATTTGCACAATTATTTGTAAATAATAGGAAAGACAACAGAAGAAGCTGAAGGTGACAGCGAACTGGAGAAAGTGCATGTACAATCACAAATGTGTGCCTACATATGTTTGATATTTAAACAGAAATGCAACAGTCTAAAAATATGAGAGATAACATAGATGAAATATTCACGAAATAATGAAATGGACTTGTCTGCTTATGGTTCAAAGTAGGATTTCTTATTGTATGAAAATATACTGACTCCTACAGTGTTAAAAGTCCAAGCCAGAATTTTTTTGTACACCAAATAGATGGCAAATGAATCCCTGGAATGTGAGATCCACAGTCTACCAAATTAAGGGTATTGTGTTATACACTGTTTAATTGTCATGCAACAAGGAGCTAAATTCCCACTAATATCAAGTTCTATTTTTTCCTTCCTAGGTCATTAGATGATCTTGTCTTTTGAGAATGAAACCTTTTCCTTGAGGATATTGAGACTTATAAATGTGTAATTCTAGTGCTGAAATATCAGAACTTTTGAGTGATTAGTGGTGAGTGAGTAGAACTTTAATCAGTACTCAATTTAATTACGTCATCTTGTTAAAAAACTTTTTGCCATTCTGAATAATTTCTGATGCTCAGTGTATGGAAAATGAATTATTTCATTTGTGATATCAAGAAAGCAGTTTATTAGCAAGCTGGAACTTCTTATGTTTTACTTAAGTTGTTGAAGACACTTTGAAGTTATTAACTTTTCAGTTATAATTAGACATAGTAACTGGAATATTTTTAGTATTGCACTGTCACTCCTTAACTCTGAATATGTTTACCAATAGATAATGTTATGCTTTTCTCACATATAATGATCAGATAGCTATGGGTAGACACACACATTGATGCACCTAAACACTTTTTACAAAGAATATAAATATTGTTTTTGGAAACTGTGGAACCACTTATGATGTGGCTTTCTACTGTGTCTCTGGTATTGAAAGTAGTTAGAGGTAATGTGGGATAGTGGTAGGTGACAAAATCAAACGTCATGATACCATACAGAGAAGGATACAGGGGGAGCAATGTTTGAAGGCAGGACAGCACACACCCACTGACATCCATGACAAAAACTCATGTCTGACTTACCAGCCTGCAAGCAGTTTACCTCAAGTAAGGATGAGACAGAACTTTATTCCTGTCAGTTTTGTTGCCTTCTTGTCATCTTTATCCTCATGGGAGAATTCAAGGTTTTATTCACATGGTGTTTACAATATATATTGTATACAATATATATATACAAAAGAGCAATAATGCTCTTTTTGATTGCAATGCAATTTTTAGGTCAGGAACCTTAGAATTCCTGAATTGATACTTTAATCATTGTAGACAAATAATGAAAATATGCATTTTATGAAAAATCATAAATAATTTTCCATAGAATTATGATTTTTACACATTATAAGCAATACAGAAAAAATATTTGCAAGTTACCTATTTACACTAGATATTATATATAGACTATGAGAGAGGACTTGGGAGGAGAGTGGAATCAGGTAAACATCAAATACACACAGCTAATGTGAGTATACATTATTAAGAGAGGAGATTAATTAAAGTTTGGACGGGGAATGTATCTTTACAAATCACTTTTTTTCTACAAGTGCGGTGTTTTGAGAACTGCTGCTAAGTCTCCAAGGAAACTGCTGCTATTTGTGACACTGTAGTGGTGGAAAACTAATTTTTACCTTCTTTTCTAAGAGTGACAAGTCATGACAGCTCTTAGAAGTCTGCAAATCGATTATTAGTCAAGCCTTGCTGTATTTTTAGTTACCTTTTTTGTGTATTTAGACTGAATCACTGAACTACACTAAAGATCAGAGGTGGAAAAGTCAGTCGTGATTCAAAAAGATGGTACAAATTCTAATTTTCACAACAAAGCTTACAGCATAATGGTATTATATTGAAAAATTAAACCTCTTGTTTAAGTCAAGTATCAGTATCCTGCAAAAATATAAATTTGCTTAAATAGATTAATTTGCAATGTTGTGTATGGAGTTGTATACAAATACACACTGCGAGGATGGACTGAGCATCTACCAGACTGCTGCTATGAGCCAGAACCTTACCCTCAATGCCAACCTCAAATAAACAAAATTTTTTATTCTTAAATCAGACTCTGACAGCAAGAGCCAGAGCTTTAGCAAGACATTTTGTTTATGCTTCATAGTCGACTGTTATGTGCTCTTTCTTTTCTCTGCCAGGAAAGAAAAGCTGTTGACATCCTTGAGTTGTCAAAGGCAGAGCTTGTTGTTTTCCCACATGACAGCAGATGTGAGGTCAGAGCAAGAAATGTCTGTACCAGATGACAGCAAAGCTAACGCACCTAGCCTCACATCTTGACTCCAATGTCAGATAAGGGCTGTCATCTGTGGATTTGTACAAGGCAATCCTACAATAAGGTCTCTGCAGAATATCCTCCCAGCATCTGTTGAGAGGCACTGTCTACCACAAGTAGTGTCTTTGTGTTTTATAGCCCAGAAAGGGGTTTTGCTCCAATTATTTGTCTGGTCACTTTTCAGAAACAGAAAAATCTAACATCTTCACAACGGGATTCAGAGATTGGAAAGAGGACAATTACTTTAAAATGTTTTGCAAATGTGCTAATGTTGCACTCCAAAACCATTAAAATCCAAATACAATTCAGTATACAGATGAGTTTCTAAGACTCACGGCTATGTGGCATGTATTTACACTAGTAGTAACTCCGGAGTTCTGGTGATTAAATATTGAAAAAAAATAGCATAAGGTCTACTTAAATCACGAGGACATCAGAGAGGAATCAGAGTTTCTATCCATTCACAGTTTGGCTCACCCTCTCTCTCCGGGACTGCCATCCCTCATTGTTCACACCACTCCCTGGGGCAGTTTTTAACAGTTTTTCGTCAATGAGTCCAGAACAGAAAAGTTGTTAACTGATTTGAGAGTTGATGATAGAAAGCTGAACCAAGTGTGACCTTCCCCACTAGGTTTCAACATAATCAAATGCCAAGTGAGTTTGAGAGTCAGATGTGGTGAAAGGGCCTGTGCTAGAGGGATGCGACTCCATCAGTCTGTTTGAACGCTGAGGTTCAGACCAGAGTCATTGCAGTCCCCTGAGAACAGGAACCTTTTCTGATGATGTCTTCTTTGGAATTGAGTGCCTCATCTGGTTGAGCTCTTAAAAAATAAGCCCTTAGCTGAGCTCTCAGGGTTTGCTGGGGACACCTGTGTCTACCAAAAGCATTGTGTTCCAAGTGGGACAAGTTACAAGTGGGCCTTGCAGTGTATGGGATACAAACGATCTTCAAAAGCTGTACTGATTTATATGTATTGTGAATGTATATACAAAACTACAAAAAGAGATGAAAGAACTGACTTCCAAAGTTGCAATAAAATCAGTGACAAATATTAGATTTTTTTCCCCACACCATAGATTTCCATGTTTGGAAATCTAGGTCTTGGATCTGACATGTTTACTCAATCATTTTAATTCCTGTTTGTGTTGACTACCACGGAGTTATCCCAATCATAAATTCAATCTGTTGACTTTAGTGTAAATGCTTTTGTGAATATAGCCAGCAGCACTACATGTTCATAATGACACTGCTGTCCACAGAGCTATTTCCACCACAAAAGATGTCAGAAAGCATTATTAAGTCATCTAGTTCTGCCTCTCTGTGCTTCCTCTCTTGTCTTAATGTGTCCATCAATGCTGACGCAATGCAGTGTAGGCTGCAGTGTCAGAAACAATGCAGCAATTCAAGTATTCTGTTCTTCTGCAGGTGTAGATGAAAAATGAAAACCGGTAATGCCTCAATATTACAACAATGAAGGAATCACAATATAGCAGCTTTTCTGTACTTTTTTATTTATTTTTATTAATTTTTTTTCCTAGTATTTGCTTTGATAATTAAAATTGTAAAAGTAGCAAAGCACAGGAGAAAGGGGAGAGTAACATTTTTAGTCATTCTGGAAAGAATAGGGCCTTGCTTCTTGTTATTACTGACCTTGATTCTGATGCAGCTTTCTTCGACTAGCTAGGTGATAAGGAATCTTCCAGTTTGCAAGTTATTGGAAAGCCCTTTGTGGATTCTCAATGTCTTAGCATGACTTGCCTTCTGATAGTATATGTTTGTGCTAACAGGCCAAAGAATGCAGGGTGAAGAAATTAAAAAATAAAATCTGATGGATTTAATGTCTCCACTCATTAAGCTACAGACCCATTGGTTATTGTAAAAGTTTTGTTCTCTAAATTTTAAGCTTTGTATGAGAGAAAGCAAGAAAGAAGAGTGTAGCTCTTTCTCTTTTCATGTCTGCTTCAAATACCTTTCTGAAGTCATGACTTTTTTCAAACCCATAACGCAAAGAAATTCCAAATTAATATCCTGTATCCCTTTTCAAAATAATATTCTTTCTCTTTATAGCTCCCTTTTAATCCTAAGAGTTCTCACCCTTCTGTTTCGCCTTGACCTGATCTGAATCACTGCATGGTTGTGCCTGCAAAGTTTTTTTGGAGCACAGAGTTGCAGTCCTGCTATGTAACATTGAAGCAGACTTTGTTGGATGTGTTTTCAAACACTGTTGTTTTGTAGATCAATAGGTACAGTTCCAGTGTGGTTGGAGAAGAATATAATTTACAAATATTGCTTGTGCAGCCAGATAGATCCTTTTTGATCATGTGAATACCTTGCTTTGGAAGCTGCCTTTGCTACCAGCTCCATTACTAGCCCACTTATCAGGCCCTTACTCCTTTCTAGAGGACAGACATTTAACTGCTTTCACATCCTTCTCATTGTGATCCCCAGACTTCCAGTGTATTGCTTGTAAAACATCCTTGTTTTCACTTGCCTGACATCCCCTTAGGTACACTAATTCCCCTCCTTCCTCCCACGTCTCAACAATCATCAACTACAGAGGCATCCAGCACACCCTTTTGTGACTGTCTTCTTCCTATGTTTCATTCAGATATAGCCAGAGAGATTACAAGCAGAAAGCTTGTAAAGTGATTAAACTCATTTTCTTCATTTGCTGTGGCGCCAGCTTGCTAGGTCCTTTCGAGAAACTAGCTCAGTCATGCGGCAGGTTGAGCTTGAGATTCCTGATGCAGATCATTACATTCCCATAAATTATCTCATGTGTACCTGAGCCAGTGTTTGAACCAGACATTGGCAGGAGAGGTTTCTTTCTTTTACTGTTTTCTTTGCTGTCCGGCACCACTTTGCTCTTGCCTGCAGAATGGAGAACAAATTAGTTTTTTGAACAGTTGATTCAGTTTAATTCCACTGTCTTTGAAAGGTACTCTCTACATTTCAGACAAAATTATATTAAATAAAATTCATATATTATCCCAGCCTGGTAAAAAGAATATAGATATATTTTCAGTTTTTAGTTATTCCTTCAAGTAATCATAATCTATTTTAATAAAAAATTACACTGGTAATACTAGGAAGTGTTTACTTCTAGTGAGCTTATGTCTATGTGGGTGTACATTTTATTAGTATCTCTCAATGGAACTGATCACTGTAACCAGAAGAATTCCTTGAATAAACTTTCTATTGTTAAATTTAGTACTCAAATTTTAAACTGCATTCTTAGATAAATTTGTCATGAAAATCTTAATGACACTTCTATTACAAGAATCAATAATAATATATAGTTATATAACAGAAAGTGCTAAAAGTTTATGTAGTAGTAGATATAGGTCAAGTTATTTGTGGATTTTGAAAGAGATAGAGAGAAAGAAAGAAAGAAAGAAAGAAAGAAAGAAAGAAAGAAAGAAAGAAAGAAAGAAAGAAAGAAAGAAAGAAA
>JAWWEE010000074.1:30421363-30458544 GCA_035221455.1 Xenops minutus
CTCATTGGCTCTGCTCTATAGGATGGAGGGAAACTTCCAGAGGCTTTCAACAGAAACCAATCTTAAACCCATGACATCTAAAAAGTCCACTTCTAATATTGTTAGTCTTTTGTGTTTCTGTTGGCTCAAGTAGTCCAATTACCTAGCAAACAAGCAAGTTTCTCCTGTGCTATTGGGAAAAGCAAACTTCTCCTCATCCCTTCAACACATCATATTAAGTGAATACTTTTTTTAAAAATTGCATGTAGAGTCTTATACTAGCCAAATTTATAAATGTTTCACAGAAGTATGCAGAAAGTCAGCACTCCTGACCTGACAGCTTTTGTGTACATTTCCTAGTAACTACAAATTTTCTTGAATTTCCTTTGGATACAGAGATACACCTTTTAGATGAAGTCAGGAATGTTTATGTGTATTCCATCCCTTTCTGTGTAAAGACTCAGAGAAAAGTCAGCCTAAACAGAGTTTCTAAAGCTAACAGCTTTCCTGATTAACTCTTATTATCCAACACACTGCATTTTGTGGGGAGGGAAATTCTCAAAGATGGGAGAGAGGAAAACTGAAACAAACAAACAAAAAAAAAATCACACTTTGAAATCCATCCCTTTGGCAGCTGTCCCTTTTTCATTTTGGCAGACAGAGAATTGCTGGCAGGACTAGTGAGGGAAGGGTAAAAGACAAATGGTTCATGATGAATCCTTTACCTAAGCTGATATTTCAACACAGTGCCTGCCAGCATTTTTCTTTGGCATATGCTTTATAGAACGTACATGACAAGCACTTCAGCATTGTTAATATATTGGCATTACCTGGTTTATTATTCATCTCCCTCTGAATCAGACCCCAGACTTTCAGGAGACTATCATGTAGAAGTCCTTATTTTTCCTTAGCATGTATTTCTCCAGGTGTAAAAATGAAGCTAGAACTATGCTATCATGATTTAAAAAAAATCCATCAAAATAGCCTTTTAAAATTAGGGTATTAATTATCATGATATTATCTTTTGGAATACTGATAATCTAAATAGCAGCTTTCAAGAATAAGGTGTATCAAACAGCTCCACTCTTTGGGTGAATCAGTTCCATTAAAACAAAACCCAAACAAGATAATTGACTTTTAAGAAGCTAAAATAAAAATAGGGATTTGAAGGTAATTATTAGGGTTTATTATGTTTTTGTCTTGGAAAAAAAAAAAAAAAAAGCCTCCAGGTTTTAGGAGCAGAATTGGATAGATTAAGATGTACTGATGAAAAAAAAAATCTCAAATTCTGCAAGAAAAGCAAAACAACCTGGAGCTTCATTTGGTTTTCATTACAGTTAATGGCAAAATTTGCATTGACTTGCACTACACGCTACATACATGGCAATTCATTAAACCTGTAAATTTGAATTAAAAAAATAGCCACACCAACACATTGAAGAAGAGATTAATTTATTTGTTCATTCATTCTTTTCCTCTTTTTTTCTTTATTTTTTTTTCTTTCTTGCTAATTACTTCAGTAGTCATCTTTTTAACAAATTTTACTTTCTGTTCCTAAAGTTCCCATAAGTGGTATTCCCTACCTCTGCCTCTTTTGCAGAAGACACTGCAGCTTCAAGAAGCCAACCCATGATAACCTTCCAATCAGAAAATATTGTGTCTGTATGTTAAAGCTGATGGTCTAGAAGACCTTGTCTGACATTTTTTTAATTAAATTGTTAATGTTTAGTTGCATAAATTCCTTATAAATGCATCTTGCACCAATATGGCATGACACCTTAAAAATCACTTGTGAAGTAATAACTGAAGGAAATGCTGTAAGATATGTGCAATACAGTGCACTATTTTCTGGTCAGAGAGTTTAATTAGTTGTCTTTCTTTATAACAGCCTACCTTCATCTCTCATCCTTCCTAATAGGAGATTAAAAATGTAAAAATAAATATTACAAACTTTACCCTCTGAAATGCTCTAATCACTTTAGGCTTTATTGCAGGAAATATTGTTTATTTTCAAGAAGAGACAAAAAAAAATTACGAGTTTGGATTTTGTTTTTCCTTATTTGAATTGATTCTAATGTTAGGATTTATTAATAGAAGGAAACTGAAATGTGAGTGCCTAAAAAGGCAATATGGAAGAGCTCAACAATCTATGGAAAGCAGGAATAACAAACCATATATTTTTCCTGCCGTGACAGGGCACTGCATAAAAACACCAGGGGATGGATGCAAACAATGTGCTGGTGAGAGTGACAATAAAACAGAGATGACAGCATAAAGAGAGAATGATGAATGTATTAATGTAGGTAAGAGAGTTAGATAAAAGATCACAGGGAGTAGTAGAAAATTCACTCTAAGCAGATCTTGAATAGTCTAACAGGAAATAGTGATATTGTTACATGTGGATTTGATAGTGAATGTGGTGACAACAGAGAGTGAGAAAATCTTTGAGTTTATATGGAGAGATTTATATTTATGCCTCTGGATATACATTTATAGATATTTATACTAAATATATATTTTGATATCCCTGTAATAAATTTCTATAACTGTATGATAAACTGTATTTATTGCAGTTAACACCCTTTGCCTGCCTTACTTGTGCTACGTTCTCCTTTTCTTTTCAGCTGGTGATTTCTCTAAGCAGCTCAGAACTGCTGTCAGAATTGTTGAAACCTGCCAGAATTTTTCTTCTTCTTTTCTTCCCAAACACCTCCAGAGATGGGGAATTCTCCTCCTCTGCTACATTCTGCTTTGAAGTATCTGTCTTGAAGTATCTCATTTTTATTAGTTTAGATTCAAAGATCCAATTTCTCTTATCTATCAAGGATGAGAAAAACAGGGGAATTGACGCTGCTATTATAAGAAAAACTGGCATTAATATAATAGACTGATTTCTTAAAAATAGTGTTCTTAAACAGTAAAAAGAAAGATATTAGTCTGTAAAAGAAAGTTACAAAACCAACCCTTTTTTTTGTTTGTTTGTTTAAATCTTGATTTTCATTTCAAAAGGTTCATAACAATAAATCTATTGAAGTTACTTATTTTTTACTAATGGCTACCTGCCCAGGATTAGTCTCTAAAACTGTTGTTTTCAACAGTTGAACCAGCAAAGAAGATGAAAAACTAATCGACTTTAGCAGGCTTTATATTGGACCCTTAAACGTAAATAGTTCTACATAATATTATTTTATTGCTTGTTAGCGCTCTCATGTTTCACCTCTTATGGCCGTTCAATGAGTGGTTCTTTTAAAAACCTTTCTCTTTATGTCATTATTTTCCATGAGTAATATTAGAGATGTAGAGATCCCTGATTGCTTTTTTCAAAATGCATGTCATGTACTTGAGGCATTTGTTTGATATTGAATGGAACACAGCAGCACTACCTAGAAATCCAGGAGAAGAACTGAAGGGCACCAATTTCTTCTGATGCTATAAGTAGCTTTTAGAGAGATTACTCAGAAAGGAAGAAAAAAAAATACCAAACTGAACCCCACGGCAGATGCCCACACACAAATTAGGCAAAATTTGCTGTGGTAGTTTCAGGATTACCAAATGTTTTTCAGAGTTGCAGACTTATGTTTTATGTTTTCCCTCGCCCACAGCATTTTTAGTATTAGAGGTCAAAGTTTCACCATTCAGTGGCATTTGTTTGTTAGCAGTAATTCAGTAGACAAACTCATCTTGATGAGTCATCAATGAAGGATATCACATTCACACAAAATCAGTTGGCTGAAACCATTAGTCTGAGACAAATTAAAACTAGACATTAATCACCTGTAAGGCTAAGCATGAGAAAAAGGAGCCTGAAAAACACCAGAACTTGTGTATTATGGTATGAATGGAAGTTTCAGAAGATTAGTCATAAAAGATTACTCTACAAAAAAAAATGTTTGTCTTGGAGACTTTTTTATTGACCTGTGATATGCTTTTGGTTTGAAAGACATGTTAAACAAAGAGAGCTCCAGGCTTTCAAAATTCTCACAGCTCTATAAATAACTCCACATAAAATGTACAGTATGTATAAACAGCATGACAAAGATTTTCTGACAGGATTTTCTCTACAGTAAAAAAGTAAAGTCAAAACATTCTATTGATGGCAGCTATTTTGAAGAATTCCTAAGAATACAAGTGCTTACGAGCTGGCAAACTCTCCAGGAGTGAGAGTCAGTATAAACAATAAACTTTTATGAGATTGTAGCCATTCCATCAAGATCCAAATGCAGCTTGAATGGACCCTAGCCAAGAAGTGACTGCTCAGCATCTAGTAAAGCTTCAACTAAGGGAACTGCACAAAAAATCCAAACAGTTCCAGACGTAAAACTATATGTCAGCAACAATTTTGAGAGTTCACCATCTGGGTCCTGCAGTCATCAATCAGATTCAAAGTGCCACTCCAGCTGTCCTTCAAGGCTCCTCATGGTCAAGGTAGAGCAGCTGTAAGAAAATAAAACACAAAAATTGAGAGCACACAAAGAGATGTCGAAAGCTAGAGTAAGTCAGCAGGCAGAAAACTCCAAAGCATTAAAAGGCACTCAATTGCTTCATCACTCTACAGCATTCAGATTGACCACTTGCATATCTGAAATACCCATTTTACATACTACATATTGATATTTTCTTTTATTGTTTTGCTTTAGTCGATTTGGACTTGTTTTATAAATGCATGCATAAATCTCTTTTGTGGAAAATTAATCCACAAAAAACAGGTCTATAAGTTTATTTCCTATAGGTTAATGTGTAAGAGCTCTAGTCATTGGCTCTTACTGTCACTAGTAGTGGAGATTTTGACTAGAGACAAACTCTGAAAAAGTCTGCCACCGACTGAAAATTAGGACCTTTCAAATATGTGCAAATAGTTGGAAAGATTCCTTTGGAAATGGAAATAAGTTAAGTAGTAGCTTGTACAGGAAATGAGACAGGAAAGTTGAGATGTAGTAGGAATTCCAAAAGAGGTAGGAACAGTTATTAAAATAACAATTTAATATCTATAAGCAAATCAAACTAGAGGGAAAGCAGAACCAGGGAGAGGAGAAGGCTGATGGTTGAAATCACAAATCCGACATTCTGAGAGTATTCAGGTGTAGACAGGCAGAAATAAAAGCCAGAGCTATGATAGGGCTCTGAAAATTTAGGGAGAAAAAAAGTTACTTGATTTAGTAAACTTGAAAAAACAGAGAAAAATTTCAGTGACCACAGTGGAAGTTGAACAGACAAGGAAACAAATGGATTTCTGCTTCATTTTTTACATGGAATTACAGAGGAATAAAATGGATTTTCTGTCCAAGTATGGTTGATTGCCTTTTCTATGTATTTTACATTGCAAAATACCTACGATATTTCTTTCACACTTTTAGGATGTTTCGGAAGTCTGTCTGGTGAAGACGTTTGGTTGGTTGGTTGATTGGTTTTAAATAGTTGACTTTGTTGCATCAATGGTTTTAATATACAATATGTACTGGCATCCAAAGTTTGTTCCTAATGTACAGTGTAGATGCAATCATCTCCATATGATGGCTTTACTTAATATCCAACAATAAATAATCTGGGCCTGGAGCAGGTAAAGAGTGTTCTGTAGAAATAAAAATAAAATTGTGAGTACTATTTATTTTTTTAAAAAACTTTCCTTTTTAGTGTTCAGAGAGATTTATCATAGTACAATTATTCAAAGCTTAATTTTTACAAAGCTGAGCTGTAGATGGTAGAAATTGTGTGTAATAATTCAATATACTCTATTCCAGGTGTTCTAAACAAATGTTTTTCTTTCAAGATTTTACAGTAAGAGAATGGTACTCAATCACTGAATCATTTGGCTTTGAAGGGACCTCATAATGTCATCTAGTCTAACTCTGGTTCACAGGACTGTGCCATTTTTTGTGCTGTTGTTCCACATATTGTAAAACAAACTAAAGGATGTTCAGATACTTCCAAAGATCTGAATAGAGGCGGAAAACAAGAAATAGCAAAAGATAAATGTAGAAGAGAACAATGAAAAAGTTCCCAGTGACCTGTTGTTGTAAGCAACTGTGTCTCTTAGCCTGTCATGGGATTTCTTTTGCAAACTTTCCCAAAACCTTCAGAGATCTGGGCACACTAAGGAGATCAGCATGTATTTCATGCCAAATGAGATTTTTGCAGGTGAGATTTTCAGGCATTTACCTGACTTGCAAAGGGAAGATAAAGAGGAACACCAAAAGCTACAATTTTAATTACTTTTTTGGTAAAATACAATAAAACTACTGAAGTGCATATGGCTTTCAAAAATTAATAGACCTTTGTTTTAAATACGCTTCCAAAAGCATTATCATCACTCAAACTTGTCTGAAAAAGAATGTACTCCAAAAACTCACATGACATTTCAAATGGATTGGATAGTTTCATGAAGCTGGGATTTAGTCTATTATCATTGTTAACTGGTGTCTCACCTGGGTATTTACCAGAGAACAGAGGGATTCAATATAATTTAAAAGGCAGTTTAGAACAGCAATAACTTTTGGGCGCACATCATATAGCATTGGCCAAGAGAGTTCGTAATGCCCTTCCTACATCTGTGTATTTTCTAGAATAAAAGTGGAAAATGCTTTTGGCAAAAACAAGCAATAAAAAACCTCCCTCGCTATATAGCAAATAAGCAGAAAAGGCTCTTTGAGTAAGAGCCATACAAGCACTTTACACAAGGAGAAATACCTACTACTAAATTTCAACTAAGTAGCATAGCTTTTGTCCACTACCAAGCTTGCATGGCTAGTGTTTTGGTATCACAAATATTGACATCCTGATCAAAGTAATTGGACTGTATGCTGCCCAGTTGTGGCTGTTATCAGAGAGCAAAGCCTACTTTTCATTGATTCCTGCTGATTTCATGCCAATGTGAAGGCATGACAGAAATAATGACAATGCAGCGTATTTTTATTTTGAAGAGAACAATCTGTCCACTCTTGTTCCCTCTGGGGTGGAATAGCAAACAGTGCATCCATATATAGAGGAGAAGATGGCACTAAATGAGTTTACGTGCTAAATGGCATTTTATTTTGTTAGATTCCTCTGTAAGTCATTAACTATTGTGTTCTCTCTCACAGTTAATAACCTGATCCTTGCAAAGAAATTACATACCTATTCAGGGAAGGAAAATGAAAGCTGAATTACACATATATTCAAAAATTGCCTGAAATATTTATTTTCCATATTTTATATAAGCCATACACAACACTGTGGGCATTTGTCTCACACATGAATGCAGAAGTTAGAAGAATTATTGTAGTTAAATCTCAAATCAGAGCTAATTCTTTAAAATACTACTTTTCCCTTTTAATTCTTTAAAATACTACAATTTTCTTTGAATTTAATTAAATACAAGCTTCATCACTCCCCTATGAGTCAAGATAATTAAAGAAAGACCTATATTTGTCAGTGAATCTCAGAAATGTTCTAATGAGTGGATAAGATTTGTAATTAACATGTTAATTGCTTGTATGCAAATGGCCTGTTGTCCAAGTGGTTTAAAAAGTGCTTGAAAACAGTTTATTTGCCTTCCCTCTTAAGCAGTCTAAACATTCCCACTTGAAGTCTTATTTACATTATTAATTTGCTTAACAAATATTTTTTTAATAGCTAGTGCAAATAGAAGGAGGGAAGCCTTGTTTGGAGAGCTCTTGTGAAGAGTGCTATTTGATCCAGTTCAAGCAGATGAGCAGACTGAAATGTGAGTTTTTCAGGCACATAATAGACCCTTGGCTTATCAAAGCCTCTTATCTGATTGGAAAAAAAATCAAAGGTAAACTTCACAGCTCATGGAATTAAAAGACAAATGAGATGTCATAATTATCAAAGTGGCTAATTTAGAAAATTAAGCCATTCACATAGGTGACATAATTGCTTGTCACAATCACTCTTTTTCTCATTAGCCTTCCCTTCAGCACCTACAATACAGTGGAACATTCTTTAGTCTTGGAAAATATTGCCTATACTGTAATCCCTTAATAGCATAGCCCCTAAAATTAGTGCAAAAATATACTTAATAGCTTCATTGATGTGATATATTTGTGTGATTCTCTGTTTGATCATGTCTCACATTTTAAAATCTGGTATTTTGAATTTGGAGTATTTTATTGGGGGTTTTTTTCTAACTTCTTTTAAATTTACACAATTTAAAATTAATCAGCTAATTATGATGGAGGACTTAATAGGCCAACATGCCATATGGAAATTTTTTTGACAAGATTATGCTTCCATCACACAAGGTAACTTTAACATGTAAGTATTATGTGTTATATAATCAATGCAGCTAGAAGATTATATTGTCCTCCTAAATTGTGAATGTATAGAAAATATATTTTATTCTTTACAGAAAAATGTATATTTCTAATATTTAATGTTTCATTTTAAGTTTTTTTCAGTGACTTTAAAATAATACCCCAAATAATATTTTTTATAAGAAAGTAATTTTCAGGAAGCAGTTGCACTTCCCTGACAATCATATTGTTTATGAGTCAGCAAGTATAGAAATTGTTAATGACAATTTCTAAGAAAGGAAATGAGTCTGGTTTGCTATGCGAGTTTCAAGGCATGACATTGTAAATGGGCAAGGTTAAACATTTTGGATTAAAAACATGACTGTGAGATTGATTAGGGTCCTACAGTCTTGTAAAGTTGGTAGAACATAGCTGACATGACTTATAGTTTGCTGAATTCAGAGAGATTACATTGATGTCATTCATTTGAAGAGATAGTTCATCCTGGATGCATATAGTGAAGCTGTCATCCGTGCATTTCACAAATATTCATGTGTCTAACATGTTTTGATTAGACTAACACTGAACCACACCACTGAATGGGTCATGTGTCTGAAGCGCTGTGACATGCTTAAGTCAAAGCTTGCATTAAAAAACAAGGCACAAAATCTGGAAATAAAATAAAGCTAAACACTCAACCTAGTCTTGCAAAGCTTTCTGTGTACCACTCCTCTGAATATCTGACATAATATATGTAGTACTGAAACTCACATCTTATAGCAAGCAATTAGGCTTTTGACTATGATAGAAAAGAGTTAATATATTATTAGCTCAATGACAAACAATATTGACTTTGCTCTATATGAACAGACTCCTAAATAGTTTTCATGAATGTGCTTATTTAGAAAGAGGGTCCATCCTGTCCTTTCTTCTCCACTCATAGCTGGGCAGGATTTCAACTCAGCACTCCCAGAAGGGAATTGGCTTGAGCTTGCAATTCCTCAAAAATGAATGATAAGCAAGAGGTTCTATTTCAAAGAGGTTCCTCAATGGACCACAGCAGACTTCAGAACACCTTGGTTTAGGAAATTAAGTTAGGACTGACACTTCTGAATTTATAGAGCCTGACTGTACTCCAGTTATGTGTCCCTGGCTCTTTGCAGGGGTAGTCTCTCTGCTTCAGCCCTACTGCCCAGAAGGAAAAGGAGGTGTTCCAGCCCCATTTCTCCCCAAACAAGTGTTGTCACCAGCCTTTTCCCCCAGTCTACTCTGTAGTTTACCATCTTCTCACTAGAATAGGCGTTTTCCTTTCTATGACCTTCAGTTTCTTCACAACAAAGACAAGCATTCTAAAACAACTTTAAAAACACATTCACACTGTTCATATGCAAAAAGAGCTATTTACAGGTCCATAGAAAGGTAGCAAAATCTGCACATAAAAACATTTGATTTAATTTCCTCTCCATAAAGGAAGTCCTCTGACTTTCTGACCCCTTTTTTTTACCCCTGCATCCTTTTGATCTCCACCTCTTGTCTCCTCCTTAACTTCAGGTTCTCTCTTCTGCCCAGAGCATTCCTTCTTTAGTTAGGACTCCCTGGCCTAGAGAGCCAAGAGACCACTCTCATTTTAAACAACTCTGTTTAAAGCAACTTTTTCTTCTACTTTCTTGCTCTTCATTGTTGGTTGTATCCACCTGACAACCAGCTGTGCTCTCATTCCCAAGGGCAGGCATGACATGTTAAACCACAGGTCAGTTAATATGCTCAGGTATCTCTGTAGGCTCCATGACTTGCTCAGTCTTCTGTCATGCTCATTTTTTTCCAAGGCACTTATCCCCTGCTAACAACTTTTTCTCTTGTCCTTTGGCTGCCTCTGGGTAGTATATATTGAGAGATGACATAGACCCTGCCAGAAACTCTTAACATTGATGGTTATTGTTACATGAAAAGTTCATAATAACAGAATTTGTAAGTTATGCAAAAATTTTCAGACTGTCACAGGGAAGAATAAATATTAAGCATCTGCTATTTTTCTAGAAGACATTTTCTTACAATAAATATTTTTCCATAAATATCTGTCTGGTTTGAGGGAGAAGGAAGGGAGGTTCAAGATTCAAGGCTGTTCTGTTATCCTTCCATTGCCTGTCATGAGGAGAGTCAGGTTCTGATCTCATTTATCTCATTGCAAACTTTTGATGCAATTGCCTTGAAGCAGCTCAGCCTCTACTGGTTTATCATGTTGTGGACAGTGGTCAGTAGTGTTAGATTTGAAAATTGCAACACTGACCCTCAGAAGTGCCCCTTCATTCAATAGACAGGCACAAAATTGTCACGTGACAGAGAAGAGTAATAGTTATAATAGGAAGTGGAAAACTTCTAAATTTTTTCTTTGACATAGCACTTAGTATTGGAAATAAGCTTTCCTCTTCAGCTTACAAAGAAAAGCTGACTTGCAACATCTGCAAATGCCTTAGAAAACAATCAGACCTAATATAAGGCCTAAATAATAAAGACCTCCTTTGTGATTTGGTGACTTGTTTTAATTCCATTCCCTTAATAATTTTGGATCAAAAGGGATGTCATTTAGATGGCACAGAGGTTGTGATTTTGGTAGAAGATGGATATTGCCGTCATTAAAGTGCACACAAACTGAAGATTAAATAAGCAAATTGTTTTATCTGTTTTTTGAGTACCAAGTAACATAAGTGTATTTTACACGGATCACAGAATTACCACCTAAGAAAACAAAGACTAATGTAACACAACTGCAAATGGTGGCTGATGATCACTATGTTAATACTAATAGCATTGTTCCCATATATGCACTGCTGTCCTCTAGAGGCCATGTTTAATACTAAATAGCCCTCACTTCATTAACAAACAGGTTGATTCAGGAATTATGCTTGTGGGAGAGCTGATTTCAAGAACAAGAATACCTCCATGTTTATCTGTAAGGTAGTCCACATGGTGATAATATCAAAACAAAAGAATAAGCTGTCTCATGCTGGAGGGAAAGATTACTCAGCCCCACTGCAGTTTTTCCACCAAATATTTTTTCCACCAAAAATATGATGGAAGCATGCTCCATAAAATTTTTGAATGTAATCTCATAAAAAATCACAAGGCAGGAATGAAAGATGGACTTAGGTGAATAACAGAAGCAAAGATGGAAAACATGGGGCCTGTGAAATCCATTTCACTGACACTTAAGGCTTATGCATGCTGAGGTACAGCTCATTAGTGTTACTCTTACTATGACTGAAATGATCCTAAGGCTGGACAGAATTTGGAGATCATTTATTTCTCAAAGGACTGGAACTTCAGATGCAGCAGAGGAGCTCAAATGCCACATATTTCCCAACGAAGGTTCACCAAACAGTATGGAGTGATGGACAGACCTTATCTGTAAGAGAGTCACAGTAAACAAGAGACAGACACTTTAGCATGGACTGTTGCAATAGCACAAGGATTAATGGTTTTTAACTAAAAGAGGATCAATTTAAATTAGATTAGAATTTATGATGAGGGTGTTAAAACAGTGGAAAAGGTTGTCCAGAGAGGTGGTGGATGCCTCATCCTGGAAACATTGCCCACGGGGTTGGATGGGCCTCTGAGCAACCTGATCTAGTTGAAAATGTCCCTGTTCATTGCAGAGGGGTTGGACTAGATGATCTTTGGAGATCCCTTCCAACCCCAACAGTTCTATTATTTCATGAGAATCAAAGTACTCCACAGGACAAGCTGGAAAACCCTATGGTTCCTAGAAGGTTGTTAATGAGTAAGGAAGCTGGAAGAAACAGAGGCAACTTTGGGTGGGAGGACTGCTATACACCTAACCATGCTGTTTTACAGCTTTTGCCAGCTACCACTCAATTACTCAGAATATTTTGACCTTCCTAACTAGATAAGCTTCCTTTGCTTACATTTTTATACCCTACTTCTTCCTTATGAGTAAAGTGCAGCACTTGCCCTACTGTTTTTCAGGTTGGCAACAATCGAATTTCCCATGGGCTGCTTGCTGATCTAGATCTCCTGTCTTTTGATATTTTCTTTGTCAGAAAAGTCTCGAGCAGCTCAGCAGACAGCAAGAATATGGAAGCAGTTGTCGATTTTCACCTCTTCTAGTGTCAGAAATTATCGTCTAGATGGCATGTTGTCTATAGAGCTGAAGTTAAATCAAACCGAGAGTTGCATTTTTCTCTTCCACTAGACCTGCAGCAAGACAAGGTCAGCTGGAGGTATACTCATACCACAAGCTCTGATTCTAGGTGAGGAAGCTTGCCTTCACAGGCAGAACTGCTTAAAGATCCAAAAAGTGATAAGTAAGCATAGTTGTGTGGTTAAGGAAGGGAGGAAGGCTGAGTGAATACCGAATGAGAGAGACATAAGAAGTATCTATGGAGACACTGAAGCAGCTGAAAAGCTAACTGAAAGTACAGTGCCTCCTCTTCATCTTTCCCAGAGCCTAGAAGAGGGTACTTTGGACAAATTTCCTGATGAATAGGACAGCTTTCAGAACAGTACAGAAACATGTCCTTGGCACTGCACAAATGAGAGGGACACGTCTTCTGTGTAAATACTGTTCTCCGGTCTTTATTTTGACATTTACTCTAGTTTAATCAACTAGGTTTTAAAGCACATTTGCTTTGATTAAAACTGGGATTGGCCTTGCAATAAAGATGGTCTCTCCAGTGGCTCATTTTGGAAACCCCCCGAACAGTGATCAGATATATTTATGATGCCCTTTAGCTGTGTGTTTGATTTCCTTGACATAAAAGGAAGGGGGGGAGGGGGAGGGGGAGGGGAAAAAAAAAGAAAAGCTGCTGACTCTTTAAACGCTTCTGGGGTTGTTATTGCTGGCCTGCAGCCACACATTCTCTTACATGGTGAATCAAAGACACCAACACTGTGAGGATTGGTCAGTACAACACAAGCACTACTTAAACATAGAGCTCAAAACATCACTTTTTGTTTCTTTAAGGGGTCACATTCTGGAGACAGAATCTTTTTATTTAAATGAAATAGTAATTTTATGTACTCTGACATGTTGCATTTTTCTTCCTGAGGAAAAAGTATCCTAAATATGAGCTAATAAAATTGTTACACACAGTATGTTTTATCAACTGTCTTTGTTGTAGTTACACGAATATATTCTTTTTCCCTTGCTCATTTCCAATGTTATGGTGTGGAATGCTGGAGATCACAAGGAGTTAAATCATAGCCTATGCTGGATCCTTATTTAGAAGGAAAAGGTAGTTGTTTTGATGTAGGTCTCTTAGCAACTAGAATTTTAGCTCTTTGTTTATTATAAAACACTTCAATTTGAAGGAAAGAATTTATATTTCTTATTTTAGTTGCTCTCCTTGTCTTCTTCTCCATCTGTTCTGATGAGGTCTAAAACAAAATATAAAAAAAAAAGTTGTTTCCAGATATGATATGAGTTATAATATTTTTGAGTGACAAGAAAATCTTAATACTTACTCCTAAGAGATATTTCCTGTCAATAGTTGTTTAAAGGATGAGTGTCTCCATTGTCTAGCACTTTCCAAAAAAAACCAAACCCAAACTATCATAATTTCTGTTGCTAAATAAATTTTACAATGTATATCTCGTAGTGATGTAGTTTTAGTGTAAGACACTATTTTTAAAAGATGATTGAAAAAATTAATGAAAGCAAAACATCTTAGTGCACAGATTGTGAGGTTAAGACATTAAACCAAACAGTTTCTTTTGAGCCAGAATGTAAGTTATACTTCCATTAAGATGAGATGACCTAACCATTTTTCCATCTGAAGGAATTAAAGTATAATTCAGTGTGAATGACGGTAACTTATAAAAAAAAAACAAAACACCTAATATGGGGCCCAAATTACACATTCTTCATCAGTGCTTTCCTGAAGATCCAGGTGACCATAGGGTCTTAAGTGAAGATGGAGACAGAGGCTGTGCTGTACTCTGGGGAAAACCAATCCCAAGTAGACTAAAGTGGTGGGGAAACTGGGGAAAGGAAGATCACATGTAGGTGTTCATTATTTGGCCTGCAATACAATTGTCAATTGTACAGAGAAGGGTGTCTGAGTACCTGCTTCGTCGGCTTTAAACAGCAAAACCCATTTCAGTTAGATCTATCCAGTTCATGATCAGGACCAAAGAGAAGTGACCTGCTGCAGCATTACCAGGAGGAAGATAGTTCAGTTAGAAGTAGAGGTCGTGAAGCCCATGAATTGATTTTGTTTTACCTTTTTCTAATCTGACAAAATTGAAGTAAGATTCCAACTGATTGCATGGCGCTTTTTGAATTAGGCAAGTCAAATATCTGCATACAATACAACTTGGGGCTTTGTATTTTAATACTGAAAACTACATTCTAACTTAATAAACTTACAGTTAAAATCATAAAAAAATGTAACTGCCACTGATCTGTAAACTTATGGTGCGTGTATGCCTGATAAAGTAAACAGTTAACAGAGTAACCATAATTAATCCTATTAGTCCATTAATTTCATACCCTTGAAGATGAAAAATTGACACAGGTAGAATTTTGGGAACTGGGTGTAATGTTGGTGTTCATACTGATCTGCTGTTCAGAAATACTAGGATCATATACATGGTCAGAGGGATGGTGTACCTTTCCTGTGAGCACAGGCTGAGGGAGCTGGGGCTGTTGAGCCTGGAGAAGAGAAGGTTCTGAGGAGATTTCATTGTGGCCTTCCAGTACATAAAGGAGGCTTATATAAAAAGGAGGGAGAGGGACTTTTCATATGGGCAGAGAGTGGTAGAACAGGGGGCAAAAGTTTTAAACTGAAAGAGGGCAGGTTTAGATTAGATGTTAGGAAGCAATTCTTTACTCAGAGGGTGTTGAAGCACTGGCAGTGGTGCCCAGAGAGGGTGTAGATGCCTCTTTCCTGGAAGTATTCAAGGCCAGGTTGGATGGGGCTCTGAGCAACCTGGTCTAGTGAAAGGTAGGCCTGCCCATGGCGAGGGAGTTGGAACTAGATGATCTTTGAAAGTCTTTTCTAACCCAAACCATGTTAGGATTTTATGATTCTGAATATAAGCCACTAAGAAGAATAATATGTGGACATATGCTAGAGTTTTTATTATTATATTATCTGCTCTTTTTTATTAGAGGATATTAACACTATGTTATTAAAACAAGATCGTTTGCCCATTAATGAAAAATTTTAAGTGGCTTAGGATCATGGCTTGAGCAAAGAACATTTTACTGGAAACTACAATAAGATAAGAAAACAACCAGTAACAGCAACAATATTAATAACAAAAATGGACAAAAGAGAGAGTTATTCACATGTAAAATACTCCCTGCAAGACCTGACCCAACCCGACCACAGCTACGCCACCACAACCTCTCTCTA
This sequence comes from Xenops minutus, assembly GCA_035221455.1. NCBI lineage: Eukaryota > Metazoa > Chordata > Aves > Passeriformes > Furnariidae > Xenops > Xenops minutus. The sequence continues at coordinate 30,436,947 of JAWWEE010000074.1, forward strand.
GCTCAGAACCGATGTTATCCAACCACTCTCTTCAGCTTGGAACCGGTGCTATGCTTACTCAACTGGAAGGAACACATTCTTTCAGGAAAAAAACTCCCTTTCTCTCACAGCAATGACTGTGAGGTGGTAGAGAATAACCTCTGGGTCCTGGTCCTTCCAACTGCTGGCTACTGCAAAAATTAACCTTATCGTGGCTGGAACCTGGACACGAATGCCTGATAGTTGTTCCTAATTAACCCCGTCAGGAAGTTTGGCACATTCTCTACCTGGCAAGACCAGGTACTCTAGAAAAAGAAAATACTAATAGTTTGAGAGCCCCTGTGATATAAAACGAATCAAAAATTATCCAGGGCACACAGACATAGATAAGAGCTAACTCCTCTGTAACGAAAATGCCAGAGGCATGTGATGAATACTTTTAGCCATCTGCTCCTCAAGACCAGACTTGAAGCTGTTTAGTGTGATAATACAGCAAGTTAACTTGCTGGTCAGGGTATTTCCAGCCAATGGCACATGGCTTCAGTGGGACTGGAAAGTGCCATGGATGAGGCACATGGATCTGTCCTTCACCATGGGCAAGAGCACCTTTCAGTCCTGAATAGGGTTCCCAAAATCACAACCTAATATTAACACTGCAGCACCTAATGCTTATCTAAGTATTTTTCTACAGACCATAGTACAGAATAAGTTTCACAAGCTGACATTAAACAAAACCTACCCCATCTATATTTCTCATTCAGTAAAAGGAAGAAAAATTATGTAATCTGTTTACAGTTGCTAAGAGATCCTGGTTAATCATATTCCTTCAAAATGTAAATTAAACATACAATAATGAGTCTGACAAATGAAAGTAAAGAATTTTATCTTTCAGTAATTTTATCATCAGGTATGTCCACACCAGTTTAATCTAATATGCAATTAACTCATTTATGTGTCTGTGCAATTAATTAATTTATATATGCAGTTCTCAGACTGTACATCAATAACATCTAAGAAGGCTATATCTGGGTTTCTCTTACTGAAACATGAGCAAAATTAAAACTGTGATGCTTATCAAAGTCTGCATGACAATGACTGATAACCCACCAGTTTTATGTTTCAGTGAAAATGGGAACAGGCAGCCTGCACAGGGGGACTCTGATCTCCAGCCTGGCTCTGGATCCAATGCAAGCATGCAGATTTTGTGGGCAGCACTCATTTAGAATGTATGTTCTATACATGATTAAACTAAACCTAGCCCTAACTTCTTGTTGCCTCCTGTTAAAAGGTGTAGCATTTTATTGTGGTCTGGAATTTGTTTCTCTACTGCTTCTTGTAAAATGGAATGTCTTCCACATTGAAGTTCCTAGGCACCTTTTTAAGCTTTATGAGCTTTGGTTGCTGGCAATGGCAGAAATGCATAGTTAAAAAGTGAGTTGAGTATGTTCTTTTAAGTACTGTAATCTCAGTATTCAGGTTTTGCATTACTCATTTTAAATAAGTTATATTCATAATTAAGCCTCATCTTATCAGTTTTTACCATGTAATTTATTTGTTCAAATACTGTTACTAGCTTTCTGATCTGTTGGGCACTTATACTTACTTGAACTTATTTTTCAGTCTTCATTAAGCAACAGAATTAACGAATTAATATAATAAAATACTTTTCAAAGGGACAACATGTATGTCTCTTCTTGAATACTGTATTTCATCTAAACCACACATTCATTTAAACCATTAGTCACACCTAAACTGATTATTTTTGCAGAAGTATGTATGGTCTCTGTAGTTTAAATGACTGAAGTGGTCCAAAAGATCTGAGGTTAGCAGTCATGCTAATGACATTTTTGGTGAGTCATATGACTACTCTCTAACTTGATGAAGCTAAAACTCTTACACTTTCCAGACTAATGTTAAGTGAATCAAAGGAAGGCCTTAAAAGACAGTGAATCTTGTAGGGTAGTCAGCCATTGTTCAGCATTATTTACTCCATTAAGATGTGGAAGGCATAGCTGTATCACTTCAGTGTAAACAGCCATTCTCCTGAAAATCTATCATTCACTACTTGTTAGTTACTGTCTGTTCTAAAGAGTAAAATGAAATATGATAAGTAGACACACACAATCATTAGTTTAATAGACAAGATTAGTAAATAACTTACCCAATGAACTGAAGTGTATTATGATAACTCTCTGACAAATAGTGGCAAATAATGCAAATAAAGGAAATAAACAGAAAAAAGTATCTAAACAGTTTTATTCTTTTATACAGGAACAGAAATACTGTGGGCTTGGAAGTGTCTTTATTTTATTATTTCTCCATGAGGAATGAGGAACATCTCTGACACTATACAGTCATAATAACAGTCTGAAATGTTTTTAATGTGACAATCAGTTTTTAAAACAATATGTGAGCTAAGCAATTTCTTTCTTTATAGATGGGTAAACTAAGGCACAGAGGAATTAAATAATGGCTCAACCTCATCCTCAGTGACTCCAGCTCCCCTTCTTACAGAAAACCACGGAGAAAGCAGTTTTGTTCTGCAGTGGCACGTATTATGCACAACCAAAATTACATGCTTGTTGCAGGTATAATTTTTAAAATGCTCATAAAGTCTAAAAAAGTACATAATATTATACATACACAAGTCTGTATTCCATATATACTACAATAACCTCAAAGTATTAGACAGAGACAAAAAAATGTATGTAGCTACACAATCTATAGCTTTATGATTTGAGATACCTTAGCATGCAGAAGTCTCTCCCAGTCTAGGAAACCACACTCCAATTAGTACTGGGTTGGACTACACTTAGAATTCATTAATTAGAAATTTGAAAGCCCAAAGCACTCATAATGCTAAATTTCATCTAATGACTGTTCCTGATGACCAACTATCCATCAATTAAGAGGAGTTCCTAGGACAAAGTGGATTCTCAGTGTGCTAGTCCTTCACCCAAACCATGAAACTTTAGCTAATACTATAAAAGGAGGAGTTTCAGGTTGACTTCAGTTGAAGCATCAGTGTGTTTCTGCTTTGTCAGGAGAAAAATTTTAAAATATGGCTGACATATTTGTAAAGCTTCTTTATTCTTGCTAATATACTAAATTACTAGGGTTACATACTTGAAACCTGGGACATCTCTGCACCTTCCTATGTCTTTGTTGGTTAATTTTATAATGAAACACATTCTATGCCTGATTAACTGGTTATTAATCATTGATGAGTGTGAATCTCATTCTTCCAGTAGTGCATTGCCTTCCCTATTTCATGTGTGATAATAATATTCTGAATCCTGACACAGCTGAAGTATAGACAATTTGTACACGTCCATATAAGCAGATACACATGCTAAAGACAAGCCTGTTGTTTATGTGGTACAACTAGCAATGAGTTATGGCTCCTAAGAAACAGAATGTCATGCTTTTTTCTCCAAAGAATAGGATAGGCATAGACCATCGTAAAACAGGAGGAGCCTATTTCTCATGAAATGAAAATGGATAATTTACAGCATTCCTAATCACACAGAAAATGTCTTGTGTGAAATGCCCCATATGTGTTAAGAGATTATGGATTTGATAGTGTCAATCAATGAACAGGCACAAATAATATAGTGACTTGATTCAAGGGCTTTAAACACAGAGAGAAACAAAAACAAACACAAATGCTGTAAGGTAAAAACTTGCAATATCACTGCTTTGGAGTAAACAGAATTTTACATGACAGAAGTTTGAAAAGGTTTGCATTTAGAAATTCATGAGAGATTTCAAGAAAAGATTAAACCATATTTTACTATTAATGTACTAAATAGCAGTTGAAAATTTAAGGCATATTATGGAATTATGTTATTTTCGTTTGGTTTGCCTTACTAAATGACAGACTTCATCTTACCTGGCTGAAAGACTTCTCAGCATTTGATTCTGAGAGAACCAGAAAAAGATTTATAATTCAGTATAAGGACCATGAAAAATTTTGGCTGTTTCTAGTTTGACAGGCACATGCCACTCATTTTAACGGAGATTTTTTTTCCTGATTTGGGGTTCACTCAAATTATAAACTCTGGGAAAACAGGTATGGGAAATGTTTAATTTAAGCCAAAATAGATGTGGACACAAGCCCACGTAAGACACAAAAGCTCCCAGAGAAACCATATTAGTTCTAAGCCTGACATTCTTCTGGCTTTATGATGAATTCTGAAGTTATTTAGTTGTACCCAGAATTTTCAATATAGTAAGAAATATTTTCTCCAAACCACCCATAGTAGTTTTATATACAGTCCTACTCACTGTGAGTAGCTTTCATAGCAAAAAAACCTGGAACAAGTAGATTAGAAGACAATTTATGCTTTAAAAATATGAATGCATTTGATTTATTTAATGAGGCCTCTTTTTTTTACTGCCCTTCACCTCGCAAAACAGCTGTGAAGCCAGTCTGCTGTGAATGAGTTAGCTGTTAGCAAAAGCATACCAAAGGTAAGCATTAATATTGCACACATTAATATTGGTACAAACATTGAGTAGAAAAGGAAAGAGAGGGGAAATAAATGAACTGACATCCAGATCAACTGGTTTTGATCTTGATGAGTTTGTGAAATGAATTACAATTCTTCATTTGCAAGATTATTTAAGATCAGTCTTTCTGGACATAATTACCATGTGATTAATATGAATAAACTAAGCAGAAGAACAGACATGATAATTTCCTTTCATTCTATTACATGAATGATCATTGTTTCAATGTCAAACAAAATTAAACTTTGGCCTAAAAAAGCTACATAGCAATCTTGGGGTGCATTTAGGATGATAATTTTATGGGATTTGTTTGGCTGATGGTTCATTTTAAATAATGTCATGTGCATCTTTAATATCTTCTGAAAACCTTGATGACAAATATCGACACTAGGCTGTGCTTTAATACTGTCAGATTTTTAATTTCAGTAAGTGTAAACATTGCCAAGTTTTGAAGGTCTGAACCAAGGATACTGACATAATTTTCAAAGCCATAGGTAATACCTCAGCACCTCCCTTCAACATAAAACCCAGAGGTCTGTCACAAGCAAACCTCTTTATAATCCACTTCATGCATAACAATTCTGTCACACATCCTTCCTGATTATACGTGAATCCACATGCCGAATGGTGTTTTGCATATGAGGTTCAGGTGATGTATTTTATTGCTGATACTGTTTCACCTGTATTTAGTTCCAGTGACATGGAAAACACTGCAGCCAATTGTCCTTATTACAGTCCCTGTGTATTTCTCCCCAGTGCACTTGCACAGGGGAAAGATGTGAGCATGGAGTGTACTTAACTGCCAGGCTGAATGGCTCTGTAATGTAGCTTCAGCATGGCATAAATTAAGCTGTCATTTTTTTGGCAGCAAGTGCAGAGAGGCGATTTTCCTGTACTGTAACATTTGAAACAACAATTTTCTGGCTCCAGTAGCAACTGACAGTTCTGTGTGATACATGCTCAACGTTTGTGCTTCAGGGGCTGCAGCTGGAAAAAACCTTTGGGGTAAAGTATTGTCTTTATTATCAAATCAAACTTGCAGTCACAGAACAGTAATATTTCCTAACTATTTTTAAAGAGCCTGTCATTCACATCCTAAAAAATTGTACTTAAAATTTACTAGATTCCATCAAGGTATTTAGCTGTGTTGCTTATATGCAAAACACTACTTTTGATAATTACTTCAGACCTATTCCTATCAGGAAAATTGCTTACCCAGAGGGAGCTGGCCACTGGTATTTTACTGGCGACATGTACCAAGATGATTGCTTGAAAGACATCCAGGTTTGAAAATGATCTTGAATGCTTGGCCAGATTCAGGCTGGTGAGGAAGGAGGATGCTGATGAGGTGCTCACAGTACTGGGGAAGGAAGGAAGCAGCCCTTTTCCAGCATGCCATTAACATGGGTTCTGAAAATACCCTGCCACAAGCTGTGAGGGAAGCCTCTCTTTGCTGTCTGGCAAGATGTAAGGGTATGCAAAGTCATTTCACAGAGTGGAGAGAGAGAAGGAGATTAAGGAGTCACTGGCATTAGTGAAAAGCTGCTTTATTGAATGTGTGAATTCTGCAGTGTTTTGTTTCAGAAGCATGATGAATTTTGACATAATTTTTTAAGGTTCCAAAGACACATTCTCCTTTTCTGGTACAATGGTGAAATCAAGAGAATTGCAGTAGATTTTCAGTTGTGTAAGTCAAAGTAGAAATCAGCCTAGTATATTACACAGTCACTTTTATACCACTGCTAAAAAATATTTGCAGTGCTCCTTAAGCATTCAGATATTTTGACACCTGTGTGTACCTTCATTACTTCTAAACTGAACTACAGCCATTCCTTTTGGCAGAGGTCCTGGCAGCCCCTATTAGCAGACTTCACTATGTATTGCAAGTCATTCAGTGTCATCTGGTTCAAATATTTTATTCATATCCTCACATTTTTAAGCCATTTCTTTAATGTCTAAATTCCTGCTGGTGCTGATCTTGAGATCTGGCATTTAACTTTAAAGCACTACCAAATCCAGAGATATAAACAGCATAAAAATCCTCATGCTGTCTTTGTCCCTCTTGTTTCCATTTTCTTGTTTCCACACTTGACTGAGTCTCTCAAAACTATGAGATTTGGATGGCCAGTTTTCACAGAAACAAAAGCATTCAAGTGGTACTTTGGGAAGGATGGGCTTTGGTATCTTTGTGTGCGGGAGGTTTCAATCTTTGCCTCTTTAGGTCAGAAAAGGAGGAAGAAAGAGAAAATATGTTTTAAAACATTCATCAGTGAGCTCAATTTATGAGACCGCAGCTGTCAAGGAAGAGAAATTACCTCCACTGATTTTTAAGTGAGATCTAAATACACTGCTGCCCTGTCATGCTTGCTGCTCTTCACCTTTGTGTTTGTGTCTTAAGTTTAAGATGTAGTCATAGGAATTGGCATCTGACTTATATTGTAGAAGCACTCAGTCTTATTGATATAATTAAGGGTCTGTAAGTTCTTTCATCACAGACTCAGATTTTAGAAGTTTAAAACTCAGGCATAAAAATAATTTTGATTAAGTCTTGGAAGTCATGGCATTTTTCCAGGGCTTCACTTAAAAAATCCTATGTTTTCGTTTGTTCCCCAAAATCCAAATTTTGGTTCATGAAATGTATTGTATATACAATAAGTAAAAGTGCATACAAAAACTAGGCAGGAACCACCTCCATCTGCCAACGCCTGAAGAATGCTTGTGCTACTCAGATTTACAAAAGGTTTAGTGAATCAAGGCACTATGGTGTGCCTGCTTGTATTCATCAATTTTTCACCTATAGAAAGTAATTTTTCTCATGAGATGATGTGATTTAGAATCTTTTGGCTCTTCAATTCTGATAAATGCTCTATGAATTGTTATATCTTCTGTAGCTTAAATGATGAAAAACCTCTTTTTCCATCAGCTATAAGACTTGCCATTCTCTCTCCCATAAAAAGTTAAATTTCTGAGGTTACCATTATTGCCATCTCAGCCAAAAAACTGCTGAAACACTTAGTGATCTTTAGAAGGGCCTTTACAGTGAGTCCAGAGATGTACAGAGCAAGGCCACAGCTGTACATGTGTAGCACTGCATATGTCTGGTGAGGAGGAGAGGAGAGCAAACAAGTGAAAGGCTAAAAACTATCTTTGTGGTATTAGCAGGTACAGGAGTATTCCTGATTTAGTTAGTTAAGTATACTTTTAAATACTATTGAAGTCAGTGAGATGGAAATGTATACATAGCAGGCAGCTATATGTTCATGAGGGGTTTTTTCCACAAGAACTTAAACTGATTTCTTCACTTTTATGCAACCCTCTTATATAATCACAGTTTAAAAGTAATGGTACCTGCGATTCAGGAGTGCACATCATGATGACTTTTAAAAGAGTGTTTTGCTTAAGGCTTGGGAAACTCACCACCTTAATCATTGTGCCTTTTTCTTTAATTTAGTTTCAATCAGAGGGTACTATAGCAAAAAAAAGTATTTCAAAGTTTTGGGGTCTATTTTTCCTCAACAGTTGGTGTTATAGTGCTCTCAAATTTGAGATTCTGGAACGAGCTGCACAAAATAAGAATTGAGGCATTTCAAACTTAATCAGGTTTTAGGTTAATCAAATAATCTGGAACTACAGTAATTTTAATGAAAGAGAGGTGCTTTCCTCCAAACACACCAAGTGAATGGCCAATTACGTACATTCCAGACATACACACACTTACCCTTCCAAAAGAAAAGTATGGATGGTGCCCACAGAAATAAAATTAACATGGAAACTTAGACTTTCAGCTACGTAAGCTTTGTATTCCCATGCATTAACTGTCGCTTTACTTAAAGCTACTGTGCAAATTAATATTGTTCTTCCCTCTGAAAGATAACCCAAAATCTGATTGTCAGGTCTGGAATATCAGATTATGCTGCTGCAGTTTTTACATGAAGATTTAATACAAATCCATTTGATGCACAATCTTCTGTCTTTTTATAGGTCTGATTCTCAGTAATAATATTTCCAAAATTCCTGTTGTGCATCCATTTGATTATCCCATTGTCTTTTAACTGGTGTTTTTAACCTAGAAGTCTAAGTATGCTGGTTTAAGCAGTTATTACCAAGTATCTGCTGTTTTTCTCCATATGATCAGCACTGCTGGGCTTTAGTATTACCGTGCTTTGTCAATGTTAATACAGTGGCAAATGATGAAGATTCCTTTTGGCAGGAAACATTGCTAGCCCTTAATAATAAACAATTTCTGTACCTCAAATTGCTGCTATACATGAGTAAGTTTAGTCAACCCCTGAAGAGAACCTGTACCTTCTCATTACAGGGCAGCAGTAGTGAGAAAGCAATTCACCAAGCCATAGGGTTTGCAATCACCCATATTTTCTGCTATGAGTAAATAACCGCAATTGATTTAATCATAAAAGAATAACAGGAAAACTACATTGATTTCCAAATCCCTAATGTGAACATCAGAATATATAGACTAAGTAGCATGTAAAAAGGTTGTATCCATTTGTATGAACTGAAGAAATATCAATATTTGATCATTACTCTAACAAAAAATCACGACAATTTGCAGTCATCTCAAAATGGATTGAAGTTGCATTATGTAGTGCTATGGTTCAGTCTACAGGGGTGAAAGTGATAATACTCCATAGTGTTCCTACGCTAAGATGAGAAAAATATGTTTTTTCAGGTAAATACAACTCCTATTAAGTGTAATAGGGTACTTACACAATCTATAGCACTGGTAAATAATATAGAATTGTTTTTACTAAAGAAACCAACTAACAGTAGAAGACTCACTGTTAGTCCTATAACTGCTTACCACAGCAAGTGACCAGTGCCAGTCAAACCAAATCTATGTCAAAATAGCAAAATACGAATGTAACTGTTTTCAAAAAAATGTGAAGTTTTCACTATGGAAATGCCAAAACAATATTTTGCCTCATATAATACTCTAAATTGATGTTTATTTGCAGTGAAAGACTAAGGATCAAAATTTGCTCAAAAGCTCTAAGAAAATTATATGACCTTGACAAGATTAACCAGTCCATTTAATTTGTTCTCTTAGTTTCTGGGGTTTAGTTTTTGGTTTTTTTGTTTTGTTTTGTTTTTTTTTACATTTAGAGTGGTTGTCAGGTTTGTGGTGCTCTTTAGTGCAGGTGGCCAACCAGTTTTTTGGAAAGAACTGTTAGAGAAGGAGAAATGCTAAATGGCCGAGACACTGACATCCTGTCCCATTTAATCCAACAGAAATTTTGCTCATGCTGTCAAAGACAAGTTTCACTTGGATTGAAAATCCTACAATTTGACACCAGCTTTTTACTGGAGGATCTGATGGGTACAACACAATAGTGATCTGGTACAATGTCTCTTTGGAAATTTTCTTTGTATCTACAGGAGTGACACTTGCTTGAACAGACTGAAAACGCCACACAAATGATTTCCCGCTTGATGGAAGAGAAGTTAAAGTGCCACACATGGGCACCATACAGAGCCAGTGTCCTCCAGCAGCCAACGCTGTACACAGGCACAAGACATGCCAGGGACCAGTGGTCGAGGGAAACTTCATTGTCAGCAGAGCTACGAGGCAGCCATGAGGTCCTGGATTCAAAGTGGCTTGCAGCAAATCAAACTCTATTCCATCCTTCTATGCACTTCAGAAGTTAGTAGTGTAGGCATTCCCACATACCACCCTTATGACCAGTTACAGCTTTGCCAGGGAATTTTGAAGGGCACTTCAGAGCACCAAAAAATTCAGAAAGATTCAGGTGTACCTAGAACAAGCAACAAGATGTAACTGCCCATTTAAGGACACAAAATAGCCAGTAGATGTTATTCCAAAGCCCAGTGTTTCTGTCCTTTAGAAACCATCAGAGAAAGTGTTCTTCTATTAGCAGAATGAACAGCTTGCTCTGCAAGATAAAATCTACTGAAAGAAGACAAAGAAATTTCAGAAGCAGAGTAATAATACAGCTGACCTAACATGAAAATCCCTTGGAGGAGGCTTGTGAAACAGGAAAAAAGCCAGTGGGGAAAATAGTAATTCAATTTATTTGGTACATAAAAAACCCCAAAACCCCAACAATAAAAAAAAAAAAACAAACAACAAACCAAACAAAATAATGCAAAAAACCCAACCCAAAACAAACAACAACAACAACAAAACCACAAGCAGGAGACGTAGGAGTTTTGTGAAATGAAGACAGCAGAGTTATGTGAATTAGCTGAACATGTATGTGAGTCCAAACATCTGGAAAATGTGAAGATCAGGTAGAACTCACATTGAAGCCCTTGAAGACATAGGAAAGATAATAATTTTCATTGATTTTGAATTAATTTTTAAAACCTTTGCTGAACAGAAAGTTGTTCCAGCATTAAGTAGGACCTTCAGTATCCAACCTACAGGGTACCTTTTAGCTGGACCACTGCAAGTACCTGTCAAACACTGTCATTTTTAAAACTGTTGAGATTCATGGGTTTTCACAGAGGCATGGAAAACACCTGGGCTTTATAAACTTTTCAAGTATAAATGATGGCTATAGCTCTGTTCATGAATAGGGGAAGATTATTTTATTACAGCTCTGTAGGAGAAAAAAAGAGCATTGGCTCAGTCAGCAATATTCAAACTGCAATTTTGTTTATGTTGGTCACTGCATGCTAAATGTGTAGGTGCAATAGACTATAGGAAGGTTAACTGATTGTACCTTGATTGTGAGCAACACTTAATGAAGTAAAAAGACACTCAAGGAGCTGCAAAACCAAGAAATCTCTGTTATTCTAGGTAGGTGAGAAAAAAGTCTTGGTTGGGTGCTGCTTAATATTCTATGTGTAGGTAGTCTAGATCAATGCATAATTATTTTGTTAATTTTTTTATGGCAAAATAGTGGCTTAAAAAGAAACACTAGATATGTTAACCTGTTATCTTTAGAGGTAGTAACTAAATATAGTATATAATTGCTGGTTCATATGTATTGAAAATTTAATAATTATAACCCTTATTATTCTTTGTACTTTGTACTACAGATCTTAGCAAACCAAAGTCTCTGCTGTTTTAGGTAATTACTTGAGAAGAATCATTCATGCCATACCCAGTTTTGGTACTTCATCTCTGAAATTCATCTGAGTTTGGGGCAGAGTATTATGATAGGCAAGTCATGACAATTGTCCATTGATCATTTGAGAAGTAACAGCTTTCCGAGTTACTTTCTCTGTGACTTCAAGCATAGCTTTGTTTACTATGGGTTAAAATGGTTATATCCTCAAGTACATATAGAGAGCAAAGATTACAGGATTTAATTGCTAGAGCTAGGATACGTTTCAGTTCTCATTTAAGTATCTCATTTACATAGCATAATAAACCCAGGTTTCTGAAAAATAGGAAGACAGCCTTTCAATCTCCAATAGTGATACTAAAAAATTGAATAATTGAGCTATTTTCTGAATTCTCTGTAGTGGATCAACTGGCAGAGTTGGAGAATTTAGAATGAAAAAGACCTGGCAACCAATTTTTTTCTTGTCCTGAAAATCTCTCCAGATAGGCAGCAAAGTCGTTTGTCCAGCTAGGATTCACACTGAGATGAGGTGCAAAAATTTACAGATAAAGGTGGTACAGTTAAGAGCTCTGTGGATCTGTTGTTTTTTCTGGGAACCACAGGTAGCTGTAGCAAGACCCTTTACATAAGTGTGTACCTGAACTATTCGGAGGTGTCTGTGTAAGCAGCTATATCTTCTGCATTATGAACCTATTTCTGCTAAAAATAATTGCAATTTTTTACTCTCCATACTTGCTCATGAATTTCTGACTGGAAATACAGTAGCTCCTCCACATGCATCACTGCAGAAGAATGCCAGTCCAGCTGAAATCACTCAGTCATGGTAATTCCAGAGTAAGTCACTGCAGGTATTTGTCCCAGTCAGCATTTGGACAGAAGATTGGGACCATTGGAACAATTCATGGATGTTTCCATGGTCCATATAATGGTGTGAAAGAGTCTCATTTCAGATGCCCAGTGACATAAACCATGAAGTCACGCTGCAGATTAATTATCTACTTGAAAGGACAAATGCTGTCCACTGAAGAAACTTTTTTTTTTTTAAAATCCATTCAAAGAACCCCAAAATAATTTAAAAAATTATCTGATGTCATCTCTGTCTACCATATTGCACCAGCACTGATTTAAAATTACAATCTTCCTTGAAAGAAATGAAGCATTGAGTGAATATTTATCACAGCCTTGTTTTAACTCATGCATCAACTGGTATATAATTATATATAAACTTCTTTTGTAAGTTGTGTTTTTATAGCTCAGTTTCTAATCCACTGGATATTAGGAGACAGGTACTTCAGAGTCCTTTAAAATTTATATATAAAAAATCCTTGGAAATTAAGTTTGATTGACAGGTTACCAGATACAAAGTCAAATTCTTGAAAAAAAACCCCTTCTACTTGCATACATTTAGGTGCCACAAAGCTATTATACTTTTGGTTAAATAAGAGTAATAAAGAACCCTAAAAGATTCTTGCACTAATTTTCATGTTTGCTGCACTGTTTTACTACTGTCATAAACCTGTTACAGCTTTAATAGAAATACAATCTGCTGCAGCATATTTTATTTCCAATGTTAAAATAGCAAAGGCAAAACAGGCAGAGCTGGGTAAGTCTTCAATTTTTTTCTCATTAGATGTTGTGAAGTATCTGATCATTAATGCATTTCACATCTCCTTTTTTTTTACTGAAACTATTTTGGCAGCTGGAACACCTCACATACCTCACACCTTGGGCTCTGGCTGTGGGAGCTAGAGTGGCAGACTGCTGACAGGACTCATTGCTGTGTCTCTGAGCAAGTCTTTCTCACATCCTGATGTTAGTTTTTTTCCAGATGAGAATTTGCTTTTTAATTAACAGGCAAACAAAGAAGGAGGCTATTTGTCCTAGAACAAGGAGCGCCTGTTGGTCAGCATCATAGGACAGTTGGTGCAGGGTGGAGAAGAGAGAATTTAATACAGAATTGAGTATGTTTTCAGATACTGATATCTCAGTGGTTCCCTCAGCAGAACAGCTGGCCACAACAGAGCCTGGGGTCTGGCTGGGGGAGCTGTTTGTCTTTGTGCTACAGGCTTTGGGCAGCATTTCCCATGGTGACTTGGAAACTGTGAGGTCTCCAGTGATCTGCGGCTCCTCAGGGTAGCATTCCTTCTGCTTGCTGCCGGGTGCCATCTTCCCATGGTGAGGTGTCCACAGCAGGTTGTGTGTTAGCATGCTCTTCAGCAGCTGTTTAAAATCCAGCTTGCGAGCAGAAGAATGCAGGTGGTTACTGACCTACACAAGCCTGTTTCTTACCCTGTGGTATTGCAGCAATGTCAAGCCCTCACAGGAACTGCAACAGCCAAATGATGTGCAGAACAGCATAGTTAAAGTACCTCTCCCATCAGCTGATCTCAAAAATCCTCTGGGAATGTGCCAATAGCAGAAATCTTCCCAGCATAATTACGTTGCCTTATACTGTGCCAGCAGAAAATTGTTGTTTATTGCCAATTCAGAATTTCAGTGTTCTGTGTTCTACCAGCAGAAAGTTCACTCTAGTACCTTCACCTTCACTCTAAGACTTTTCATTTGAAACATTTGTGTGTGGCTCTCCATTGGAATGGGTTGTGTATGCAGAGTAAAACACCAGTTTACCTGAATAAACACCCCATGCTTAAATTACATTTGAATGTGACTCACTATGCACAAATTTGAAATAAACTGGCCAATAGTTATCTTCAGTATTTATTCCTTGGTGTAGTCTTGTGCTTTTGTTGCCTCTCTGAGAATATTATATTGCCCAGAGAACTGAGATGTAATTTTTACCAAATCTGTTTAATAGCTACTATAGTTACCACACAGGTGATAAAAGGGCCATGTGTTCTCCAGAAGCACAGTAGCTGTGAAGCAGTACATTTCCAGCCCGGTGCAGTGACAAAACACTAAGAGTGCAGTAGTTCAGACTGCAAAGGACTGTGTGGTTTTTCACAGCATTGACGACGGGGCTTACCCCTTCCCATTGCACTTGGTTACAGCCATATCAGAGGTGGACTGATGTAAATGTGACCTCAAGGTTTATAATTCTAAACAGTAACACACTTGCATTTATACAGTCCTGCAGTACTAAAGCACTTACATTGCCATAAAGACTGTTAGTCTAGAACAAATATTCTCACAAGTCAAATAAGCTAAACTAGTATAAAATATCTTGACTCTGGCATAACTGCATCTGTACTACTAGTATTGGTATAACATTTCCAAACAAATTATGTGTATCAGCACAAGATCTGTGCATTCCCATGCCTTATTTTTCTTGAATACATGACTTTGAAGGCAGGATATTCTTTGAACAACTGCAATGCACTGAAAAAAAGCAAGTTCAAAACAGGAGATGGGAGACAAATAAACATAAAGTGCCTGGGTGGCTTCCATAAGTGGTAGCAGGCTGAAGGAACAATCTTTAGCAGACTTATTGTTAGCTGTTACCCTATTGAATAGCATCCCCTTACACAAGCCATTTCAATGGCACTTTAAGTGAAAAACCAAAAAAAAAAAAAAAAAAAAAAGAGTGAAGAGACCCTTTATACAAGGCTTCTGAGGGCAGATTTTCACTTTACTAGTCATAATCATAAGCAACTATAAGGGCAAGAAAATTCATACAGATAATTTTCCTTTGGGGAAGAAAGTGCTGGTCTGAGTAAATGTAATTTGAAAATGTTTTCCCTTACTTTGCTTCTATCCTGCATTCTATCCTGTTATAGGCAGTGCAACATAAAGTCTTTTCTAGTAGCACTATTTATTTTAAAATTACTCCGATCAAATAGGGTCTCTTTAATTTGAGAGACAAGTGACTGGATTCCTTTTTGTTTACTTGATTTTTATTTACTTGATGTGTCCTACTTTTTTCCTACCTACTGTTTTGCCTAGTTGTAAAATTTCATTCACAGAAGGAAGCGCAGTGGCCTTACCTGTCTTTAATTTATGCAACATTTCAAATTGTGCCATCATTGCAGGTGTGGTCAGGCTTTTGTTAAGGCCTCTTAAAAAAAAAAATTAAAAAATTCTGATTTACCTGCTTGAATCTGTCAAGAGCCCATTTGTATGCATGCAGCTAATGTGCTAGAAATAAAAGCCACAACCTGTCAAATAAACTCCTGCACCTGTATGAAGCAGTTAAATTGTTCCATCTACCATTATTCTTGGAGATCAAAGGGCCCTCACTGTGAGGGGCTCTGAAGAAATAAAGAAAATGATAGACCTACTTGTCCTTGAGCTAAAAAAGAAGGGGTGGGGGAAAGAAAGAAAAGTGGACCAGTTCAACTACCTGAAGGAGCTTTTGTTTGTCATGGGCACAACATGAACGCATTCTTTCACATTAAGACCCAAGAGGAAGAAATTCATTCACCCTTATTATAGTGACGTAGCTCTGGCATTGATGTGTTTTTAACCTTGAATAATTGTTGTCTCTAAAGCTCCAAACAAGTTTTATCCTGTCCACAGGTCAGTTTTGTTACAAAGGCCAATTAGTGGTGCTACCTTAGCCTGCAGCAAAAAGCCAAGTAATGGTGGGGCATGCCCCATCCAGAGGTGATGAATAGCCTGTAGAGCTATAATTTGAGAAGGGGGGAGGGGGGCTTTGAAGCATTTACCTTACATGGAACTCCATTGTCACTGCAGGCTGTTTGATCTTTAAATAATTTACTTAATGATCTCACCATGGGAGCAATTGGCAGAGCAAGATTAGGTTGTAAGGGCCTAATGGACATGGGAAAACTTAAAATTACTAGAAGAGAGGTATGTACAGAACAGATTTTTTTTTTTTTTTCTGTGTGGACTTATGATTTATAAGGGGGGAAAGCTATAAATTATAGTATTTGCTTGATGTGTTCTGGCAGAGAAAACAAGAAAAAATTCCGTGTTTGGTGAATGTTTTAGGGAATTTTAATCCTTATTCTTTTAATCTATGTGGTTTTGTTTTGCTTCTCCTTAAAAAAAAGGCTACTCAGGGAAATTATTGTTTTATAATAGATTAATAGGTCAGCAATAAAAACCTTTGGCCACTGTGAATATGCTGTTGTTAAAAGGTCATGGTTAGCATAATATTTCATTTTTGATAAATAAAGGGTTGGAAAGTCTGGGTTTGGAGCTTGTGAATGTGAAAAGTGTAGCATGACCCCTTTTTACTCAGTAAATATTGTAAAATACAAATTATTAACTCTTGAAAACTATGCACCATTTTGTGTATAAAGGGTTTGGGATATTCTGTAGTATCCTGAAAATGCAACATTAGACACCAAGGCCCCCATTAATTATATGCAGATAACAATTGTTGCATTCCTGTGGTATTACACTCACACATGGAATATTAAAAATAAAAGTTAATCAGATATGTGGAAGAACTGTGGAAGTTTTAATATAGATGATGGTTTAATAATTTAATATCTGCCTTTGTAGATGGATACCTTTACTTGAAACCAAAAGCCTATGAAGCATTTGAGACATACCCACCTATGATATGCAATTTCTCTATTCTAGATAATTAAGAATTAGTATGCACAATGTCTATATAAATACAAGTAAAATAGCTATACAAATGTAAATAAAAGAGGCAACATTCTTATCTGCTTTGTATGTATTAACAGTTCTTAGAAAAGTTCCTACAAGATGAGCAGTTTCTGACTCCAAAGCAGGAATCAAATGACCCAGTATCTCTTATTGTCTTGGACTCATATGTCACTTTAGAACATTACCTTTACTACTAAAGTTGATCCAGTCTCTTCTGAGAAATTCTGAAACTTAGTTTCTTCAAGGTTTTTGGAATTTCAGGTTCCCTTTTTCTGTTTTCATGTCCTCTCTTTCCTCTACCAGGCCATACACTGAAAACAGAAAGAGGATTATGGTTCAGTAAATTGGAGTAGACTATGTGGAATAAAAGTAATCTGTGAGGATGGTGGAAAATAGAAAGAAAACACCATCCATGCAGTTTTACCAAAATATTTCAAAGAAACAACATTGTCTGCAACAAGTTCTACAATACAAGGTTTCTATTGGGACAGAGTGGGAATGTTTTTAACAGATAAAAAGTTGGTGCCTGATGCAACTCATTGGCATGTGCTCTCACTCTAGATCTAAGCCCTGCTTTTATCAGTGTTGTAGCAACTGTGTAAGCTTCTTATCGAAAAAATGTTAAAACCTCAAAGTGTAGTATGCCAATGACAATTGTGAAAGTTGCTGCCCAAGATTTTATGAACTTCTTTGTTGACTTGTTAGTTGATCCTTCCTTTTTGTTGATTTTTGAGTGAACAACAGACCGACAAAGAGTTTGACATTGTTGAGAGCACCTCAACAATTCCTTGGAAGTATAAGAGCTACAAGAAGTCCTGAAACAGGTCTGCCAGCATATTCTTGCCCCTAAACTTGACACATTTCAGGTGGGTTTGAAAGAAAAGAAAGAATCATTGAAATTCATAGCACAGCTGAGTAACAGAAAAAAATACTGTTGATTACTTTTTTAAAAGAATTAGAGCATTGGTGTCAATGTGTTGTAAACTATTGACTTAGGTCACAGACATTTGGAAACGTACGGTATTTAGGTTTGAAAGGTTTACCTTTTTTTTCATTACAGACTAGGTAATCTAAACATGTCAATTTTAAAGTCCCCTCTTCTCTTTAATCCATTACATATTTGATAAAAAACATAGTCCATAGGGGCAAAACCACAGGGGAGATTTAGGTTAGATATCAGGAAAAGGTTTTTCACCCAGGGGGTGTTTGGGCACTGGAACAGACTCCCCAGGGAAGTGGTCGCAGCACCAAGCCTGTCTTGAGTTCAAGAAGTGTTTGGACAATGCTCTCAGGCACAGGGTGTGATTCTTGGAGTGTCCTGTGCAGGTCCAGGAGTTGGATTCCATGATTTCCATGAGATCAGGATATTCCATGATTTTATAAAAAATAAATCTAGAATTAAAAAAAAAATTTGAAAGTAGTATTTAAGTTTTAGTACTAATGAATTGTTCTAAAACTGAAATTATGAATTTAGCAAGTATGATCATATATTTTTACACTTTTTATACATAATTCTAAAGTATTTAAATTATGTATAGTGCTATGTGTCACTCTCCCAAGTACAGCACCAAACTTTTTCCTGCCAAATGGACTAAATAAATGTTAAATACTTATGAAATTTTTTAGGCAGTGATTGGTAGGTGTCCTGAGTTGAAATCAATAATTGTGAGGGAGAAGAAAGGATTTGCAACTTCAAAAAAAAAAAAAAAAGTAATGGTTTAAGAAACAATATTGCTGCCTCATATGAGGTGATGAGAATGGTTAGAATTTATATTGGATTGAAGTAGATAAAATGTCACCATTTAGTGCTTTATGCATAAACATAAAGTCATGAATACCACCCCAATATCCGCTTTCATTTTGAGACGGAAAAGCAGAAATGGAATAAAAGGAGACAGCAAATGGGATAAGGTGCTCAAAGCACATCCAAACACTGAGCGAGCATGAGCAAAGGGAGTAGAGGAGAATGTAGGCCTGCTACTTTGTTTATAAGAGGGAAAAGACTGCACACTGCAAAATAAATCTGATCCCCAGCCCTTGGAGGTGGCAGAGTTTACCTCCAGAAAACAGCTTGGAAACAGCTGGAGGAAACAGAAATCCGTTCCATGCAGACTCTTGATTTTGTCACCTGACTAATGAAAATAAGAGGTGCTTGGGAAGAACAGACACCTTCCAGCAGAGTGCACCACAGAATTGTTCATAGAGTATCTCAGCTTAGGGGAGACACCCAAAAGCATCAGATGACATGTGCTTCCCTCTGTGCTTCACTGGGTACACGACCGATTTCTGGTGGTGAACATCTCCTTGAAATCTTCCCCAGTGGATGCAGAAAGCCTGATAGGCATGGCTTAAACAGCAGTTCAGATCTCTCTCTACCGTGTTAGTTTGGCACTTCTCTGTCTGGTCATTTGCAAGACACCGCAAGTGAAAGGGTTTAGATTGCTGTCTTGTTTCAGTGCAGGAGCAGGTAGTCAGGAGAGCAAAAGTTCTGTTGCAGTAGCAGATTTCAAGCAGGGAAACAGAAGATAATATTGTCCTTCAATTCATCTTCTTTCCTTCCTCATTTTGTGACATTTGATCCAGCCATGGTGGAGGACTTGACTCTATATCCAACCTGAACATAAACTCAGGACACGTATCTGTGAAAACTAGGATGATCTAAGTTTCAGTTTGGCATTAATGAAGGGGGGGGGGGGGTGGTGGTGGAAGATTAAAAGGATAAGAATCAAAAAAATGCATTTGAAATATATGCTTTTTTCCTGTCCATTCACAGACATACAAAGAATTTCCAATTAATATATTCAATCAGACACAAACATTTGTTTTTCTTTTCCAAGGAGGAATATTGAATGTGCTGATATTATAGACCTACATATATATATATATATATGTACATATATATATATTTTATATATATATATATATATATATATAAATTCTGGAATGTTCAAATAAAAGGTTGAAGGATTATAATATAAGAAAATCTGGGTAACACAAACACTTTTCGATACAAGCTGGGACACAAACTCTCCTTGAAGCAAGTAGGAGTTTTATTAACTTACATAGGTGCCAAGTTTGTGCAGAGGAGGGTGAAATTTTATTCAGTTTAGCTAATGAAATGTTTGCCTATATGCAAAAATGTATTCATGGCAAACTGAGTCTTTAAATTATTGTGTGGTTCTAGTAATAATGAGAGGTATCACCGGACATCCTTCATGACTTATGTCCTGTGAATTTTGAAAGAAGGCAGTCTGGTAAGCTTAGCAAACACTGACAAACCATGACAGCATACCTGAGGTGGAAGATTTCCTCCAGGGGTAAAAAGGGTAGATCAGACTCAATAGATCAGCCAACATTTGGCCTCTTCACTGAATCTGCCAATTAGTGCAGAGCATTATGGCATGTTTGTGTTGTGGCAGCTACAGAAAGAGACCTGCCAAACTCATTCTATACAGAACCCCAAACATCCATTAGATGCAAGATGCTTTTCATCCTGATGAGTTGGCTTCAGTTCAAACTAATGGCCAACTGATGAGAAAGTTCATTAACTCTGAAGCATTTAGTCCCTCAGGAGGTATAAATTAAAAAGTGGGGTCCTACAGATATACACGATATAACAAAAATGATGTTAAAATATTGAAATTACAAAGCCAAACATTTTAATGGTCAGGAATGGGAGAATTAAATTTAATCCTCAAATTTTCATGTTGTCTGCTTTTGCACATGCACTAATGCAGTCTTTAATTAGTCTGTCAATTCTAGTTTTCCGCATGTATATTGGAAGGACAGAAATCTCAGCAATAACCTCTGTCCTTTGACTGTGATACATAAATGAAATACAGTAGCACTTTCTTATTCAAGATCCATGTTTTTCCATTGCTGTATATCTGGTTTATGATATCATCACAATAGACACTATCTGAAATTGAAGATATGGAGATACATAGATAGCAGTGTGACTTCCATTAAAACTAAAAGCATTTACTGCAGACATGCACAAATAGAGAAAGAAAGCCCATGAATTTATGAAGTTTTTCTCCTTCCCTTAACATCTTCTGTTTATTATCAGATACTGAGGAACATTTGCTAAAATTAATTTGCTTTTTGATTGTGTTTCTCCAGAGCTGCATGCCCAATTATTTTGGAGTATAACTGTTAGATGTGTCTGAGAGAAAAAGGGAAACCAAAATCCTAAAAAGCATTGTATTTGGAAATCCTCTTCTTCAACTCTTGTGTGTCATAAGGACTAGTAGTCAAGAGTCTGAAAGTCAGGTATGTTGTTTTCCTGCATATGAAGTCTAATGGTGATGGAAAGATATCTGAAGTTACTTCCATAGCCATCACAATTATAGCAGTAAGCATGGGGGCTTGTGGAAATTAACTCCTTGGGAGACTCAGAAATATAGAAATAAACATTGGGCTAATCTGGAAAAAATCTTGTGTAACGGAGGCCGGCTCGTGGAGCAGAGAGACGACTCAATATGAGTTAACAGCAAAGCTCAGTTTATTGCAAAGCA
>JAWWEE010000074.1:30458644-30521008 GCA_035221455.1 Xenops minutus
ACAGCAGCGATGGCCAAGGTCTCATTCTCATAACACTATTAAGAAGTTCTCAGGCCTGAAAGCTACATTTTCCTACAATCTTGGGTTGTGCAAAAATTTATCAGTGTTATTTAAATCTTTCTTCACCCTTCAAGTGCATTTGTGTGACCAAGTGTGTGTGCATATAGAGACGTGCAGGAGTATAATGTAGAGAAAGACAGCACTACATAAAATAACACACTTGGGAATTCATGGCAGCTGCAAGTGCAATGTGCTGTTCCTTTTTAAACTGTCAGAAGTAACATGGCATATGTGGAATTATCCATCCATAGCTGCTATATATAATGTAGCAGCAAGAAAAAGTTGTAAATAAACCAATCTTTACTGCCATCAGTAATTCTGACAGCGATTCTGTGCCTAGTCTCTGCCTTGCCTCTCCTTTGCCTTATCAGGGGTTCAAGGGCTTGAACAAAGAATCACAAAGTTTTAGAGAACTCTCTTTGGCAAACAAATGCTGCCCAGCCTTAATGAACTAGTCCTTTAGTGCTAGGTTCAAGATGAAATAAATCCTTTCTACTCTGATGCAGATGTACGTGTCAAGTGCTACTTATCCATAATACAAAGAGGGTGTGCACACTCTCAGGGCACAGGCAGCACAGCAGACAACATCCATGAATTCAAGCCACAGGAAAAGAGAGAAGAAAAGAAGATTGAGATGAAAAAAGGAGAAGCAGGTCATCAAGTTACTTGACCACACCAGGCCACCCTGTAACTCCTGTCCCAGGTCAGACTCATCCCACTAGTTCACTCTTCTGCCCCAGGAGATATAAGCTCTGGACTCCTAAACATTTCTGAAACACAGACTTGACTGCTCACTTCATAAACCTTCTCTGCCATATAAATATGTCATTCCTTGGCCTTTTGTCTCTCTCTCTCTCTCTCTTTTCATATGTATACAGTTTTGCCTTACCAGTGAACCATATTATCATATTTACTTTACCAAACACAAAGTGCAGGCCTGAAAGTCCTCAGACACGACAGCTTTGTCTGTAAGACTTAAGGAATGTTTATAGGGTTATGAAAGAAAGGTGAAGTTTATTAGAAATCAGAGAAAAAATGCCCCTTTCTGATAAAGTCTAGAAAAATATAAGGATTTTACTATGATATATTGTATGTTTTTGAATTCAGATTTATGTTTTCCATTTGGCTACCAGAGAGTTAGTAATCTCTGGGGTTAATTTCTCTGAAATTACTGGTTTGTATTTAGAAATAAATTATAAACATATTTTTCTTAGATTAGATTAGTAAGGCAAGTATTCTTTGATTCTTGTGTTTGTGGATGGGTACTGTTAGGCATAGTAGAATCCTGACCTACAGAAAGTATGATGACATTGTTCTGTTTTCCTCTCTCCATCCTGATTTGATTGAAGCTCATATGAGCTTCAATTTTTTCACAACTTTTTTACAACTCAGCATTTTTTGCATCTTCCTATCTTTTACTTGTCTCTTGAACCTCACATGATGATTTTTTTTTTTTTTCTTATTCAGTGTAAGAGATAAAGCCTCTCAGGTGTGGCTAGTTTTAAATCCCATTCATTGCCTGTTTAAACTGAATTTTTATCCTGACCTAAAAGGTGTCACAGTGTGGCATGTACCCACACTGTGAGGGCAAAAAAAATTTTACAGTCCTCTCTGTCTTCTGCAGACTCCAGCTTGGTTTCATTTGAACTCTCGTCATGCTAAAAGAATCACATCAATATCCAGGGCTTAGGACAGCGTTTTCAAATTTTGGTGTCTAAAATTGTTCCCAGTGAGCATCAATGGAGGAATCCATACAAGATCTTTAGAACCATGATGCACCACACTGCAAGAGCTAAGACACTAGGCTACTGTCCAAAAGCTTTTAGAAAGTAGTTTTATGGGAAGACACCTGTATAGTAAGGGATGTTTGGTTGTGCATTAGCCAGAGAGACGAAGCTGCTAAAGGGTCTTCAGCTCCTCTGTTATTCCTGTCTTCCAATTGCAATATCTAGTTTGGACTCTTTAGCTCCACATCTCATCATGTCCCAATGCCTTGCACAGAGCCCCAGTCTCACTGTGTAGAGTCCCCACCCCGTTTCATAGAGTCCTGATCCCATCAGGTAATACTGAGCAGGAAAGTACTTTCTGTTCTGTGATCCAACACTGTAAGGTGGCCCCCTGTCCCTCAATGGGTGAGAGTTGGTGCAATTGCTATGTGAGTCCTACCTGATCTCTCTTATCACCAGGACAGTGAAGAAGTGGGCAAGTCCTTCTGTATCACACCTGCTTGTTTAGATGTCTGCCTTGAGCTACAGAATCTTCAAATATTATGCATTATGCTCCAATATATACTTACTGTAAGTTTTATTGTATTAAATAGTAATTTGTATTTATTTTTCTGTTATGTTACAAAAAGAGGTAATTTGAAATTAAACAAAGAAACACAGGACATACATAGTTAAGTCTAATTATGTTTTCTAAATTCTAATAATCTGCTTTCCTAGATTAAATAATGTAATTAATACTATTTCCATAAATTTTCTTTAATTTGCACTGGAACCACTTATTTTATTCAGCTGCTAAATTCCATGATCTTAAACTAGTTGTTTCTCTTTCTCTAAGGGTGTCTTTTAACACTTGAAAATATTTAGCTTCATTTCACAATCTTTGAACTAAATCTAAGAGAAATAGATATGGAATAATAATAATGTTTGATTAAACACAGCTGTACATTTTTCATTAAATTTATGCTGACATTATCTTGGTTGAAACAAAGCATAAAGGATTTTAATGAATTTGAGCTAAGCACAAATAACGTGCTGTCTGTACTTTTCAGTTTCTTCTCTTTTATAATTGTTTACAGTTATCATAGCTAAAATCTCACAGAATCCCAGAACCAGAGAGTAGATGAGGCTGGAAAGCACTTCTGAAGATCATCTAGTCCAATCCCTACTCAGAGCAGGGCTCGCCAAAGAGTATTACCGAGGACCTTGCCCAGCTGGGTTTTGGATATCACATTTGAAGAACGGAGAGTCCACAGTCTCTCTCTGAAACCTATTGCAGTGTGCCATCACACTCACAGTAAAAAAATTTTATCTTGTGTTTAATTCTGATTTTAAATAGTTTTTCTTAAAAACAATGCAAATAACACTTTAAGATCAGTTTTAGAAAGTGTTGGCAGTACTCAAATATTAACACTTTAGGAAATACATGCACATAAACAATGTAGACTTGTTTGAAATTATGAATTAAGAAACTTTGTGAAAAATCAGACTATAGGGATCTCACGCTGGGCTTTTAATGTCAGAGTCTTTATCCCAAATAAATACCTGTTCTTCATGTGTAATACAGAAAAAAAGTTAACCTGCATCACAAGAGTATTGTAAGATAAATTCAATGTAATTTGTGAAGTAGTGAAATATTGCAGTGAGGAGTACAATAAAAAAAAAAAAAAGGAAAAAAAAGAAAAACAGGAGAATATTAACAGTTTGATATTCAGAGCGAGGAATACAATAAACATGTCATAAGGTCATGTGCTGAATAGAGATGAAATGTAATGCTGAATAGTATTTTGTTAAGTGACCATTGTCCATCCTGTGTCCTGAAAGAGGCAGGAGGCTAATGGCAAATACAGTGAATGATCATATAATTGGTGATTGGGTTTTTAGTGGAGAAATTAAAGTAAGCCAAATGAAGATTCCACAGGACTTGCCTAGCTTTAAATGTTTAAGTTGGCAATCTTAACATATAGACAACTATTTATTCTGTGTACATTAGCACATATAAAAGTAACGTCATTCTTAAATATATTTCCATTAATAAAAGAAAAACCAAAACACTACAGGATCATGTTAATAAACTCTAATCTTTCTATGCGTCTGTGATATTTTAGGAAATATTAAGTTTAGAGGCGTTTTATTTTCTGCTCTGCATTGTGAGTCTGATGTCATTTAAACACATAAGAGCCCTATTGTTCTGTCATTTATGCCCCGTGCACTTCTGCTTTTAGCATGATTAAACAAAAGAGATACATACCAAAGCTTTCTCGTTTGAATAATGCAGCATCAATATTTTACATCTTAGGCTGCATTTCAATTTTTTCTGAGCAAGGTGAATGCTTGAAAAGGAAGCAACTATTGCTTGCAAAAGTGTCAATTAAGTTAAATTCTCTTCTTTTCCAAAAGAGATATGTGTCTCAAAAAATACACATTATTGAGTAGTTGTCATTCTGTTGTAAACCTGTTCTCCAACTGATGCTTTTTATTCTCCAGTAACATAAAGAAAGCAATAATGCTTTTACATAGCAATTCCACGCTTAACACTTTTGATATGGGGGGTTTTTTCTGTTTTTTTTCCAGTGCTTTCACCTGCAGAAAGGAGAAGCAACACTTATGATAGATGCACCTCAGTGCACCCAGTGCACAACACATCATAGGGAGTGAAGGGGTTCATATCCATCTTATGCAAATTACAGATGCTCATGTTAAGATTGGAGTCAATCTACAAGAGTTAACATGCTTTGGTTCTTCAACAGGAGCAGCATTTGGGTACCTTCTCTTGGGATTGGTTCTCCTGCGTGTTGCTATTGAAAAGGTACTTCTGACATTGATTTCACTAAGTGACCCAAGCCCTACACTTTAGAAAGAGATATCTTCTTCTGAGGTGTCTGAGGTGCACACAGCTCCCTTATGCCCTTTTAATTACTTCTGGAGGAGCTACTTCCATGAATTTGTCTGACTTTCCCAAAGAAAACATCTGCAGCTTGGTTTGTAACTGTGACTCCACCATTTTGTGAGGTGCACCTTCTGTGACATCTGCTGTGCCCCCAGGAAAAAATGTTGAGAGATGCATGTTTGTCTTATTGTTTTAAAATTCTTGTATTTGATATAAAAATGAAATTAGTACATTGTAATATCAAACTCATGGATTGGTAGATATTTACCAGTAAGTCAAAAGGGAGCCTCAGGGACATTGAACATGCTGAGATTAAAAAAGATAATCTTCCCAAATACTGGGCCAATCTCAAGCATGCAATGAGATACACTCTGGTTTCCTTCTGAGAAATTCCATTAATTCCCATCAGATGTATAATTTTATGTACATATAATAGTACCTGACAGGATGAGCCATATATTATAGTAACATTCTACCATTGTTTTGCCTTAAAAACCTGCAAATCCAGATTAGGTGCTTAGTGCCTCCACATTAGGTGACACATATATTTTTACAGTTTGACTTGAAAACAAGTGTTCATTTTGTTAAGTCTCCCCTCAATCAGCATAAAATTTTAACTCATTTTTTAGCATTCTTTTCTAGGATAACAAAATACTGCTATTTCTGTATGTTGGTTCATTCCTCCATATTACTCCAGTACTTTTTGTAGAAAGTTCATTGTGTTTTCTAGTACTCTCTGGAAAGTACAGGCTATGACAAGTCATCTAAGTGATCAGTTGGTGCTTGTTTGTCAAAGCACAAAAATAAGAAAGCAAAAGCCGCAAAATGCCAGTATAGTTTATTGGGGCAAAAACTGGATAGGATCTAACTTTGTAATAAGGAATTTAGTCCATTTAGTTAATGACACAGTATTTGCAATGACTCATTCTTACCTCTGTCATAGTGCAGCTAAAATGTTAAAACTGAGTAGGCTCATTATACATTATTTAATATTTCATATTTATCATTCAATCTTTAATATTTGATTTTGGGTTTATTATTCAGACTCATTTGTTCTTTATGTTGCAGAAGATAAGACTGATTTCTGGCATATATATGTGCATGTGAGTGTATATATATAGATATATACAGACAGATATAGATGTATAGATATATAAATAACAACTCCCACTTACTTCAACAGAATTCACTTTTACAAGAATCCATGGGCATAATTTAGTGCAAGTTATAAAGCTTACAAAACAAATTAAATTAAACTACTAATTAAAGACTTCAACACATTTAAAGTATGCATTTCAGTTTAGCTCAGGATGGTTCAGCTGGTGCTGTAGGATTATAGGACACACATGAGGAGTTCCTAGAAAGGTTCACAGAATACCATAAGGACTCATGAAATTCCCTTTCATTGCCCAGGATCATCAGCTTTCTTTTTTCCCTCTTTTCCTCCCCTCTTTCTTATTGTATGCTGGTGACAGTAAAATAGGGACAAATACAAAATATATGTAACTGTAACTTGTCAAATATGGCTGTCTCTTACTGCCTACCTGTCATGAGGCATTATCTTGATAAATATGTATATATGCTAGAGGCTATATTTTATTACAGTTGGTTCTATTGTCAGTCTGTTGCATTACACAGCCAGAAATCCTTGAAGTTAAATGTCCAGTCTTTTGAAACATAAAATTTTAAATACTTCTCCTTTTATTGAAGTGTTTAAACACCTCTCATATTACTTAGAGAAGTGAATTGTTTGGGAATGAGGTTAATGCTCTACAAAAAACCTGCTTTTTAAAATCCTATCAGAGGGGTCAAAGACCAGGAAATGCTCCCACTATAATTCTCATTTTCAGCTGAATTGGCCATGGCAACTGCACTAAGAATGCAAGTTTGAATTTCATTATGTTCCAGGAACCTGTAAGTTTGCATTAGAATTACTCATATGATGACAGAAGGAAATTGTGAGCATTTCTGATGTAGCATACTACTTTAATTTATAATTTAATAAATTAGCATTTTAAGTTAAGTAGTTACTTTAAAGAATAACAAAAAATGTTCATTTGATAGCTATTAAATGCATCCCTTTACATTTTACCTGTAAAATGCTCTGTGTTTGGTGACAGGTTAAATGTATGCTATGCACAGGGAGCCAACATGTATCTTTGTAATACCGCAGCAGCCATAGCAATTTTAGCAGCATTCTTATTATTTTAAGCAGTCTCGATTGTCTTCTAAAGACCATAATTAGAAGCTGAAAACTTAGGGCAACCAAACTCAATAAGCTCTCATTATGAACAAAATATTCTATTGTTGCTCCACAAGTGACCATATGTAGCCCAACATGATAATACCTTTTTCCTTAATTATGTCTCTACAGATCAAATATTAAGTCATTTCTCAAACAAAACTTCCATTAATTGCAATGGAAGTTTCCCTGAATGATGCTGCAGCACTGGCCTTTTAGGTATTTTCTTTTGTTAGCCATAACTGTTCCCTAAATCAGCAAGTATTTTTTTTTATGGGGACTTCCAAGAATCCTCTTGATTTCCTGGGGAAATGACAACATAGTACCTCTTTAGTTAACACTGTTGCTTTACAAGCAGTTTAAACTGCTCACTGAAAAGCCGTAAGTCAATGCTCAGGAGCGTAAGGGTGAGAATGAGATGTACTTTACAGTTTTGGGGAGCCAAATTACATAGTTCTGCAATGCTTTGAGATGGTGATACTTCTCAAGGACATCCATAGTATTGGTAGTGTTATGAGTGGATTCATGTACACAACTACTTTTAGCAAAATCATGATTTAACTTACCTTATAAATTTCTTTAAGTATACTGCAGGGAATTTCAAAATTGAGGGGTTTTATCCCGAGAAAGCTATGCAGCCATTGCCACACAGCTGCTCCTAGGTCTGCAAGAATAACCTTCTATATTTCCAGCTCAGTGAGATGTTAAGAAGACTTCCTCTGGCTGGAACATGCCCAGGTTCTTGCAGCTGGTCTGCAGCAACATACTATCTCAATCAGACAAATGTCAGTGAGAGAAACAGAACTTCATTTCACCTGGAAATTCTGCAAACAAGTTACGTGTTTACTTAAATGGAATTTGTAGCAGTTGTACTGTGCAAATGATAGAAAGTAGCTTGGACTGGATCTGCAGAGGTCAGATGTGATGGGAAGACATGACAAACCATGCCTGGGAGTGATTGTAGCCTCCAGTCACATCACTACCAGTCACATGTTTTGCTGGGAACATGTATTCCATTAACACTTGTCCCCCCAGTATTTTGTTCTCAGCCTAATGGTTGTACCAATTGCTTGCATGTCCAGAGCTGACGGAAGCAAATATGATTGATTTCCCTATCAAGGGTAGCCTTCACCAGGGACATCTCCAGTGAAAGAGACAAATTTGGATGGGTCTAATACACCTGACCAAGCACTCCCTTTTAGGTGCTCTCTATCCCCTCTGGAGATGTGGTCTCAGAGAACTTTCAGACGCTAAGTACCAAAAAGGGCTCATTTCAACCTGACATGTACAACCTGTTCTCCCAGTGAGATCCAGTGAGATTTATAGGCAAAAGGCAGAT
This sequence comes from Xenops minutus, assembly GCA_035221455.1. Classification (NCBI taxonomy): domain Eukaryota; kingdom Metazoa; phylum Chordata; class Aves; order Passeriformes; family Furnariidae; genus Xenops; species Xenops minutus. Next base: position 30,466,900 of record JAWWEE010000074.1, read on the forward strand.
CAGACAATAACCTTAATCTCCTAGATACAAATCACACATGCTACTTGAAGAGCCAATCTGCTGCTTTTTTTTTAAAGGTGTTAAAATTGCCTGAAGTACATGATTATAGTAACTGAATCTCCTCCAAAAGCAGCTACAGGTAAAGAGAAGTATGGGCTGTGTGGGAAATATTTTCTTTCAGGGAGTCTGAGGTTTGTACAATTTATGGCTGTTTAACAGAAAATATATCTAGGTAAAAAGTGGTCTGAAACTAGCATACTCTCTCCCCATGGGGCATTTATGCAGTCAAAGAGATGTTTTCTTCTTGGGGAGATGATTTCCTGCTAGATGCTCCTCAGAAGAGCCTCCCGTCACTAGAATAGGTTCCTGTTTTGGCATAGCACTTCCCCTCTTCTGTTCCAGGTACACTGTCAGCAGCATTGATCTGTTAACCACTGACAAGATTACCCTAATGTCCAATGCAGAGCAAAACTTATTTGTATGATGAATAGTGTCTGGTAGGGAGAATTAGCTAAAATTTCTTTGTGGTTTCCTAATGTTGAAATCAAGTTAGTGCTTCAGAGATTTTGAATGGTGTTTTTATTAGGATAAATTAAATTTATAAATATCAATATTACTTAAAATTGTATTAACACAGTGCACTAGTTCTTAGAGTTTTGTAGGAAAAAGAAAGCAAATTTGAGCAAATCTAGACCAATCTGGTTCTTGTTTACAAAAGCATGTTCAGTTTCTATGATTTCACTTTCCATCATGATGATTTAGCACAAGATTGAACAGTATCTCCCATTCAATTTTTCTTTCAAACTATCTTACTCCTTGGAAACAGAACAGAAAGAGAAGCAGTAATTCTGATGTGCTTTTCTCTTTGACTTGGTCTCTGCAAATGTCAGCAAGAATGATAAGGAATTATGAATGCACATGAAACTGTGAAAGAGAGGGCCCATATATGACGTAATATCATTTTCATGGAAATTCCGAGCAGGTGTATCTGATGGGTTCCTGATTTGCAGTCATCTTCTGCTCTTTTTAGTTTTGTAAGTGCTGGGGAAAAAAAAAAAAAAGGCTGGAAATCAAAGGCAGAAATATATACTGTAAAGTGGCAATATCTCAAAGTCTGATGTTGTAAATGTTCAGAGTTTGGAGTTCCCTTTGAAGTGACATGGAATGCACATGATACCTGCCTTTTCATTTAGCCACTGATAAGGTCCTAATTAGCACAGCATTCAGAGTACCTCCCACATAGTGAAGTATAGAAATAACCATGACTTTTACTTTCCTCTTTTGCAGCTGTAAGAGAAACAGCTTTCAGGGGTTTTGCTTTCTACCAATGTGTGCATTTGGTGTACTTGTAAATACTTCACTAAGTAAAAAAAAACCAAAAAACTAGATCAACAGACACAGAAAGAAAACCTGGTTTTATTCCTGAGAAGTGGTGGATTCAGCAGTCATCTGTGTCAAGGGAATTTCTGTGGTTTTAGGCCAAGCTTCACTTATGAACTCTGGCCTGCAGGCTAACAGTCTTCTTGGTTCAGTGCAACATAACTGGTAGAGTGAATCACGATTGCTTCTCCTTCCAGGATCAGGCCATCAGACCCTTAAATCCTAAAAAATACTTCAAGGGAAATGTTCCAGTGCACAGGAAAAATGCCTCCTGAAAGCAAAAATGCAGGATCAGGCCCTTCAATTTTAAAAAATGACATCTAATATGGACAAACAAAGGCACTGGAGAAGAACACAGTGACTCTCTGTACACCTGGAGGAGGGATAGTAGTACAAAACAAGCTTTTCTTTAACCACAACGGCAATCTTCTAACAGCAGTACCCACTCAAAAGCACAGAACTCAGAGGTTGATAATCATCTTTCAGTTCAGGTTATTGCATGCAATTTTTCACATTCATTCAGTTTTCTTCACACAGCTCTTAGTAAAGAAACTCCCTTAACAATAAAAGCTTTTATGGCAGCCCATTACACAGGAGAACTAACCACTCCTAGTTTTTTTATTGGCTTCTTGGAATATTTATAGCAGTCTTTGTTCTCTTTGCAAGCTTATGCATTTGGGTGTGTATGGAGATTTTTATTTATTTTTTTTTACTTTGGCAATTGGATATGACAGCAAAGTACATATATTTTTACATCTGTAAGGTTTTAAAGTTTTATATTTGTTTTCTTCTATATATTGTTATTGACACGAAAGCAAACATTCAGCCTGCTCCTCATTGTTTAGCACTTGAATGTTCACTGCTGGAGAATTTTCATTTCAAGTTGCATGATATAAAACTTTATTTGCCACCATGCTACCCCTTCTTGACAAACTGGTTACACTATGCATTTAGAGAAATGATATTTGACTCCATCCTAACAAATAAAAGGATTTTATTTGTAAAGTTAAGGAACAGATTAAATTTCTACTTCAATAACTTGAAAGAAAAGTCTCACATTAATACAATAGATTCACATTCTTGTAGGAAACACCTCCACAGTCACTGAAACTACCACTATGATAAATTTCTACATAGCATTTTGAACCCAAAATGACACTAAATCTTTTGATACAGCTCACATAGGAGAGAAAAAATGGTCCCAAACAGGCATCTCTCTTTCAATACCTCTATCCTGGTTTCCAAGTTTTTCATTTAATTTTATACTCTGTCTTTCTTAAACAACAACTTTTTGTTGTTTACACCATCTTCATGAAGTTTGTACTGAATATTGAAGTCAATAGAGGGATTCAGGATATACATATCACTTTTCTTTGCTTTCCAGTATAATTAAAGAAGAATTTGTATAAACTGGTCTGATGAAACTGTTGAAATTTAAAAGGAAATTTAATTTCTCATTTACGGTTTGGAAAATAATCATTGTACTAAGAACTAAAGCAATGCAAATAATAAATAATAATAGTAATCATCTATTAAATACCTTCTTGAATTTATTCTACACATACTTACCTAATAAATAATAAATAATTGAAAGGATACCTTTCTTTTTGATCATAAAGATTGGAAAGCTATGCATTATTATAGAAAAATAAAGGTAAAAATTGCTGATATGAGGTGAGGTTTCTATAGTGTTCTTAAAAAAATACAAGAGTGTAGTAATAAACACATTTTCCATGGCGTGTCTCACAAAGACATATTTCCCTGAAGATTTGCTGCTGTTGGAATGCTACTAGATAGGTAGAATCTTAATTTTCTCTAGTAACACCAAGCCAGTTATTTGGGCCTTGAAAACAGACAAGCTACATTTTAGTGTGTTGACCTGGGGAAGCATCTTTTGATGGTTTTATTAGGTGGGTATATACTCCCTACTCTGCAGCTACAAAAATGCATCATTCCACTACAGAGACCGGTGGGTTTTTCACAGTTGAATTTTGATTGTGTTGCTATCACTAAATTTAGTTTTGGGAAGGCTCCATAGGGTCAGTCAGGGCAGTCCTTCTCCCTCCTACAGAGTGAAGGTTTCAGGCCGTTTTTTGAGCCCCTCCTCTCCCTCATGTCTATTTCCTGGGAAGGGACACCAACCTTTTAAGTGACACCCTTTATCTCTTACAAGCCCAGGGACAACCACACTCTGCCCTGGCTCTGCAGACTCGTGAGTCAGGTCCAGTGGATGCTTTCTCTCATAGGGCTCAGTCTAGGGAAAGATCTCACATGACACCCTGAGCTATTCCCACTATTTGCAAAGAGATGAAGTCCAAATAAAATGGAGTCAGCAAGGACCAACACCTTCACTGGCCTAATCCATCTTCCAGAATGTCACAGGTCCTGTGGAAAGCTTTTTGTCCCTGCTTTGAGATATAAATCTCTTAGGCTTCAATGAAGCCTAAGACAGTGGCTGCCACTCAGCTGTAAGAAAAAGTGCTGAGTAGAAGTAGCTTTGGTTATGTAAGTCACCTCTCTGGTGACTCACCTCCTCACCTCATGTTTTACCTGCAAACTACTACTGGCTTCTGTCTTCAAGACCACTGGAGTGCCTGACACATTGCGTCTGTTATACCATGTCTAACTGGAGAGAAAAAGTGTGGTGTGTGAAAAAGAAGCCCTGAAAACCCCACAGGAACCCTTCCCATACGTGTGAATCTTGTCCCTGCTCTGCTTCAGTGAACATGGGAAACCACACACTATCATGGAGAGAGATGACAGAGCTTGCTGTCAATTATGCCAATTATGTCTTACAGGAGCCTGGTAATGAGGCACACTGCCTATGAGTAGGCAGCACCCATTTGAAGAAATAGGAAAGACATCAGCAAGATGTAGCTGATACTGGGGAAAACAGAAAGTAGAGAGTAGGGCAAGTTGTTTCTTCTTTGGACACAATACCATGTCAGGTCTTTGGTCTTATTTTTTAAGGTCTTTAACAAGTCAGTCTCCAGCTGTGCTTGTCCAGGACAATGCAGATCAGAACACATAGATGAAACACTTCTGCAAGACCAAAAGACAAAATGTCAACAAGTTACAGTGTGACTTTCAGTAAAGATGAGACAATGGAGAGGAAACTTACCACCACAAATGAAATGATGAATCATGGCAAAAAAATCAGACAAATTTGCTTAGGAGAAACAATCGGTCCCCCTTAACCCTATGTACCTTTTCAGCAGTCTGAGAGAAATGTATAAACAAAACCTTAGTTTGGATATCATTATACAGATTAACTAGAGCCATTTTCATGCTGCCATTGTGCTGTTCTTCATATATTCAGCCAAACATTTCTAAAAATACTGTAACTCCTTTTTGTTTGAATTCAAATTCCTAGAAGTTCAGACTGCTAATGCAGGGTAAAATTCAATAAGATTTGCAAACTGCTTAAAATTATGCTATAAATATTATTTAGACATATTTGTAAGCTTATGCATGATAAGTCTATGAAAACAATAGCAAAACACTATTTTGTTCCTTCAAACATTTTTTATTTTCATCATGCCATTGCATTTTTTCAATAGAAGTGAAAAACAGAGTCATGTTTAAAGGAAGCATAATTGGACTTGTTTGAAATTATTTCTCCGAGACTTGAAAGAAAGAAAAGTCAAAGAATGCATTAGAAGTCAGAGTTAGAAGTCAGGGAACACATAATCTTTCAAGATTTTAAAATGCAAGGCATAAATAATGTTTGTTTCCTGGTAAATAGCAATCATATGCATAAAATGGGAATGAGCTGTAGAAATAAATAAATAAGAGAAAGTCTATTCAACAAAAATCATAGGAACTTCAATGTTGTGGAACACTGTGGGACGGCTTCAGTTTTGCAAGTGCTTTATCTTGGCTGAAAGGTGAAATTAACAGCTTTCTCAAAACCCTAGGAAGCTATTGTGTCAATGCTACATTCTGGAGACCACTGTTTGATGCCAGTGCCACTGGTTTAGATGAGCACTGCAATCAGGAGTATTAAAAGTGAGTTGGTGAATTGCATTGCATGAAGAAATGGAGTTGCTTACAGACAAAAGAGCTGAACAGGGGTTTATAGACATCTACAGAAATATAAGGAAGTCAAATACATCAAATGAAGCAGCTGAATTCAACAACATTAAAGTAACCATGTAGAAAATAAACTGGGGAGAGAGGCAAAATGAGGGGAGGACATCTGAATAAATAAATTAATTAGTCAAATAAATTGTAAAATTCAGACAGAGCTGGACCACTCCCTGAAATACTAATAGTTTGAGGACTAGCGTGCCTTAGAAGGTACTGCTCATAGTTTTCTTCACTCTAACATGGTACACTGTTTGGTTTGTAATTTGTCAAGATATTACTTCAGTTTGGTGGGGGGGGTGGGGACCAATACCTCATTTTATCAGCAATTTACCCAATAAATTGCCCACTTGCTTTGTCAGTAAAGTGTCTTCAGAAAATTTATGATTTTTTAAAATTATAATTGAACCAGCCTGTGGTCTTTGTTGCACTCTTATCAGTCTAAACTAACTTTACTTACAGGTAGTTGTTCTGTTTTTCATATAACCTAAAATTTTTTTTTTTTTCTTTTCTGGACACAGAACAGCTGAAACCATTCTGTGAAAGGAGTTGAAAAACCTGTGCTGGAATAATTATATTTTTATGACTGTGTGAAGGCATACAGCTATTATATTCTAAAGATCATTATCAGAAATGATGAGAAATAAAATAATCTTTCTGCTATGTGATGAGGTTTATGAGAATATCCCTAGACAATTCATTAGTTTTAAACTGACATGAAAATCAATTAATTTTAATAGGGAATAACAGATTATGTGTTTAATAATTCATCTAATTTCATGAGGCAAAGTGAATTAGACAATGCAATGTAAATCTAATAGCAGTTGTAACCACATAATTTGACTGTTTGTCAAGTGCAAAGCATAGTGAAAGGATCAAGAATTACACAGAGAGAAAAACATTAATTGTGTGTAAACTGACTGACAGATTCTTGTAACCCTAGAAGTCTGTGAGTTCAGTGTAATTATTTCTATTAGATCTTTCCCTAAAATTGCTCTGTAACATTAATTGTGTATTCATATTAAGCAGACAAATTAATAAAAAAAATACAAAATAACTTTTCTGTGATTTTTTCAATTCAGAGACATTATTCAATTGCCAGAGATTTTATAGAGTGAAACTACGTGAAAAGTGTTTTATAGTCTGCATTAATTAACCAATAATGGCCCTGAGAGCTGGCATTTCTGCCTCTTAATGACCAGCTGAAAGAGTTGACGACCCGAAGCTGAGCAGGGGGCCCTTAACCCGTGCGGTCACTGACGCCGGAGAAATGCCCGACCCCCGGGTCACTGTTGCTGTTAATCGAAGCCATGATAATTGTTATAACTATTTTTCCATGCACACAGAGCGGGCATGTGCTTTCCATCTGAGTGGTATTTATTTCAGATTAAGGAAAGAAACAAAACAGGAAAGAACAAAAGTGAGGCCTTGCCAAGTAAAATGGTGGCTGTGGGTGTCTGCGTGCCATGGACGTGTTGTGGAGCACTAGCAGGGAGATCCTGGCCACCTCAGCCCATGTGGCACAGACCACACGATCACGTTAAAGCACCAATATTATATAAACAGATTGCCCTTTTATGTGTTTGAAAATATACAAATACAAATAGGCGTTGCTGAGGATAGAGGTCTACCTTTAGAGCAATGGCCTCTTTTACTTGGTAGTGATACTATTAACCTATAGAATCAAGGAACTTCACACCTCTATGCATTAATACAAAAAATATATAAAAAATACATTGTAAAGACTCAAAGCATACATTGTAAAGACTTTTCTTTTACAACAAAATACAAAGGAATCAAGGTCAGGTTGGACGGGGCTTTGTTCTAGCGGATGGTGCCCCTGCCTGTGGAGGAGGAGGTTGGAACTAGATGATCTTTAACACCCCTTCCAACCCACACCATCCTATGATTTTATGAGTCACAACTTCACAGGTGATTCTTCTTGTTTATAGTCTGAAGTAAAGGACTTGTTAGTGTAATTAAAGCCAGAAAATGTGGTCTGGCACATATGTTCCCATCCCTCTCTCCTTTTAGCAGCAGTTGGGATTTGAGGTGCACAGGCCAGGACGGAAGATAAAGAAACTGCAGAGCAGGGCATGAAAATCCATCAGCCATCTAGGCCAAAGAGACAGAAGATATCAATTCTCCACAATTCTCTACCAAAGGCAACCAAAGACAACACCTCACCTGTGAGGAACAACTCAGTAGTTTTGGCACACTGAACAGAATTATGGAAGCAGCAGGTTCTGTAAATCATCTTGGGATTACAGATCTGATCAGGAGGGAACAATATTCCCATTCAAGGCTGAGAGGGCTTCCTAGCAGTTCCCTAGCAAGGTGAGATACCATTTCTTGTGAGTCCTCTCTTCTATACCCACTTCTCTTATCCCAGCAGCACTGCCTACTGCCTTTGTAGGAAAGAGAGACATCTACACTGTAGCTGGCTCTTGAGAGGCATGCACTGCCACTAAACCTTACTTTTATACCTTGAATTAAGGTAAGAAAGCCTTAAGTTATCAGCCTTCTGCTGGTTCTCTTGGATTTGGAGAAAGGAGAGCAGAAGAAACAAAACAGGAGCCTCCTTCACTGTGCATGCCTCACAGTATGCACTTTTTATAGGTCTTGACCGTATTAGTTTTACAAGAGGCAGCCCAACACAAAATTGAAATAAGAAAGAGATATATACATAGGCTGAACAAAGAAAAGAAAAATGTCACAAAAAGAAAACAGATCATCATCAAATTGCATAATACATTGGTCTTCTCTAGCAGACCTGCCTGTTTTAGCCATCTGCCAAAGGGCGTAGGGGAAGTGAGTGCTTCTGAACTTCACTCAAAAGCTCATCAACAGGTGTGTGTAGACTCAGTGCAGTTTCTTGCATGCTACGGCTTAAAAGTGCACCTAGGCACAGTAAATCAAGGTTGACCAGAGAATTTTCATTATAGTTGTAATGCAATATACGTTTCACCCAAATTTTAAAAAAATTTCACCCAAATCTGGCTCTTAAAATTTATCTTGATATTCCTGGCATGCCTATTGCCCCTAACACACTTACCAACCAACTAATGTTTTTGTTTAAGAAAATTCCCTCACTCGGTGACCACAGACATGAAGACTTTCAGTTTTTATAAGACCTTCAGGCCTGAACCACTGTATGTGAAGAGTATAGCATCCTGATTGATACAAACAACTAATTTTTCATTTGCATTATAGGAATTCTGGGATATTTTAAAAAAATTGTATTAGCAAAATAATATAGGAATATAAATGTGTTCTTAAAAAAGTTTGTCTAATTGCTCTTACTGTTTTTGAAAGTAAATGCTATTTACTGATCTGTCATGTAATGCAGTGAACTAACAAAAAATACATGTGTTCAGACTATGTCTGGCACCATCTCAGAAACAATTTGTCTTAGCTAACTGAACGCAGCAAAGCAACTTGGCTATTAAGTACTTGGCATTTGCATGCATAAAGTATACTTTCCCAAGTCTGTTAGTAAAACACAAATTTGCTAGAAAGAACATTCTTAATTCTGGCAGTTTTAAAAGCAGACATAAGAAATACAGAAAATAGAAATACTTTACATTTCCAGAAGCCATAAATTCAAGCACAAATATTTTCATTAAAAAGGAAAAAAAAAATGCAAATAGTGCTTTGATTCAGTCCTTGCAGTTCTGATACCTTTAATCATAGTAAAACCTGGAACTAGGGTACATACAGAAAATCTGAGCAAATTGTCTGAAAGTCCTTAAGGAATTTAAAATAAATGCTTAAATGAATCTCTCACTACTGGCATGTAACAAACGCCCAGATGTATTCTTAGTGATGCACCCAATTAAGTTTAGAAGAATTGCATGAGTTCAGTTTCAGCAGATTCCTATTGATTCTCCTAGTTAATAAACAGTTAAAGGATGAAGTGAGTTTTTAAAAAATATAAGTGCTTCAAAGGTGCTAGAGAGGAAAAGTATAGTACTAAGTGGTCATGTGGCTAGTGCCATTCATCTTGGTAGTGACTATCTGTCAAAAGTGGCAAGAGCCCCTGTTAACAGCCATGACCTGTGCTGTAATGAAGGGAGAGTGCACAGCAAAGTGTCCATTATCAGGCAGTTGGGAGCAGCAAATTGGTGCAGTTTGCCTCAATCTTGCAGCAAGTTGAGATGTAAGATAGGTGGGGATCAGCAAGCAGCAATTTTATTCTATGATCATTTTTGTCAGATCACATCAGAGTAGGAACTTACTCAGATTCGTGGTTTCAATTAAATAAGTCCCCTCATTAAGTGACCGCTGCTAGGAATGATTTCTGTGGTCTTGTATTTATAATTGTGTAGACACACCTGTTAATATTTGGACAGGGAGCAGTGATGGAGAAGCGTTAACGTAAACTACACATGAAGATGATAGTCAGGTACAATCAAACAAATCTTGCACCCTCTCAACAGGGCTAACAGCTTGCAATAAAAGAGGCCACCTCTGTTACCTATACACTAAGTACAGTGCTTATATCTAGTTCTAACTAGGAAAATTAATTTATTTCAGACTGTTTACAAAAAAAACAAAAACAAACAAACAAAAAAACCAACACATCCACCTCTGTTCAGTCCCATGTAAATGAATTGATGCTATTACCATTTTCCTGGAGAATAACCCCAAAAATGCATGCGACACGCAAAGTTGGCCCTTGGGTGCACTGAGATGAAAAAATTCTTGATGAACTCTGAAACTATCAGGCAGACTTATTCTTTAGGGACTCTCCAGTAAACTAGACAAGCAAACAGAAGACAAATGTACTTGTCATCATCACTCATTCACTTCTTCACTGCAGCAAAAGCCTTTCAGATCAGCCCATTTCCTTTCCAAACACTGAATGTATTTTCCTAAACATATGTTGTCTCCATTCTCATTTCATAACCTAAATAAGGAATATGAAAACTTCTTAAATTCTGTAATTCCTGTAATTCTGTACACATCATCATACCCCTTGCCACATTCTTCCCCTATTGTGAAACATGTCTGCTTTTTCTGCCAGCTACACCAGTAGGTTGGATGATGGGCAGAGAGGTAAAGCTCATGTCCGAATAACATTATATTGCAAATGGCCACAGGTTTACCTGAATCATACTGTTCCCCAAAGACCCACCCCATCATCTTCCACACATGAGTCAGTCCTGTAGAACAGAATAGAAAGTGATTTGGGTTTTTTTTTTTCCCCTAAGTGCATTAAATCAAATGATGGGTGCCGTTTTCTCTTTTAGTCTGCACCAGCAGTGCAATATTCAGGTCTAAAGGAAGGACACAGCTTCTGTTGTATGTTGATAGAGACCAACAGCAAATACAACCTTCCATATTAGAAAAAGGTATTGCAACTTCTAAGAGGTTGCATTTATACCTTGCCTACCTCAACAGGTTTTTGAAATTTGATAAGGGACCAGGGAAAATGTGCCTTGACTCTTGTCGTTGGTTTTATGCAGTGCTGCAGGGGTTACATCCTGCTGAAGTGATTATTGCAGAATAAGCACATATTATGTGCATATTCTGCACATATATGCACACACACAAAAAAAAGAAACAAGCATTGAATTCACACAGAAACATCTGTCATCTTCTGTCCATAAAGTAGGGCACCCTCAATAAATGAATATCTGGCAAAGAAACTTTGTAGTAGTGTTTTTCACAGGATTGACACAGAAGGGTACAGGATTAGGACTTTTTGTAAAATCTTGGCATTTTCAACTTGAGACACCTTGATCTTAACAGCCTGAATAATGTCCTAATATGGTCATCAGGGATGTGTGCAAAAGTATACCGTATGCCTGCGCCAGCAGTTGCTTTAACTCCTACAAAATCACCACTCCCATTTAAGCAGAAGCAGAAGCAGTTTGCACAAGCAGAAGCACAACCCTTCAGCTTGTGAACAGGCACAGAGTGGAATCAGAATAGAATCCAATTTGATAACTTTTTATCATCCTGGACATATTTGGAGAAAAAAGTATCAGAGGGAGACTTCAAAGCTGGAGAGAAGGGAAATATTTTGGCCCTTTGGAGTCCTCACCAGCAAGTGAGCTGTGAGAGTTACAAGGTTCTGCAAGCTGCAGCTATCCTGAGCTGGGAAATGTAGAGATGAATCTAGAGATGATAGCAAATAGAGATTATGGAAGTAGATTAAAGATGTGCTGCTGAGATAACATAGACGCTGGAGGATGTTGTGAAATGTGGATCTCTCCCATAGCCCTGAAGTTTCCCCTCACAGTGTTCCTCTGTACTCAGAGCACAAATTAAAAAGACTGCTGATATACCTAAAAGCAACTAGAGGTTATGCAGTAATGAAGTCAGAAATTCATTTTAGATCTTTAACTCAAATTAAGAAAAAAAATTAAACAAAAAAATAAAAAGGTCAGTGACAGCTCTAAACTGTCCCAGGGTACAAAACAGGCTTAATCAGGTAACCACAGGAGGAAAAACTCAGACTGAAATGCAGATCTAATCTGTCCAAAAGCAGGGTGAGAATTAATTTCTCTTGTCGTATTAGAATATACATAGCTAAGTGCACTGAAGTCATGTTGATGCTGGGATTCCCATCTGCAGGCACAATGAGATTGCTGCTTCATTTTTACTTTGCCACAAAGCCATTGGCATTTCTCAACATCTTACACAGCTTACATGTACTTAGTATCAGGACTACTCAAGCAATAACTGGAAACTGAATATCACAACTATTCGGGTTGCATAACACCTGCAGAAGAGGAGTTTTATTATGTAAAGTGGGGCTGGTATTTTTCATTCTCTGTAGTGTATTACAAGAAACACAGAGCTAGAGACACAATGGTGAAACATAAGTGAAACACCACTGTTCATATAGCTGGTAAAAATTCATTCTGAAGGAGCTGGAACCATCTGTTACTACCTGTATAACAGCACTTCTTACAACTTGGCAGCTAAAACAAAGCTGTAAAGAGGCATGGAAGCTGCAAGTTTCTCTCTGTGTCTTTGTGGGATGGTGGGCAGTGTAGGGAAATAAAATTGTCCACATTAGTTGATACACAGGCAAAACTGTAATTTTGGAGGGGGGGGTTGTTTACCTTAAAAGCTGCGTAAATCAGCTTGAAACCGAATTAAACAGGTGGCTGACCACCTGTACATAATGATTAACAGTGCTTACACAATAATTTATGTGAAAATGCTGTCAAACTCTTATAACATCACATCTGCTACTACTGTAGTATTGTGCAGTATATTTGTACATATTTCTTTGAAAAAGCAGTTAGGTATTTCTGACCTCTGCCCATTGTAGTAAGTTGTTTGCACTGGAAAGTTTAGTATTCTACCCGCTGGTATAAATTTTGAAGTACCTCATTTGTGCATATCGGTCATTTGAACCAAAACATTTTGTAACTTTAAGTACTTCAAAGTACCTTAATTAGTCTGATAAACCATTATATTTTTAGCATTGTTTCTGATACACCTGACTGCTTATAAGGTATTAAAAATTGCGGCTCTGCATATATTTAGTTATATTGGAGTTTTCTTTACCTTTGAAAATATTATAAAGAAAATGCTTTGGTCTTTATTGACATTCTAATTTATGCATGTAGAATCAAAGGCAGATTCTTGCCAGACACTAATTTAAACAAAGAGTACCTCTGTGTCTCTGAACTTAGACTGTCATTAACAGAAGCAAAATCAGAATCAGATTACATGGTGTGTATTCTCATTCTATGAAGGTAGTTAAATCTGAACATGAAAGTACAGTGTTAACCCAACACTTGTGAATTTTGGCTGTTGTGGCCACCGCATTATTCATCCATCCAACCACTCACGTGAAAAGCTATGACACAGCTTCAGAATTCATACAGGTTTACTAAAGAGAAGGTGAAATTCAGATCAGTTTATTTTCTTACATAGGGCTGGAGACAAATTATTTAGGACCTGTTTCATGAGCTTTTCATCCAACCCTCTTGTGAAAGGGTGGAAGGTCCCCCCAGTAGGATGTGGCAGTCCCCAGCTTATTGTCACTCCAGCCATTCACTGGCAATGTCCACTTGTATCCAACCTCCATCTCAGTGGGAGAATTCAAGTTTGGTGGCACTCTTACACAGCTTGCATAACTGGGAGGCAATATAAAATGCTTAGAAATAGCAAATCAGATTCAATGGATTAGAAAATATAATAACAACCATACATTTTAATTCCATTTACAACATAACAACATGTTAATTCATTGTACATTTTCATAGGTGTAAATGACGAGGCAGGGAGTAGAGAACAGTAAAATATTTTCATATTTGAAGTAACTAACCCAGAGACTTCCAGGTGACTGCCTCTTTGATGAGTTTTTGTAAAGCACCATCTATACATGTGTTTTCTTATTAAATAAATTTTAATCACTGTAATGTTATTTAAAAGACTAACAGAGAGATGTATTTCCCTCATAAACTTGTTACTAAACATACTGGTATATCTAACCAGGGAAACCAAAACAGAAATCTGTGTAACAAGGGAAGTCATATTATAAGCCAATGTATTATTAAGCTTATTTAATTACATAACTATAAGCCTAGAATTACCTTTTTCATATATTTGCATATTCTTAGTCATCTCAATGCAACTGTTGGAGAATAAAGGTCAAACTAAGAAATACCATAGAAATCCCTTTTATACAGCATAAAGAACCCATTTTTTTCATGTTCAGATCTGCAGGGAATGTTACTAGTGAACGCTGGAACTAACTATGGATAATTTTTTTAAATGTATGTATCAAGCATCTGTGAATGCCTGACTAATAGCATACCTTTGCGTATCTTTGGTTTAATACAGTGCAGTTGCACTTCTCACCACATTGGTTCTGTGATAATTGCATTTTCCCATAGCTAGTCTCCATGGGCAACATAAATCTTAGCCAGGATTATCCCAGCCATGGAACAGCTTTGACTGCGTGCCATGACATTAGAGCTGAAAGGATAGTCTGTTCCTAACATCCACAGAGCTGCCTGCCCTGAAGACCTGGGGTCACTGATCAGTGAGGCTTTCCCAGGTACCCTGCTCTGACCAAACCAAGGACAGACAGCTCCTGGGATAGAAGTATCTGCAAATACCACAATTCTTCCCACTTTGTTTTTTCTTACCTGTTTTGTAGGCATGAGAAACTTCAGCGCACATGACATTCAGTAATTAGTTTGGATACAAAATTAAGCTCAATTATTTGGCCTTCCTTTACCGGAAAAGAAAGTTCTGCAAAGTATTACAACAAGAAAATGTTCCTGTATCAAACTAGATGTTTCATACAGTTCCTTGAAATTCTGTTTCGTTGCAGATGGTCTGAAATCTTACAAAAGGTTTATGTCAAGGACTTACACAGAGGACCTAGCATAAGCACTTGCAGAAAGCTGAATCTCAGCCTTCATAAGCATGTAATCTGTAAGTTATCATTTTTTTTCTTGAAGCTATTCCTTTTAATTTTACAATGGATCTATAAAAATTTATTCTTGTAGAGACAAAACTGCTTTATCATAAAAATTAATTTTCCCCTCTGATACAGAATATAAACATATAATCTTGAAACTTGCAGTGTAACATTGATTAAAGATTCCTGAAAATCTACAAGCCTACAAATGGAGCTAAATAGTAAGAATATCGGTTCCCTCCTATCTGAAGTTCAACATCAATGCATAAGTTTTCAAAGTCTTCATTAATTATCTTAAAATCAAACCCTGAGGGTGAACATAAAACTATGTTTTGTGTCTATCTCATGTCTTCATTGTAACAAAATTAAAACTCTCCAATAGCAGCCACGCTTCTTTTCCTCAAAAATATGAAAAAGGAATAATTACAGTTCTTCTGTTCTACCATAAAAAATATGTAATTTTTCTATATTACTCCCAGTCATTAATATTGGAATACCAACAGACAGATTCTAATCTGCCTGTACCGCTGGAAGTACCTTTCCAAGCACTCTTTCAGCAATTACAACAGTACAAAAGAAATTTAAGGTTATGAGAATGCTGCTGTAAACTCTACATTATCAGAACAGGTCCAGGAGTCAGTCCCCTTGACACCAGCACCCATGAAGGAAGGACACCTATGTTTCACTTCATCAGAACCAATATACTTCTCATATAGTTGCCTGAGTGCCACTGTGCTTGTCCTGTTATCCACAGCTCCTGTTTCTGTGTTGCTGGTTCTCTGCATTCACAGTAGAACAAATAGCATAACTATCAGTTAGGAGAGCTTCAAATACCAATTGCAGAGGCAACGTTTCCAGTACGATTAAAATTCTAGCCTAACTCACATTTGATTTGGGGAGTCACTACTTCTTAACAGGATAAATGGAAGAATCCATTGAAAAAATACATAACATGTATTTTCTGTCTCCAGCTGAGCCTATATAGTCAGTTGGCCTCTGGACCCTTGGATTTTATATCTATCCCATCACTTTCCAAGCTATAATTCACTCCTTGTCTTTCAGCACTATGCTAGCATGAACAGGCTTTTTTTACCACACAAAATCCTCTGACAAATACATTTGATGACTCATAATTGTTCTGCTTTGTTTCTTGCAGGGATGCCAAGAGCATTTTGTCCGTTGCACAGGAGCTGACTGAATTTATTAATGCTTATCATTAATATTAACCACATCCTTTCATTTTAAAAAAATAATTTCCATCTCCATTGTGAAGTATTTTTTTTTTATAAAAATATAGAACAGATGTAAAATCTAAAGTAATCCACTCAATCAAGTGTTCAGAAAAAGACAAGAGGGAGATGCCTGCCATCCCTAATAAAACAATGGTTTGGAAGCTATGGCTGTCCAAAATCATGGCAAAAATAGAGATGTTGGTCAAAAGTAATGACCAGAAAATTATGGAATTAACAATCCAAATAATAGCAGCCAGGTTTTGTGATCTGGTTTGTAGTTATTATTTCCAGACACCACCAGGTGCCCAAAGTAATATGTTTAGTAACACACAAACATTTCTCTTACAAGCTCAGATTCATTTCATCTGACTGTAGATGTCCCACACAGAGATGCTAAAGTCTACACCAGTTATACCTGGTTTCATCTATAGCTAGAGAAGATAGAGGAGCAGTCTTCACAGAAGAAATTTATTTCACACAACTTAGACACTTCTGTTAAGTTGGAGTAAATCCCCTCTGGAAGTGTCTTTTACTCCTCCTTGACTGTAAAGAGAGCTAAGGATGATAAGGGCAGACTTAGATACCCAGCTTTAGAGATATCAAAGAGAGAAAAATAAATCCCCAAACCAGCTCCAAGTCCTAAAGATTACAGAGAAATTCTGAGAAACCTTTAAAGGGTGAAAAGTTGAAGGCAAACTGCAAACCATTCTATTATGCTTTTAGTCATCTTCATGAGCCTTGGTGGTCTTATGACGACTTTCTTTGAAAATATATTGAAATAGAGGCCAAGAAGGCTGGTGTGAATAGCAGAAGTCCCTGACAACTAGGAGAATTATTCTGCCTTTCACTGGATGTTTTCCAGTAATTGCTTATTTTAAATTTGAGTTATTTCTTGATAACACAGTTTAACACTTTTTTCTGCAATGACCTCTTTAACTAATGACTTAGATCAGACATTTTTTTTGGTATGCCGCACTCATTGTTTTTCATAGTCAGAGACTAAGTTCCTTCTCTCAGCAGATGAGTTCCTATCTGCATGTCCCTAACAAAGAGAGATTTAACAGCAGATGCGGTTTTGATCAGATTTTTTCAATTCTGCCTTTAGCATGCAGTCACCCAATATTCGAAATTAGATATTGAATTATGTTAAGATATAGTGGCACTCTTTTCATTCTTGTTCTTCATATATAAAAATTTTGAGACTATCTGCCTCACAGGCCTCTTGAACCAAAGACATTAAGCCTTAAGTTCTTTTGTCATGGAGTGCCTGTGAGCATGGGATTTAGGAAGTAAGTAAGGAACTGTGCAAAATGTTGGAATGTACTGCTTAGAACAGACACAAAAACCTTGAATCTAAAGATTTTGTATTTTTATCAAGTTCTGCATTTTTAAGAGATATTTTTATTTAGGTTTTCTGCATGGAATAGGTCTTGTTGTTGAATGGTGAAGCTGACAGGCTGGAGAACAACACTGCCATGACATAGTTTGTTTCTAATAGTCTTACCACAGTCACTCAATTATTTCATATTTTGTGCCTATTATTTCTGATTTCTCTTCCACTGCCCAAGGCTACACTGAGAAGCAAGGAGATGGTCCTGTGCATCTTTTCCATTACTCTCTATTTCAATCGCAGTCAATGGCTATGTATGTACTGAATACTGATAGTCAGCTTCAGACTATCTTCAGTCAAAACAGCAGTTTATTGCCCCACACTCCTTTGCCCTGGATATTAGACTTCAACTAGTGCTACTTGAATCTACCAGTATTACCACAAAGACACCTTCAAAGAAAATATTTGATGCAGAAATCATGTCTTCCTTTACAAATGGCTTCCTTTATATCCTCAGACCTCTATATGCTACAGGGCCTTTTAAGCAGAAGTTCATTCCTTTGTATGCAAAGCGGGGCTGATTTTTGCAACCACATTTCTTGCTCTAAGCAGGAACACCTCATTTGTGCTTTCCTCCCTTATTTTTCACAGATCTGACAATAAATCAGCACCATGTTTTATTCACCTATACTTTTTGAAAGGCACCCTCAACATGGGAATTCAAACAGGCAGTGATCACCCATGTCTTTTATGTGGGAAAGAGTACTTGTCCAGCTAAATACCAGCTACAGGGGACATTGTTCTGTTTGGTGAAAAAGTTTGGAAATTGTTGTTTTGTGACAGTATAGCCACAAAACATCTGACCTGATGCTTTAGCTATTTGAAAGACTAGCAAATATCTCCAAGAGGGTGCTCACTAACATAATAAAATCTCTAAGAGTTACAGACATATTTGAAGTCACAGTCCTTGTTTTCTGCATTGTGGTCTCATATAATTTTGTCTTAGGGCAGTTCTTAGTAGTGTTAGGGTTATCGAGGTACCACACTCTCAGATCTATTGGTTGAAAATGCATGGTTCTGGAGTATCAGAGAAGGTCTGCCCTATGCAAGGATATGTGGTGCACAAATCCCCAGATGCACTGGCCAGGCTATCTCAACACTAGAAGGATGGCCTGTTGGTGGAGACCTGTGCTTGGAGTTAGCAGGTCCTGCTGCAGGCAGGTTTTAGGAAATCAGATGATCAAGAGCAGACAAGTCAAGCAGTTTCTTGCTGCATTGAGAGTTACTCTTTTGCCTACCTTTCTTATGCCACAGAACAAAAAAACCTGAGCTGGCTGATGTTTCTGAGAAAGGCATCAAAGACGTACATCATCCTTACAGCCTCCCTCACTGCTGCCATGTTTCCATTCCTCCAGCAGCAACAGCAAGATTCCTCTAGAGGTCTCCCCATTATCCAGAGCTCTCCCCTTCCCAGAAAGTAGGCCAGGAGTAGTCTGGCTTCCAGTTCTTGGGCTGCAGGCTTTGCCTATGCTGATGGAATGATCTGAGCCAGTCTTTCCAGAACGAGTATCTCCACACAGTGTTAGTCTGTGCCATGTACATGGCACACACCTCTCTCGAAGGAGCTTTACTATGCAATGCAGACACATGGCTTTAAAGACAGAAAGAGTTAACACAGTGTAATTTCCCTAACAAAACTAAAGGCAGTGCATCATTTTTTCATAGGCTATGGCAGGTGTGTGACACCATGTAATTTTTGAGGAATTTTATACTTTGCAAGAAAACAACAATACCCTGTGTCTTTTTAAGGAAGCTTTTTTCTTTTTTTTTTCCCCGTGCCTAAACACTCATTTTCTTTGTTATGATTGCAGTAGTAAATATTGTGGTGAAGACATTCAATGATGGTTATAAAGATTCTTTTATTTTACCTTGTGAAGGGACATTTCAGAAGTCTACCAAACAAATTCATCTGCATCTCAAGTTAATGAAAAATACCATTCACTGCATACTTGCTGAAGTAGACCTTACAGGAATTAAATGCAACAGAAAGAAAAGCAGAAGGCATCATTAACACATAAAAAGCATCCCAAACCCTTCTATGGTCTATTTGCTGAATGAGTAACTCCGTGTGGCACAGAAAAGGTAAAGGTAGGTAAAGGTAAAACTAGCATCATAACCCTTAGTTCCATCATTCTACCAATGAGAGATAGTACAAGTTATGGAAACTTGCTGGCACCTCTAGCCTAATGCAGGAGCTCACACACTCTGAGAGCAGCAATCATTAAGGGGACAGGAGATTGATGTTCATCACCAGTGGATTCCAGGCAGGGTGTGAAACAGCTTACAGCTGGCCATCAGTCCCCAGAATTGTCTCAGACCTTGGACCCTGGGGCTATGGCCTGATAATTGTTTTAGACCAAATGCTGCATCTTATTCTCCAGCCATGGCTTTACCACATCATAGGAATTACTTGTTTACAGACTCACTCCATGGTCACTTCCCCCACTGAAGGACAACCACAGCTCTGCTGCTCTGTAGTCCTCACATAACCTTTCCAGGAGGGGAGAAGATTTACTTTGTTTCATTCTCAGCCCACTGTCTTAATAACTATTCTCAATTATTCTTCTATCAAACTTATTTATTTTTTTCACTACCATCTCAGAAGCATAAACTTATTTTCTGTCTCTGTGTAACTGATCTAAATGTTTCTTTTTCTAAAGCACCACAGAATTTAGTGAAATCTTTCCTACTGCATCTGCTACCTATTGTTATTGCTACATTGTGCTTAACTACCTTTTTAAATTATTTTCTTATAGATGGGTATTTCAATCCATTATTTCATAACTATAAAGGAGATGGTCAATTGGAATAGAAGTAATGTAAGATATGTTCCATCTTTTTGAAAAACAGGACAAGAAAGCACATTGCAATGTACACTCAGATGTTGAAATCATGAAATATAAGAATTGAAGTCTCATGAACCTAAATATTACCAACAGAAAGACTACTTGGTGTTTAATGTGATATTTTTCAAGATGATACTGAAGGAGCAGTGAACAGTAGACACAGCCAGTGCTAAACGCTTGAGCAATGAGTAAGTGTATGTTAAGCTGTTTTGATGGTTTAACAGAGATATATGTTGCATGTGATTTAAAAAAAAAATTCAAAGTAAATTAAACATGTTATTTCCTCACATATTGGTGGCACTGAGACATGTCTATAGATCCCAGTGGGTACCTAATAGCATCTTTAAACATCTAAAGACATTTTGAAAACCTTGTTCATTGTGTCAGCCCCGAAGAACACGTTATGATGGAGGAGTCCTCCTAAACAGCAACAGGGAACTTTCAAGCCCCTGGTCACCCTTAGCTGGGATATACTGAAGACCTGAACTAAAAATGGAGAGTTTGAGATGACATAGGAGGAAAAATTGGGAATACAATATACGATGAAGAAAACAGGCTTGTAAAAGTGTATGTATATACATGAATACACACATTCAGGTCTAAAGTCAGGGCAGACTTTAAAGTTCATATGAATACCAGAATAAGAATAGGATATGTTTCATCCGGCTGCATGCTTGAGTACAGAAATTCTTATAAATGAATCCTCAGGAGCTCACAGCTGAAATGATGATCCATTTTCTACTTGCCATGTTATCTCTGTTAAGCAGTATAAATGAATATGAAATTCACTTCTGCATGACTCCTGAAAATGACAAAACATTTCTTATCTAACCATAGAATAAGAAAGATGATCCATAGTTACTAATGGTACTGATATGCAATCTTGTCTGACATTCTCCCTACAAGCATTTAATAGTAATTTGCTAAAGAGAGGATATATGACTAACAGGGGTCAGTTAATCACTGAGTTTGGCTGAATTTCATGTTTGGATACTGTGAAAGAATGATCTCTGATATCTTTGAAACATTTAAATATATAGGAATCACCAATGGCAACATATAAAAAGAACCAGCTCGTTTTTATCCCATGTATTTCATAGTGTGCATAAGCACTGCTTGAGCCCAAGCCCAAAAGGATGAATTTGTTTACAAAACTTCATCTCAAACATGTCTCTAGAGTGGGGGGTGGGGGGGGTGGGGGGCGGGGGGCATACTGAATGATGTAGCAATTTACCAAAAGTTTCCCTTTTACATTTTTTTATTTTCTACTAATATTCAGGAAAAATGTACATTTCCATCTTGGTCTTTTAAAGGCATAAGGATTAAATAAATGATAAGTATTTTTCAATAACAAGTCCTCAGAATAAGTGGTATCTGGAACATCATGCTAACTATAAGCCTTCTCTTCTACTGGGGTCCCAGTTGAAGAGGTGGGAAAAGTAGAAGGACTATCTACAAGTACTTTAACTCAGTTCTTGTTCTGATTCTATGCAGCAGCTCAAGGAGAAGGTGCAAGAAATTATTGTACCATAAAGCAACTTAAGTAATTCCTTCCTGGGAACAGCATTGATGGAGATAGTCCCTGAGGGCTGTACCCTCAAAAGGGAGCAGTGGGGCCAAGAAAGGTGGCTACATGGAGCGGAATTAGTTGGTGCAGAGGACATGAAGTTCTCATTATTTATAATTCAGGGTTTTCCTCACCTCTGACTTGCTAGTCAGAGGTGAGAAGGACTAGTCAGGTCCTGTGGTCTGCGTGCCAACTCCAAAGGAATTCACGATGCAGAGATTGCACTGCAAGGCAGGTAAAGACCCACTGAATGAGCACAGTGAGGACATCTGCTATATAAGCACAACTCCAAACCCCAGCTAAAGTGGCAATGTAATACACTCTGACCTCACAGCCTCGAAAGGCCCTCCTGCTTAAAACCTCAATTCTGAGTGCTTTTATTGTGAGTGGTATTTGAAATACCAGTATTTCACCTGAGTGTTAGCCTTGCATTCATGGGGAGCTGAAACTTATAAACTGAAGTTACATGTAGGAGACCTTTTCTGAACTCTCCTGAACCTTAAATTTGGGGTTCTTTTTAAGTTTGGGGATTTTGTTTTTTGGGGTTTGGGTTAGGTTTAGAGGGGTTTTTCAATGAGTTTCAGTGTAAATTAAGGCACATGCTTCTAGGACAGAGTGCATGCTGGAAGTGTTCAACAGGAACTATCATCTTTCATTACTCTTTGCATAGTACTTGAGTGGGTAGTTACTATGGGCTCATAATGAATGTTGGCTGACAGCACTGCTTTTGAAGTGTTACTCATTATATCCATCAAAAAAGTTCCAGTTTTTGCAGATTATCTGCTTCCTCACGCTCAACGCTGCTACTAGTTGCAGGGAGTCAGGAGGACAGGTTCAGCAGTGATGAATGGATGAATTTATATGGACAGAGTCTGTGAAGACAGGAGGTACAACATTGTTAAGTGTAGCATGAAAGTGCTTTATGTAGTCTTAAAGTCTTTAAACAGTTTTTAAAATAATCTTAGAAGAATCTCCAACTGCTATGGGGAAGCAGTTTTTTCTAGAACATATGGGAAAGTTCAGGATTTGCGCTAGAATTTAATATCTTTCTGTCACAACGAGGATCTCTGAACTAGAGAGTAGTTAATGAGTAGCCTCATGTCATGAAGCAGCTGAGGGGATGGTCAGGAAAACCTACTACCCTTATGTCCAGAACTGCTGTTTTGTCTTCCTAAAGAGACTACTGGAGCTGACCCTGCTCTGAGCAGGAGGTTGGACTAGATGATCCTCAGAGACCTCTCCCAACCTCAATTATTTGGTTCCACTGTTCTACCATTTTTTTTATCTTCCGTGTTTCATTCACAGGCTTTATAATTTTGGAAGAAAATGTGATAAAGATCTAGCAATCCCTTGGTTTAGGTTCTTAAAAGCTAAAAACACCATGCGCCACTTCTTGGTGATGTGCTGAGGCTATAGCCTTAGGCTTTTGAAAGTCACACACATAAAAATGTCAAGGATTTCATCTTCATGTGAGTTCTTATGGAGCCCACATTTACTGCCTAATAGGAAATGCATGTGCTTATGCATGTAAAGTGACAAACTTGAATGCTGTAATGTCAAGAAAAACCTTTTGATCTGACAAGATCTGAGTTCCAAGACCTGCTTCACCTGACAAGGATGAGGAGATCAGATGTTTATTCAGGCAGCAGCAATAGAGATGATACTCATAATATGTCACTACCCTGAACTCAGATGTGTGGTTAAGTCAAAAGGAATTGAGAAAAGCTTATGACTGCTATATTATATCCATGAGGTAGAGACCGTAGTGTACATTTAGTTACTATTCATTTCTTCAAATAGTATATTTATTTTAAATAGTATTTCCCATTTAGTTTAGAGAGGAACCTATTCAAATTATACATAGAACAAAGGTATGCAAAAGCAATTTTTTTGGTGTATGTCTTATTATTTCATGAGCTGTTTTAAAACTCATATGGCTTATTAATACCTGGTTGCATTCTATATGTACTGACAATTGATATAATCTAACTGATGTAACTTCTCAACAATATATAAAAACTTCTGAGATGCCACTTACAGGATGTGGTAGCTGTACTCTGGCATCATAATTTTTTCTTTTTATTATTATCTTTATATTAATTATTATTACAATAAAAAACAACTATACCTACTTGCAAGAAAAATTAGTTCTTTTTACTAGTGAAGAGAATCTAAACAAATCTGAAATGAAGTAAAAGTGTATGACAATGTGGTATTCATGTTTCTACTTTTTAATTTTAAAGAATGCCCCCTTTGTGTTGATACTGAGGTTGTAAGCATTATAATTAAATGTTTCATTAACATGGGACAAACCTGCTGCAGTAAACACTACCTTAGTAGGAGATTTTTGCAAGGTACCTCAGTTCTGTGGTATTCACTCTATTTATCCTTTTCATACCAACTTTACATTTATTGCATGCTTTGACTTATTAATCTATTTCAGAAGATTAAGATGAAGTATTTTTTTCTCATCGCATTATCGAATTCTGTCTCAATTACAGGTTTCTTTTATTGGCACCAGTACTCTCCCATGTTTTCTAGAATACTAATTCTTATCCTCATTCTTATTCTAACTAATTCTTATTTTAATTCTAACTAATTCTTATTACATCTTACTTTTCATAAGGAGCAAAAGGTGAGGTACCTAAAGCCCCTCTGCTCCTTTTTGTTATACCACTACGTAACAGAAAACACCTGGAGAAGGAGCATCTGAATCACTGTCATATATTCAAAGTGTTTCTTTGAATTTTTTTGAGACCTACAAAATACTTCACATTTTTTCATGTTAGACAACTTTGACAAAAAGGAAATGGATTTGCTCACCTAAATAATAAGACAACACCAAATACACCAATATAGAAATTGCACCTGGAGTATTTGCAAGGAGGTGACTAGATAGAGCTCCATGGGATGAAACTACAAATGCAAATCTACCTGCAAAAGTCAAACTGATAGCTGAGCTGCATGATTCAGGATCCAACCCTCCTTGCACATAAGAAATGCTACAGAAATTCAAGACTAAATGGCATAACTGTACTATTGTCTCAGTGGAACAGGGTTTGAAAGTTCTTGCTCTGGGAGTAATGAAGAGGTGATGATCACTATAAAAGCTACAAAATGGGCTTTTTGTAGCAGTAAGGCTCTCAAAGGGAATTTACTTCTTAGGGATTCTTCTTCCATTTAGTACAAACACCTGTTATTGCTAATGAGAGTATAGTTATTTATAAAAGAACAGTAGATCACTATTCTAGCTGCATTTTGCAGTGCAGTGGGTTAGAAAATAAAGCACAGTTTCAATCTTAAATTTCATAGATGACATGCTGAACCTGTGGAAATCAATTAAAATTTTGCCATTGATTTCCAATGGTGAGAGTGTTCCACAATCCAGGCTTGGAATGTAAAAGAAATCAATATTATTTTAAGACATTTAATGGCTGAATTCTGTTTATTTTTAATTCCCTTGGTTCCTTCATGTAGACCAAAAGAAATTCATTCAGAAGACTTTGTGAAGTGACAGTTTAAAGAATATAATTTAGACATTAGGCAACAGCCTAAATCATAGGACATTGCTTTCAGTTTTCAGACTTCCCTTTTATAATCAAGGTGGGGTTTAGCACAGCAAAATGAAAAATTGACATACATTCCCCCACAAGCGTAGGAATATCAAACAAGAGAAAACATGCACCTTAGATATTTTGTTGATAATTATTTGGTTTTGTGTGAGAACACTACATATATACACTTTACATCTATCTGCCCTCTTCATAATTTGGAAACGAGCAAAAGTGGATAATTTTGAAAAATGTTCAAGAAACTGTATCAGAGAAAATCCACTTGCAGGCTGAGAACCTGCCTGCCCAGTTTTTGCCTAGATTCATTTTTCCCAACAAAGTTAATCATCCCTGAAAATATTAGTTTAAGGAATACATTCACATCATGTAGCTGTATCTGTACTTTACTAAGTTGCTATGAAATGGAGCATGTATTTTTACTTTACAGTGTATTAATTTTCAGATTTACAACATACTTTAAGAAAAGCATAACAATTTTATGCCTATTTTCAATTAAAGGAGATTATTTAGTTCACAATATCGTTGCATCAAGCAGGTTGGTTAAACGACTATACGGCATTTGACATGACAAGATTGTTTCAGCTGCTGTAAATTAATATGTGTATGTGGACTAGAGTTATATAAGATTAAAAGGAGGTTTTTGAAATTTAAAGATATTTCTTATATAGCTTTTAAGTTCTTGAAAGGCAGTTGGTTATTTCATATTTTTTTAAAGTGGAAATATGTTTGTCAGTATTAAATGCAGTACAACATACTTTACAGAATGACATTCAGAGTAGGCATGTGTGTATTGCATTTTAGATAATATATTATCCACACAGTATACATCATTTTCCTCAGAGAGATAATATATCCAAAATAGTCACAAGACCCATACACTCCAAGTATTTGGACTGGTCTGAGATGTTAAGGGAGTTACTTCATGGGATAGATCACACATTCTTGATTCTCTACAAAAATTAGATGGCACCTTAAATAATACTGAATTGTAGTGGAATTCCTCGTGAGTACTTAAAACACTCACAAGGCTAAAGAATGAGTTAATTGCGACTGGTGTTATTACAGTGAATACCAAATGAATCAATAATGCTGGCACAAATGAAGTGTTACCCAGGACTGTGGTAGAATGCGTAAGGTTAAACATTATGTGATGAAAGACATTACATGCTCAGTGGGAAGAAGCAAAACTCACTCTCTGTAGCGACATGTTCGCAAGCAGTGTCTGCCAGCATCACACACACTTCATATTTGAACAAGTTGAATGTGCATTTTCCTGCAGAAACAAGCATTCAGCAGCACTAGCACAGTTTAACTTTCCAGGGGGAGAAGACATACATACCCAATACAGAAGTAGCATTTTTTGTAGCAGCACTCTGAAGGTCTCCTCCTATAGAAAGAATTTTTCTGGGTGTCTGTGACATTAAAACAGTTCACTGATGGAAAGCTGCAGACAGAAAGAACACCTGAATCTCCTACAGCATGCTGCCCCTAGTCGTGCTGTCGCTTAGACACTGTGGACTCTAGCTGGAATGAAGCTATGAAATACAATGATCTGACTGTACCTAATAAATTACTGTTTCACAACCTTCTGAAGATAACCTGCCTCGAAGTCATCATGAAATTTTTGTTTAGATATAATATATTGCAACAATTCATATCTACTATACATTTAAAAAATGTGAAAGCATAAATGGATTTAATCAGACATAATTATTTTTATGCCTACTACTCAAAAATATGCAGAGATGAATTTATGGTAATTTGGCAGCCAGTGGGAATTGTGTTTATAAATATTGAAACAGCTGTTGGCAAATGTAAGTGTTAGAGCCAGGAAAACAACTCTTAACTTCTGTGCATCAGGTTTGCAATAAAGAAAACCTCTTTCCTTGTGCGAGCAAGACTCAGATCGACATACACTTCCAGATGCTTCAATCAATTCATTCCACACTCATAGGCATAGCAAAGAGATAAGAATTTGCTGTCTAGACTTTGACTGGTTCTTCGCTGGCTCTCCTACTGTCTGTAATTACAAGCACATATTATACAGTAATTCTCTGAGGGATTACTGTAGAGGAATGGATAAAATGAGGATTTACTGCATTTCTCTCTGCTTTAATCCTTAGCATCTTCTCTCTAGTTAGAGATGCCTGTAGTGCCTAACACATGTGCCCCAACTTTTACACATGGATTGCATGCTTGCAGGTTTTGTTAAAGACAATCATGCACCTACTTAAAATTGTGTCAGTGCTTAACTCCTATGTTCTCCAGGGTGAGCACGCAGCATTGCTTTCCCACTTTGAGTTTTAGGGCTTTAAGGAGGATCAGTCTACCTTATGGAGATACATGCATGCTACCTTGATGTATAATAATTCTGTTTGCAGTACTTTTGCCTAGTTCTCATAGTTTGGCTTCTGTGTGAAAATCTCAGTTTGAGTAATTTTTGAAGTTTTACATTATATTGATGAATTATTTTGTGCTGCATCTTTAGTACTTTATTTCCATGCATTCTAGGAAGATAGGTTAAAAATATCTAATTTGCTCTAAGAAAATTAGCCTTCAAGTTCTAGTCCTAAGTGCAATGATTTTGATTTGAAGATCAGTGAACAACAGAATGAAAAATTGTCAGTAAAGCCAATAGCATAAGTTAGGCTGGTGACAGGAAACTAACCTATTTATGAACTGGAAGAAATATCCTCTATATAACAGCAGCAGTGCCTGACCTGTCAACATTTATGATATTCAAAGTCATAATTTTAAACAACCAGTAAGGGTAAAAGACGTCACTACTGTGTTACTGAGTAAGTACACTTTTGCTTCAGAGGATGTTACAACTTTTACACATAATTTCCAATTTTGAAGATGTAACTAAGAGCTGACTGTGTACATCACAGCCTTAATCCTAGTATCTGACTTTATCAAATGATGGGGTTCTCTTTCATTCCTGTACTCTATGTTATTGTGGAAATCAGTAGCATTTTCAATAAATTATAGATTGACCAGTACTAAATGCTTTTTGAAACTCAGTCATCTCCTACTCAACACTTTTAAGCTTCTATTAGTCTCCTTTGAAAACCATAGAGTGCCCTCTGTTGTTCAAAATATATTCCTTTAGCATATTAAATCTAAAGGATATTAAAGGAAAATGTTACGGTTTCATCTTTTCCAGTGTTTCAGTTAAAGAAAAAAAAAAAAGTGCTAATTTTGAAAAAGTGAATGTGTTCACTTAAAGACTGCTATTAGAATACAGAATTATAAAAAACCCTAAACAACAACCTACTTGATTACTAAATATTTATACATAATAGTGATGATTGAAAAGATACATACCTGGCAATACTAGTTGAAAGCAATTTCCTTCCCTCTGTGTGCATAGGTATGCACATGCCTGCTCATTGCTGCCTACTGCCCTGGACATACATATTTCTATAAATACAATGAAAAAATAGAGTTTTTAAAAACTTGGTGCAAACACAGATGCTACATGCCACAGAATACAAGGAACAACAGAAAGTGAGTAGTAAATGGTGATTGCTTAATCCTACCATGTTCTCCCAAAAAGCAAAACAGCTGAGTGCGGCTTTCGGCTCCTGTGTTGTCTCCACATGACACAGAAAAATTGATGGCTTGTCTTGCTGGTGACTCTTTGAAAATAAGTTCCAGCAAGCCTTGATAAAACAGTAAATTTTACTGCAATTTCTGAGCAGGATTTCATAGGAGGATGAGAATAATTCTTTTTCTTTTTCCATAATTTTTTCTTTCTTCTCTGTTGGCTGAGTGAAAACATTGTTATCCTCAGGACTGTTTCATATGTTAATTGATTGAGGATGTCAACACTGAAAGAGATTGATTTGCATTAAAACATCTTATAACGTACCTTCGTATACTTTATTGAAACACTAAGAAAAGATTCACACTTCATGATGAACGTTGAGATAAATAATAGTGTACATTTAATATGTTAGTTAATGAAATAGTTCAATTTATCTTGTTTCTATGTCATTGTACAGATAACAATTAATTTGTAGAAGTAACTGTTCTAAGATATTTTGTGATAAAGGAAGACCAATTTCCATTATTTTGTAGCCATTTGAAGATGTAGGAAAAAAAAAGCTGTATAGTTTAATTTCTTTTACTGTATTAGGACTTCAGTACCAAGTGTTGAAGAAATGGGTTCTAATAATGAATGTCTGTGTATTCAGAAATATGGTGGCAAATTTCAAAGCACAGAGACAATTCATCTGTTGAGTCAAGTAAATCACTAGTAAATGCAATAAATTAACATCTATTTCCTAATATAAAATGTGCAGACTTAAACTAGAAGTGTGGAAATTAAAGAGGGAATATACAGAAACATTGTTCTTCAATGATCTTGCCGCTTTCTTGCATTTTTTTTTTCATTGCTTGCCTCATTTCTTGCGTCTCTAAATGTGATTTTTTTTCTAGTCCTATAAATAAACCATATATTTTATTAAGTTGGGAATATAGCAATACAATTTAAAGTACATTCATCAATAATATTTTTGCATATAATCATCTTTTCGTCAGGTCCATAGATTAAAGTCATCTCAGTTGTGAAATGAAATATGCCAAATATATTTTTGTGGAGAGAAAAAAAAAAAAAAAAAAAGACAATAAATGTCGAAAGAACAAAAAGGAAAACACAAGAGTACTTTGGAAAATTAACAATATAGTAAAGAAAAATTATAAAATATTACTTAATAGCATGCAAAAAAGAAAGAAAAAAAAGAGACTAACTAGAGTAACTCTGCATTTTTTTAAAGGAAGTTCTCACAGTCATGAAAAATCACATAACATTACCAAACTGGAAAAAAAGAAAAATGTTCTGGAGTGCATGTATTTAAAATTAGCTTCCTTTGGCTTACACGAGCAGTTTTTACAAATTCCCTGGAAAATAATGGCATGAATAAGTCGAAATCGCTTCCAGTATAGAAGACCCCTACCGCAGAATATTCCCATGACAACACAAAATATTTGTTCCGTCCCTGTGCCCAGCCATCCCAGCAGCCACAAGAGGGCGGTCTGCTTTTGTCGAACTTAATTCAACTACTCTGTAATTCAGGGATGTGCCGTTTTAAAATACTCTTTCTTTTTTTTCTTTTTTTTTTTCCCCTTTTTCGCCCCACTTCAAAGATCTTATGTTTTACCACTTCACTTAATGAGTGGATGAAACAATAGGATCTAAAATCCTTAATATATCACTATCCTTCCACAACTTGACTCACTCAATTGATGTCTCCCTATTGCCCTTTCCCTACCAGAGCACTAAGGAACATGCTTGGTTGTGCTGAGTGTATGCGATGCACCCAAAACCACCACTGATGAGATTTGTTTTATGGAGAGATTGAACTCCTGGATGGTACTAAAGAAAAGAAGAACTAGTTCTTCTCAGTCACATCAAAAGTGGGCGCAGACCTCCTGTAGTACCTGAGAAGAGGGACTACACCAAAGGAGGGTGGTATGGGTGTAATCAAACCTCCATGAAATCTGTTTTGCTGTCAGGTTATGTCTTGACTGCAACATATTATACAGTCAATAGCTAGTTGTAGGTTGTACTCCTTGTACCTGTCCCTAAAATACCTATTTTATTAGCTATTTCAAATGTGATACATGACAGTATGAAATTAGATTTTTTCAATATGTATTTTCTATCGAAATAAATAATATTTTCTGCTGTATTCAACAAGTAAGGAATATTTTAAAAAGTTAATAGGTGTATCTCTAAGCTACAGACAGACAGCTGCCTTTCTCTTTTTTTTTTTTTTTTTTTCAGTATCCTGGATCATATATATTTAGATCATGCCAGACTAATCTTCTAACTGGATTTCCAAGTAAGCTTTCCAAGAAGAAAGCTGTCCAGGAAAGGCACAAAGCAGTCCTTTTTGTGCCCATGCATCACCACCTTTTTAGAAGCACAGTGCTTTTTCCTGAGAGGGATACTGGTGTTTTCCACCTTTTCAGACTTGTGACAGTCTGTCTCCATCTGGAAGACCTTTCTCTGCACTTTGTCATTAACAGAACCACAAGCAAGCTTTGTCCCTTTAGCTGGGCCCTCACCCGTACTGAGTACTGCTATACAGTGTCACAGAGCAAGATGAATAAGGTTCACTCTGTAGTTCTGGTTTGTCTATGGTGTGCTTTAGACATTAAACATCTTTCCACCAAATTTCAGTTTAGATGCTCAAGAAAGTGAATAGGATTTCCCCCATGGAAACCTCCTCTCTGGAAACCTTCAAGGAATTTCCCTCTCCATCCTGATTAAAAAACTCAGACACTGCTTTTTTTAACCTCAAATTGCTTAAATTTCTCCTTCAATTTTAGTCTCAAGTTATGTGCCTGAGTAAGGTGGATTCTCCATGCAAAAAAATCTAGCACAAACTGCTACAATAGCACCCTATGGTATAGGTATAGGAAAGGTTTTGTAAAATAAAGACAAGCAACCAAGAAACATAAATTTTACAACATAACTAGTGTTTTCTGCTTGGCAACGTCCCTGGTGGTATGTTAGAATGAAATTGGAGACCTCAAATGTTCATAGAATGTTAAAATATGACACTTTCACAGAGTTGGACTGTTCATTGCACAAATGGAGTAAAAGGTACTAGGAAGTTAACTAACATAGTAATATCATAGTATGATACCAGTCATAAGAGATAAAGAATTAAAATCCTACTCACTTGAATTGGAATGTAAAGAGGTAGATTGCATAGCACTAATTTTTCTTATTTCTGCTTAATAACTTTAGTTTCTTGTAGAAAGTGAGACATAATCAAAGCAACAAGATGCACTTAATATACCTGATTGCAGAAACAAGTATGCTTGTCTGTATGGCTTGAGCAGGTAACACTTGATTACATCCATCCCCTGACCCTATTGCCAACCTTTTTCATCAGGCCACTATTGTGTAAAATAGAATTTCACGCTTAGATGTTGATCACATAATTGGCCAAATAAACTACGGCATTCTTATGCCTCTGGATGGGGAGGAGAAAATGGATTATGGATTTGGTATGGTTTGAGGATGATTTAGAGGGGTAAACCTCTTCACAATATCATAGCTGCTAGAAAGTCAAGTCATGTCAGTGGTTGCTGGGTATAACTAGATTCATCCAGTCTTTAGTCATCTCTCTACTTTTAGGTAGTTGTTTGTGGTCCCTCTCCACCCAGACAGTCAGGAGGTGACATGTCCAACAACTCCATTGGCAGTAGCTGCAGAGATGGAGTCCCTCCACACTCTGTGTGAGTCAGCCCTCATGTGTATGGTCATATTTCGTGCATTGCTTCAACCTGCTGCAGTCCTGGTCTGGTACTTGTCTTCCTCTCCTTTTCAAAACTGACCCTACTCTCAGTCAGGGACAAAACAGAATGAGCAACCTACTAATGTGTATTGAAATATGAGTAGCTCTGGAAATAAAGGAAACCATTGCTTGGAGAGGGAATAGGGGATGATCTGATCTGTCAAATGGCCCAGTTCAGACAGCAGTCTCCTTTCCTTCAGCCTGACCATAAAAAATAAAGGTTTGATTTACTCCATTGCAGTGCTCATCACCTGCACTCTTTGAACACATAGATATTTATCCTGCACTACTACCACTTCGTGTTTTTGCATAATTGTGTATTATTTGATAACAAAATTATCAGAATAGGGCATGTTCTCATCAGCAGCCACCACAGTGGTGGCAACTGCTGGATGTATGCTGAATTAGATGGGCCAATCCATTACTCTGGCAGATAAATCTTTTCCCTTGTTTGAAACCAGAAAACACACAGTTGAAAATTTCTCCTGGCTCTAAGTAATGAAAACACAATATATTCTCTTCACGATGAATCCATCAAAAGGTAAAAGTATATTAAGTCTCAAGTCAAATGACTTCCCAATTAGCCAGCCGTGTTTGTATCCATGAAATATGCAAATTACAGATGAGTGATGAGATCTTGTATGTGCTACTATTTTGCAGTGTCAGACTTTTTAGCTGGAACAGTAGTAATAAATAATGTTTCTGAGTGCTCATGCTGTGAAATTGCTTGCTGTTGTGAATACATCTCTTCACTACCTGCAGGTGCAGCAGTAAAAAAAAAAAGCACTGTTAATCACCCTTAAAGCAGTGAAAGGGAAAAAAAGAAAGATCCTTCCTGGCAGTGTCTTTCATGTAAATCCAATGCATCTGGCCATTATATTACGTTCAGGAACTCAGCAGTGCACCTGGATCGAGGATGGATTTGTCGGATATTCTTTCCCCTGCCCTAATCCCCTCACTCACCTCCTGACTCTTAGAAAGGTCCTTATTTCATACAGGAAAGAGCTCTGACCATTTTTAGAGTGATCAGGCAGAGACATTTTCAGGTAGCTACCTATGAAGGGATCAGACCTGCAAAATCTGGGTAGTCCTTCTCAGCAGGCAGATGGTGGTGGTGGTTGCTACACAGCTCAGCAGGAACACCTCTCCTCAAAGGTGCTGAAATGGCAGCCTTGAAACATAAGTCTGCCTCCAATCTACACCCATCACTTCTAAGGGTAAAAACTTTGTTTTAATTCTTTGTTATAATTCTTGTCAGCTGGATAGCTGATGCTTTGGTCTCACCATAACATTCATCCAGGAGTTCAGCTAGTGCCAGAAGAGCTTTAACTCTTTAATATGTATTTGTGTTTTTTCAATTTCCAGACACCCCAAGGATGATCACTTCCCACACTGCTTTGTGCTGAACTGTGAGCCACTGATGGTATAATTGCAATTTAACACTATTACTAGCAAATCTCTTAGTAGTCCACCAACTCCCTGGGGAGTTGCAGGCCTCCCAGACAATATCAACCTCTATTGCTATTCTGTTTACTCTTCCCTTCAGAGTGAGGGTATCATGCAGAAGTTAGAGTCAAAATAATTTATGATGCAGGTATTTCTTGCATGACACATAAAGTATTGCTAATAGATCTAATGTGTTATGGAAAACAGTTTTATATAAAAAAGTTCTGTCTTTAATTCCTTCAGTTGATGATCTCTCTCTGATTCTCCAGCTAATTTCATACCTGACCCATACATTGTCTGCTCTTAAAGGTGTCAAAGGCAATGATGTATTATGCCAGAATAGTGTATGCAAAGATGTTAGACAAAAAAGTCTGACATTTTTGTAAAGGGACAATACAACTTTATAAACATCTGCAAGTGGCAACCTGAACATTTCCTTCTATATTTTTCATTTTTGCAAGAAAATGCTGTGTATCCTTTGCACAACTGAGAAGACTGCCTAAGAAACAAAGGGGAGTTGGTAAAATGCACAAGGAAGTTGAAACAGATACTGGTTCTTGTTAATATCAGTGAAATACATGAGAGGTGCTTTTTTTTTTTTTTTTGTGTTGTACCTGGAAATCATAATCTTTAAAAAATAAATTATATTCATGTTTCCTTTGATAATAAAGAAAGCAGTGGAATATTTTGCAATTAAGATTGCTTCCCATTTGCAAAATTTGTCAGCAATCAATCCTCACACACAGAAAAAAAATCATGTTATATATTTATGACACTTACACAATGAAAAATCATTTAATTTATCTGTCACACAGTTATTGTTCTTCATTTAAAACATTTCTCTCAGCAGTATGTGATAACATCTTGTGTCTATGTATATTATGATGAAATTAAAACGAAACTAGAGCATCCATAGTTCTATTACCTCAAGATCTGGGGTTTTTTTCAGCTCTTCCATTAAACAGAACAGGACTGTTTTAGCTGTGGGATTAGTGCAGGACTGCTTCTTACTGCAGATGTTCTGCTGAGTACTGCATACTCTTTTCCTTCCTCGGCCTTATTGTTCCAGTAGCACCAAGATAGTGTTGTGCAGCCTACATGATAGACCTATACTTGAGGTGCACTGTTTTGGCAAAACTGCAGAACTGAAATATTAATATCACTTTTGCACATTCAGAAACATATAGAGCTGGTTTTAAGTCAGATAATACAGGTATAACTTTACTGTGACAACCTCAACTCCAGTTAGTGAATTCCATCCTGAGTATTTTCACTGCTTTCAACTGCCTCTAGCTGCAGTTTTCAATGTTATGTCTGAGGAAATCTAAGTGTGCACAGACAATTTCTAATACTTCCAGAAAAGCTAAATAACAAAAGCAAAATCATTGTCATGAAATCAGTACTTGTTTCGCAGACATCTGCCTCTTCAGAGGAAAACAGAGGGGCATAAAGCAAAAAGAGTTGAAAATCATTGCAATATATTGGATCTAATTTAACCAACTATTGGATCCAATCTAACTCACACCTATCACAGAACTTCTTTACCATTCCCAGAGGTAAGCAACAAAACATGAGAGTACCTCCGAATAAAATCCTGTAGGTCTACCTGATTAAACTAGCACCATAATCAACACACGGCAATTGCACTTTAATAATGTACTCATTTATTTAAATGGCAATCATGCAAGTCTAGATCAGAGTTCAAGATTAAGGTAGTATTTACAGCAAGAGTGTAATTTTACCATCTAAGAATGTTAAAATGAGGTTTGGCCTTAACATTTATATGTTAATTTTATTTATGAAAATTGTATTTTCTCTGCTGTTTGCAATGAAGTTTGGTCATAACTGCTGGGAATCATAGAATCATGGAATGGTTTGATTTGGAATGGACATTAAATATTACCTAATTCCAAGCCCCTACCATGAGCAGGGACATTTCTTACTAGACCAAGTTGTTCAAAGGCCCATCCAACCTGACTCTGAGAACTACCAGTAATGGGACACCCACAACTTCTCCAAACAACCTTATCCAGTGCCTTATCACCCTTTCAGTAAAGAATTTCCCCTGTATATAAAAAAATGAGAACAAACATTTACACATTTTATGCATTCACTGTTTTTTTCACAACATCCAGTATGTTTACCTTCAGAAGTGTCTTCGCAGAAGAACTGGAGGTATGTAGCCAGTATCATGCATTAAAACAACAAATTACTGAGAAGAGCAAATTTGGAAGAATATTATAAACTGTATTCTTTTGAAGGTATTTATTCAACTGGTATTCAAGACATCTGGGGAAAGTAACAGGATTTAGTGATTTCTTTCAAAAAAATTGTTTCCACACTTAAAAAGTTTTTGGAGCAAGAGGGATATAGGACAAGAAATCTGTAGATACTGTCAAAAATCTGTTCTAAAGACGTGAAGAAATGAATAGGAAATAGTGATGTCTTCTGTCAGGCAAGACTTTTTTTAATATTAATTGCAAGTTTCACCACCTGAAGAACTTCAGGAGGTTTACCTACATTTCCTACATTTCAAAGGTAGCAAAAGTCTTAGAAGGAC
Organism: Xenops minutus; assembly: GCA_035221455.1. Classification (NCBI taxonomy): domain Eukaryota; kingdom Metazoa; phylum Chordata; class Aves; order Passeriformes; family Furnariidae; genus Xenops; species Xenops minutus. The sequence goes on from JAWWEE010000074.1 coordinate 30,503,692, forward strand.
ATGAAAAGACTGGATTTTGACAGTCTTGTAAGGAAGATGTGGAGGCTGGAAAAGATCTACATTGCAGGTGTGACTCTACTCCCTTTGATACATGAACCAAAGATATGTCTTACTCAGAGCTTTCAGAATATCTCTTCTTCACCTGCAGATAAGGAAATATTCATGGTAGAGACAGCAGGGGAAGGAGAAATACTAGTAAAAACTGGTGATACCAGCCAAACACTCTTTTCTCATAGGCTATGTGTAGGGCACCTGGGTGTATCATTACGGGAAGGCAAATCCCTACAAATTGTTGTCTTCATGAAAGGAGGACAACCTTACCTTTCCATTACTGTATATGTAGGTGTATGAACAGAGACTAATGGTGGGAAAGAGTAGGATTTATACTTAATATGACCTTCTTCTGGATCTCACCTAGTGCCTCACTACCACTGCTAAGAAAATAAGTCTCAGTCACCATTTGAATCAATTTTATTTAAAAAAAAATCAAACATTTTAATTCATCTTTCTTAAGAGTTGTCTGCTTGGCAAAGCTAAAAAGAAATATACATGGCTTTGTTTTTTCTCTGGAAGATATAGCTTGCTTATAGCAGCTCTCATTTGACCTTGATATTGTCTTTTTCACAGCACCAAAAGCATATTTATTGGAACCAGGTCATGCTGAACTTTAAAAAAATCAGTGAGGCTATACCAAAATTTTATCAAATGCAAGACACAAACCCTCCATGCTCACTCTAAATTGACCAAAAATCAGATGATCAGATGTGATGAAGCAATGTCTACTGAAAATTAATATAACCTGTTACTCAGCTCCAAGCAGGGGTAAAACAGTAGGATTCTACACTTGCTGCATGCTGCAAATGAATTATTCGAAGCCTATCTGAAGGTTGTCAGTGGCAGTTGGACTAGATGATCATTGTAGGTCTCTTCCAATTGAAACATTGTGTTCTATTCTCTTCTCTTCTTTGCTATCTCAGTAGATTACCTACAATGTACACCACACAACATATTCCTCTTTATCTTTAGATCTCTCATTTCTAAGAAAATGAGCTTCTTCAGCATCAGTGTTAACTCTTTAAATATATAAAGCCATGAAAAAGCATTCAGTTTTCAGAAACTGATGATAGAAATTCAGATATACAGCAGAACCAATGGTGCATTTTCAGATTTTTGCATTTTAGTACTTCTCTCAGTGTACTAAATAACAAAATGAACTGCAGTTCTTAATAAGGAAATTTCATTTCACTGAAACCTGTCAACGTTTTCTACATGATTTAAAACATGTTTTGTACCTTCCAGGAAAGGTTAAGCAAAATGGATTATTATGTCTTCTAAGTTCTCTAAGTTCTTGCTTTCTGGGGAGAAATACATTCAAAATATCTGGAGGTGAGAAACATGCAGGAAGCAAAACATGTGGACCAATCCTGATTAACTTTGATACAGAGCAAAATTTGCTATCCAGATGCTGGGGACCAAAAAAAAAAAAAAAAAGAAAGGAAAGGAGACATCTTTTTGTATCCTGGAGATTGAAACATTAACTCCTTAATCACTCACTGGAAATACAAATAATGGGCTCTGAGTCTTTAACTGTCTCACATCAATATTTTTACTTCATACTTTTCCCCTTTGATTCTCATACACATATGTTAACCTGAATTAACTGATTGATTAAAAGTCATTTATACAACCAGCATGGTGTATAAGTGTGAACAACCTGATCTCCTTCTATGACCCACTTACTGGATGAGGGAAAAATTGTAGATGTATCTACCCGGGATTTAGTAACACCTTTGCCACCATTTCCCTGATTATTCTCCTGGAGAAACTGGCGGCTCATGGTTTGGATGGGAACATGTTTCATAGGCAAAAATCTGGATGGACGCCCAAGTCCAGAGAGTGGTGGTGAATGGAGTTACATCCAGCTCATGTCCAGCCACAAATGGTGTTCCCCAGGATTCAGTACTGGGGCCGGTTCTGTTCAGTATCTTTACCAGTGATCTGAATGAGGGGAACGAGTGCCCTGTCAGTCGATTTGTAGATGACAGTGAGTGGGAGTGTTGATCTGTTGGAGAGTAGGAAGGCTCTGCAGAGGGATCTGAACAGGTTGGATCAATGGGCTGAGGCCATTTGCATGAGATTCAACCAGACCAAGGGCTGTGCCCTGCACTTGGGTCAAAACAACCCCAAGAAATGCTATAAGCTGGGGGAGGAGTGTCTGGAAAGCTGTCTGGTGGAAAAGGACATGGGGCTGCTGGTGGAGGCAGCAGTGTTCCCAGATGGCCAGGAAAGCCAATGGCATCCTGGTTTGGATCAGAAACACTGTAGCCTCCAGGACCATGGAAGTGATTCTCTGCTGTACTCAGCACTGGTGAGGCTAAACCTTGAATCCTGTATTCAGTTTTAGCACCCTCACTACAGGAAAGATATTGAGATTCTGGAGCATGTCCAGAGAAGGGCAACAGAGCTGGTGAAGGATCTGGCGTACAAGTCCTGTGAGCGGTGGCTGAGGGAGCTGGGATTGTTTAGCCTGGAGAAAAGGAGGCTCAGGGGGAACCTTCTTGCTCTGTGTCAGATAGGAGTTTGTAGCCAGGTAGGGGTCGCTCCCCTTTCACAAGTAACAAGTGATAGACAAGAGGAAAAGGCCTCACATTGTGCCAGAAGTTCTTTAGATTGTATATTAGGAAAAATTTCTTCACCAAAAGGGTTATCAAGCACTGCAACAGGCTGCCCAGGGAAACAAGAGAGTTATCATCCCTGGAGGTATGTGACATGTGGATGTGGCTCTATCAGGCGCAGTTCAGTGGTGGACTTGGAAGTGCTGGGTTAAAGGTTGTACTCCATTGTCTTAGAGGTATCTTTCAATCTTAATAATTCTGTGATTCTATGAAAAGTTAACAAAATTTCAACTTGTTTCCCCTACAGAATATTTTGGGGTTTTTTTGGTAGACAGTGTCATCAGGTACTGTATATACATGAATATTTATCTAAATTATCACATACATATAACATTTTAATTCATATTCCTAACTTTTATGTTTTTACCTCTTGACAGAATAAGGGATGACATTATTTTTAATATGGTTTGGACCAACTATGCTTGAATGAAAATTAGGTTTCATTTAAGAATTACGTCAAACAGAACCTGAGGTAGATAATGGAAGGCATGCCTATGCAAGAGGAGAGGAGAAAAAGTACAGTACAACACAGTATATTGATCTCTGAATTTCTAAATCAAGCATCATGCAATTAAGAAATCCCTTTTTCAGCATGTTCTTCAGGATTTGAAAATTAGTAAATTTTTATATTTTTTTTTAACTTTCTGTAGGTAGAAAGACGACAATTACTTTTTCACTGCTCTCTATCAGACCTTCAGTTTTGCATGAACCAGTCATTAAATCAACTCAGTATGTATTCTTCATGTTTCCCTAGGAGAAGCTATGGCTGTCCAAAGCCAGCTTGGTATCTCAGCAAAGATGTAGGTCCACGTACTCACCCAGGGCTGTTACCAATTCTGTGCTTTGGATGATTTAGGAACTTTGGCACCAAATGCACACTGCTGTGAGCCACTCAGTGGCAGTTGAGAAGGATTCCAGCCAGACTCCAGACATGAGGTTTTCTAAGCTTGGCTACGCTGCAGTCAGCACACTGCTGCCATGCTTGGCTCCAGCATGGCACGCTGGGGACTGCAAGCTCTGCTGGACCTAGAGGCTGAGCTCTTCCACCTGCATCCAACACCAGAGCCAGCCCAAAGACCTCAACACAGGAGCCTAGCTGAAGGCACATGCACTGAACACAGCACTGTGAGCACACACATGGAGCCACTGTTGACCCTGAATAAACATACCAGCAGAATGCACAGGCACCGACCAGCAGCCGTGTTAGGTCTGGACAGGTGTGTGACTTTTGTCTTGACATTGGTCCTGTGGCATCTGAGATATCATGAACAGTCTCACCACCACTACATGAAATATTCTAATCTCCTTGGATCAATTAGAGACTGTAAATCTTCCATGTTTAATTTAGAATACTTCCATTGACAGTACCAAAAAAGTCATCCTGATAGTCATCTTGCATAAATTTTTATTTTCTGTATTTTTTCACCATCATTTGTTATGAATGGTTATTTAGCAAAAGGTTACTCCAACTATTTAGGCTTCTACACCTTTCTCCTCATTCTGACTGCAGGGCGCATCATTAAGATACAGCCTCTGTGAGAGGCTGTTATAGTATAATTCTGGGCTCCTATTGCCAACCATGAAATGAATGATCTGAGAGACAGAGTCATCACATACTTAGACACACTTTCCCATTAGGAAAAATTTTCCTGGTGCACAAATGTACATTATCTTTAAGTTATTTCTGCAATACTTCCTGGAAGGGACTTACAGACAGATCTTCCAGTAAATCTAAAATGGATCCCAAAGATCAGTTTCAGACTGGGGATAGACTAAATACAAAGGATTCCAATACTTGTATTTCTAGAGTCAAAGATTTGACTTGTGATCTGTACAAGACATAAAATACCTAATACATACTAAGGTCTTTTTTTTTTTTTTTTAATGCAAGCTCATAAATTTATTTCAGTCTTATGGCATACCATTCAGATTGATTTATGAAGCCCAGCTCAGACTTCTTATAGCTGAATTACCAAGTACAAACCAAGTACACCATCCCATTAAAAACGAATTTACTATGGGAATTGCACATTGAAAGTTAAATAATGGCTTCATTTTCAAGCTGAAACTGAAATATTTGCTTTTCTGCCAACTAATCCAAAACAGTCAATGAATAATTGCATTACCTTTGCTTTCAAAATGCTGTTTATTTTCACTGAAGGTCATAGTCTTTAGGGAAAAATTTCAGAATAATGAGCACTACTTTACATACTCTGACCTGCAGTGTCACCACTGTCACAACTTTGCACTGAAGGGTATGTTTATTTTGGTGAAAGAATTTAGTTATGTTGCAGGGGGTGGGGAGAAGGGAGGCATTACATTTATTTTAAGAAAAATTTTACATGTGTATACATACACATGAATAGCTGCAATTCATATGAACTGCAAAGTCATAAATAGGTTCCAGATCAGCAAAATCTAAAACATCATAGTGAAAAAACTGCAGAGTCAGCATTACCTTATCAAGACTCTCCTCCAGGTTTTCCTTAGTTTAGGTGTGGAGTGGTCCCATTCAGCTGTGCATTTGGAAAGCATTCTGGATTACCTCGTGTCTATGGCAAATGCTCTGCAATCCCACTGCCAGGCACTGTATTGCCAGAAAGGAATTCAGTCCAAACTTCCTAATGCAGGGCATGGAATAAAATTTGTGTTAGACAACCTGCATATTATGTTGAAAGGAGAAAACGAGAACAAGGGCCAAAAGCTGAAAGACTTTGTGATAAAAGACTAGGACCAAGGGAGCTACTAAAAAATGAACTGCATAAAGAGGCACACCTGTATTTATCTACAAGTGTTACAGTGTACAAAAGAATGTTTATAAAAAGTGCAAGTATGATGTGCAATCAGTGCTTCTAATGCATTGATTTATTATACCATTTGAAAATAGTTACCTAGTAATGGATCATAGCTGTTAATCATGATTTTAAAATGCAATTGGAATGAAAACAGAACTTCTCTTTAATTGCCTATGTGTGACACACTACAGAAGAAGTGATCTACTACTTGTGTTGTTGTATACCGTGACTGGCCAGTGGCACAACATGTGCTATACAAAGATGGCACAGAGCAAAGTTATTTCATACTCTCCTTTCCACCTTTTCAGCTGTGTTGGCAAGCCTTAAATTTATATGTACATATTCTTTTTAGAGGTAGTAATTGCTTGGGTTTTATTTCCAGGGCAACTAATGACATTAAAAAAAAAAAAAACCAAAACAAAAAAAAAACAACACACACACACACACAAAAAAAAAAAAAACCTTTATACAACGTACACCAACATTTATAATTTATGACAGGCTTCAAAAATATAGCCTCACATTTTCCTGCAGTTACAAAACACTTTACACAGACAGAAATTGTAAATGACACTTTAAGAGTAGGCATCTGAATCATCTGCTTGGTGAACCTGATGCAGAGCTTGGGAAATTTGAGACTCTCAGAATCACATGTGCTGAAGAGACTGTCAGTCATTGGGCTCAAGGAAGTGATGTCAGATAATCAGTGACAAAGGTCAGAGACCACACCAACTGCCACGCAAACAGAAGGTTAGTTCATACTCTCTTTTCTCAACTTCCATCTCCAAGTCTTGCACAAATGTTGAGGAGGAGATCATGGAATCATAGACTCATTAGGATTGGAAAAGACTTTATAATCAATTCCAACCATTAACCCAGCACTGCGACGGTGTGGGTCTATTGCCACACAGCACTGCCAAACCCTCCACTAAATTATGCCCGTAAGTATCACATCTATGCATTTGCTAAATACCTTCAGGGACAGTGACTCCACCACTCCCTTGGCAACCTGTTCCAGTGCTTGACAGCCCTGACAGAGAAGTTTTTCCTACTATCCAATTTAAACCTTTTCTGGTGCAACTCCTTTCATCCCATTCCTTGTTACCTGGAAGAAGAGGTTGACTCCCACCTGGCTACAACTTTTTTTCAGGTAGTTGTAGAGAGTGATAAGGTCTCTTTTGAGCTTCCTTCTCTCCAGGTTGAACAACTCCAACTCCCTCAGCCATTCCCCATAAGATTTGTGCTCCAGACCCTTCACCAGTTCTGTTGCCCTTCTCTGGACATGCTCCAGCATCTCAATGTCTTTCTCGCAGTGAAGGACCCAAAATTGAGAACAGTTGCAACCTTGAACATGCTGAGTATAGGACAATCACTTCCCTGGTCCTGCTGGCCAGACTATTGCTGGTACCAGCCAGGATGACATTGACCTTCTTTTCCCACAGGGGCACACTGGGTGCTCATATTCCTCAAAGAGCTGCTGGTGGGAGAGAATAGAGGTTAATGTCATCAGGAAATCTGGATCCTGAGGTCAAAGTTCCCTGGAATAGCTGCTTTTTTTTGCTTTTTTTTTTTATTTTTTTGCCTTTTTTTTTTTTTTTTAATGTTCAAAGCTAAAAAGGGCTTTTAGGTATTTAATTTTGTCTTTCTATAATTGTTTTCACAAACACCATCATAAAAGAAGCTGGAAAACTCACCTTGTATACTTAAAAAAGGTAATAAAGTAATTTCAGAATTACATATATAAATATTCACCCCAAAACTCAGTCTCATGGGATACCTTCCATCAGACACCTATAACATTTATACTTTTTAAATTTTCCTTACCATGAAAACAAAGATCAGCTTAGGTAAAGGTGATGGCAGCAGAGATCTGTAGAAGAGGAGATGGGACACAGTATACTGGACATGGAATTTTAAAATTTTTATTCCAAAAATAAAAAACAGATTCCCTTTGGAGAACTAACGTGACACACAACCAAATTGCATAAGATTATTTCATCTATTCACTTTCATTCCTGGTATCATTTTGGTAGCTATTTTCCTAAATGGACACGGCGGGGTTTTTTTTTTTTGGGGGGGGGGGGGGGTGGGGTTTTTTTGTGTGTGTGTTTTGTTTGTTTGTTTGGGTTTTTTGCAGGTTTCAACTCATTTTCAGAGAAGCAGATAAAGATTTCTCCAGAACTCAATTTTACATCCACAGTCACCAGTCAAATGAGAAAGTGCTCTTCTGTCTTGGGATGTGCCAAGTATTGGTTCTTCTAGTTATATTATTTCGTTCAGTAAAGAAGAAATACAGTGACAGTCTCCCATATGTTGTGCAGGGAAGATCATTAGTACGTTACTGCCCAAATCTCTGCTTACTTCCTCAATCAGAGAGAGAGGGTGACCTCTGTTTTCTTAGCTAAATTGTCCAGTTTTAGTTTGAACTCCCATTTCACACATTTGCAGAGCAGGTCCACTGCTTTGTCTATTCTCATTTGTTACAGAATAGTTTTTCTTATGTGCAATTCATATCCCATAAAGTATTTTTTGGGGAGAGAGAATCCGTTAACAAGTGCTAATGTACAACTGATTAAAAATGAGCCATATGCACCCCTAAATTACTAATTCTGCTTACTCGTGAGAAAAGCAGAAACCATGTTGAGGACACTTGGAGTGAAAGCCTCTTGCTTTCTGGTGTCGTTTATTTAGGAGTCAGAGCAATGGTCCTGTCCTACGATCCTGACGCAGCCAGCAGCGCGGCAGGAGCCTCCCGTGCAGGACCCTGGAGAGTTCCTTCCCCGGCACCGCCGGACCTCCCGCTGCTCCCAGCTCTTGGTGGAACAGATTCCAAGAGAAGACATATTTTCAGAGAGGGGAGGGATTGTATGGGTACGGCTGCCCATCCTGCTAAGCGGGAGGCAAGGTATGTGTGCTGGTGATTTATGTGAGAAATTTCCCTCAGGGAATGTTTTCCTTTTTCACTATATATTCCACGCTTCCTGCCTGTTATTCCTTGCCTGCAATGAGAAAATAGTTTGTTTAAGGAGATTCTGATGGACAGTACTTTCTTTTCTTTTTTTTTTTTTTTATTTTTTTTTAATTAAAGTAATATCCTGAAATAGGACATTTAAATCTTTTGATAGCATAGAAATGTCTCTGAGTCCTCCCTTCTGAGAACTGCATAGAGACACTCTACCTGTCTTTTACCTTTTCTTGCATTGTTTACATCCCTTGGTCATGGTCACATAACGTTCTTGTTACAATAGCAACTGCACACCTGGGCAATGTTTTACAAAAAGTACGATGCATTTTTATCTGGCAGCTACACTGGTGGGCCCTCCTCTCTGAGGATTGTTTGCAACACTGTAAATCACAGGGTAAAAACTTAAGTAGCAGTGACTATAATTGTCTCTGAAGATGGACTCTAGATTCTATTCTGGCTTTGGAGTTTCTTTCCCTAAACAATATTCTTGGTAGTGGTTTTATTAAAAATCTCAATATTGGAATGACTTGATAGAGTCCTGAAAGTAGCTTAGTGACTGTATGTTGGCATATATGTTTGGAAATGTATATTCAGTTTCAAATTGGAAATTATAATTCAGATCACTTTTCATTTTACAGTTTCATTGTGATGATCAGCTGAGAAAACTGATGTGCCTCCTACTTTGTAATGACTTACAAAAATTGACTATCTAGAGCCAAGAATGCACAATGGGATTCCTTTTAATACTTAATCAGAAAACAAACCCACACTATTCGTTATCTGCCAGACAATTTGTATTCCAGCAGGTAAAATTCCTAAAGAGAAATGACTCTGAGCAGAATATAACCAGTTTACTAATTATGTAGTAATTACTAAGACTACTTATTCTTTCACATGGATAACATGTACCAATACAGTGCATATGAAAACACACATATCATACATATCAATAAGCATGTGGGTGGATCACTTTACATCAATTCCAACATTCCTTCTCGGTGATTCTCTCTCTGTGGAAGGGCACACATTCATGTATAAAACTTCCTTGTCAATGAAGGATTGGGTATGACAGGCATTTAGTAACAGGTTATTAGTGATTTGGAAAAGTAGATGCAAAATGGGACTCCACGGACAGCTGCAAAAGAGATTTTTTATTTTTGTAGAGAAAAAAAGAGAACACTTCACAGGACTAGAAAACAACAGATTTGAAAAAATTCCAAAAGAATATCTGAAACTCCAGATCATTTGCTAAGATCTTGAGCAAAAAGCCCTTTGTGGTTGCTGGCATTAAAGAAATGCTATTCGGCTTGAGTAAACCCAATGCTTCTATTCAAGACTGTCTCAAAGGAATGAAAACAACTAAAAGATTAGATGGAATCTGAGTTTTAGACCAGAGATTCATTTGTAACAGGATTCCCATTAATAGAAAATGCTATTTAATATTATTGATGTGGGTGTTATGGTACCCAAAAGCATGTAATCTCCTCAAAAAGCTCTATAAGACCTTTGGTAAGATGGCTGTATAGAAGTTCCTTTCCCCTTTGATAACTGATCCAGAGGGCATTTACTGAGTTCAAAGAGAAGCCACAGATACATTTTTTTCCCTTTTAAAGTCAATCTACATAGAAGAGAGAGCACAAAAAGCTCATTTTTTTCCCGCCTATAGACACTTGATTTAATATGTACATTCATGAATAATGTTTCTTTTTCCAAATGTTGACTCATCTTCACTTAGGTGTATATTATCATACATCATTCTGAGCAAGTGATGACATAATCTTTTATGTTATATAGGTCCCAAACAATATTTTTTTGAGTCAAATGCCCCAGAGAACAAAAATAATTGCATATTAAAGACTGCAGATGTTGGTGCTTACATGTAGGGGTAAAAATAACTGTAAAACTCAATACAACAATGCAATGACCTCAGTGTAGCCATTTATTGTCAGTATAGATATTTATTTATAGCCACATTTTATTCTGTTATTTTAGCCCTAAGAAAAACACAGGACAAACCCTTCAGAAATCAGAATGAATCTGTGATATTCTTTTTTTCTTTATCTTGATTCCCAGGTATTGGTTAAGTCTGCGACAAATTCATATGTTCTGGTTTCCCATGGGATAAAGTTAATTTTCTTTCTAGTAGGTGGTACAGTGCTATGTTTTGGATTTAATATGAGAATAATGCTCATAACACACTGACATTTAGCTGTTTCTCAGCAGTGCTTACACTAAGACAAGGACTTTTCAGTTTTTCATGCTCTGCAAGTGAAGAGGTGCACAAGAAGCTGGGAGGGAGCATAGCCAGGACAGCTGGCCCAAAAGAGCCAAAGGGATATTCCACACCATACTCCATATATAAAGTGGGGGGAGCTGGGCTGGACGGCCCACTTAATGCTTAGGGCTTGGCTAAACATTGGTCATCAAGTGGTGAGCAATTGCATTGTGCATCACTTGTCTTAATTGAGTTTTATTTCTGTCTCTCTTTTTGTTGTCTTCTTTTTTAATAATAATAATATTATCATTATTATTATACTTCAACTATAACCTGTTTATTTTTAAAATAATTTTACAATTAATTAAAATATATTGTGATTATTGCTTTTTAAGAGAAACATAAATTTTATCCCTTAATTAGAATCCCCCTATATCTAAAGTTTTTACAGCAAAACAAACACTCTGCCAAGACCTGCAGTACTTGTGTTAATCCATTTATTTTTTTCTTAATACTGTGCTGTGGCACATTTATAATTTATGTATGTAGAATCTGAATGAAATTACATTTAAAGATATAAAATTTCTGCTTACAATTCAACAGTAGTACACTATTTCAGGTGATTCATCTTATATTTCAGGTTTTCATGTTGAAATTTCTATGGATCTCGTTCCAGATTTATGACAGAGATTAATTGCAAAAAGACAACACAAGTAATTTTTATTTCCTTGTTAATATATCTCAGTTCTTATCCTCATTGTAAATACTATATTCAACATATGTAACTCATGAAGGTACACAGCCAGTAAATTTTCCTATGGCAAAGTGCATTAAAACTCTTTCTGTATACCTTTCTTTACAGGCATGCTAAGAAGACTCTTTACTACTAGACTGTCAAATAGTGCCACTAACACTATAGCCACTTTAGGAAAGAAGGCATTATTTCAAAAGGTCGTATTTGCAGTTATTCTAAGTACTACAGAATATATGAACATTTTGTTTCATATTGTTCATCTACTTTAAGAGGGATCATTCTCAACTGAGTGATCTCATCTGTCACTGTGGTTGTATTGTAGTTAATGAGAACTGATTGTGCTCCTCATTGTGCTGGGGTAAGATTTGAAGGGAAGAAAATATAAAACATTGTATTTCATTATGAAGTCTGTAACCTGGCCATGTTTTGGATCAGATCCTGTTAATTTAAAGTAGAAAATCTCTCAATTACTTTTACAAAGTAGCTTCTAAACAAATAAGCAAGCAAAAAGCCCCAAAAGTTCACAGCAGTCTCTTTTGCTAAAAGTAGTCTGGTGCCCAGTTCTTGATCTGTGCTTAAACACCTCCAGAAATGGATCAGAATGCTCCTAGTGTAGAATTTCTTGAGGTAAAATAACTGCCTTCTAGAGCTGTCAAGTTAGTCTGTACAGGTCTGTAGCTGTACTTTCCCCGGCGCATGCAGGGATATCAAGTGAGAGTGTTTAAGACCAGACAGCTATACAGCCTATCTATAGGTGGAGACAGGTCTTCCAGGAACCTGTAGGACTTTCATGCAGAAACTTGGTTTTTGAAAAGTGGAGGTAACACATACATTTAAAAAACCTCATCTTCTCCACTGCTGCTCCTTTCCCTGTAGGAGCAACAGATCATGTAAAATGGGTACCATTGACCAACTCCCTTCTTCTTCAAAGAATTCATTCCATAGGCTGCCAGTGCTCAGACATGTCTACCACTATTCTGGTCCTGTTTCCCATCCACAGATTTTCATCATATCCCTTTCATATCTTCTTCATCTTTGCAAGCCTTTTTATTTCCCAGCCTTTTCTTTCTCCCATGCCCTTTCTAATGCCCAGCACAGTCAGGGGTTCATAGGTCACCTTGACATCAGTAGACTATTTTGCAGCAAGATGATTATATTTGCATCAATATTTGAAGCAAATGTTTTAATAACAAATAAAGCAATCAGAGTGAAGTTAAAGTCTAAGATGCATACTAAAGACCCAGAATAATTCAGATGACAAACCTGAAGCTATTGCATATGGGCTGTGAATCAGAAACATGACCACTAAGACTATGAGGGACAGTTGTTGGAAAAAGCTGTCATTCTCTTCTGCTAGAGCCTGAAGAAACTTGGCTCATTCATTTGCCTTTAGAGCTTGATAATGATTGATAGGTTACAAGAAAAGGAAAGAGTTTCGGGGTCAGTGAAGAAATCAACAGTTTTATTTCCTTCCTACAACATGGAACACTTTAATTCAATATCCTTGTACTAACATCCCAGTATTATCAGTCTTTCTTCATGCACAGTTGAACTGCTTGGTGATCTCACTATGCTAATTCTGATTAACCAGCTAGTTTGCTTAACAGAGTGTCTGAAAAGGCCAATCACCAAAATTTGAGAAGATAAATGGTTAAAAAGTACTCACGTCCTCGCCACAGATCCAACATAATAACTGCATAATAACATAATACTTGAAGCTCCCAGACTGGAATAGTAATTCAAAGATGGAAAGCCACAGAGGGAAGGAATGCAAATGCTTTTAGAAGAAAATTGAGAAATTTTGGCCATAATAGATAAGGCATATCTTTCCACTATTTGTACTGGAATGGTGGTCTGCTGTGACTATCTTCAGTAGGTGGGATGTCTGCTGGTGGGTATATGTTAGAGCAAGTACAATATATTTCTAGAGCCAAGATTAGGAGATAAATCCAGAAGCCATAAATTATGGTTACTGCTCATCCTCTTCTACCAAGTCAAAACTGCAGATGTGCTAGAAAAAGATTTCTAGACACTACAATATCATTATTTTGCAGAACTGCCTCCCTTTCTCCCTAAATTTTCTTCTCCAGACTGACTCACTTTCCTCACTTCGTGTCTGTACACAGAAGATATTTTCACTCTAGCTTTGGCTGGTCTCCATTTTTGTAATTTTTTGCCAGGAGCTATTTTTGCCAGAAGTCACATGTATGTGGGGTTCAGCCACAAAACCAACCTATGTAAAACTGCTAGTACCAATAATAAACACTAACATTAAAATGAGGAGGAGGACTAGATCTAAAAATGTGGTCTATTTTAGGTAATGGATCAATGTTTCTATTTTGAAGTAAATTATCTTCCATGTGAGAATCTGTTTGTCAGCAAAAGAACATAGTAGCGCATTGAGTAGATTGTTTTTCAGCAAAGGAAAGGATACGTATGTGAGTTTTGGTGACTGTCTTTCCCAATTTTACAGTCAAATGCAGACTCTTTGATCTAGGCTGCTAGAAGATAGTAATTCTTTGAAGAAGATATTAGAAATTTATAAAGTATCTCAGAGATTTGATGTCAAATAACTGATAACATTTATGCAGCAATTTTAAGACAAATCTTCCATTTTCTTACAAACTTCCTACAGAAAATAACCCCATTGCTACCAAATTTTTAAAGCACTTTCTAGTAACCTGTGTAAATTAAATCCATCAATCACAACTGTAGTTAAAGTCCTGATGTATCTATTTTTTCACATGCTAGTCAGATTTTATCCCAAATATTTATCACATAGTAAATACTAGGGAAAAAAGGTCAAAATATCTAAACCTTTATAGTTGTGCTGTGCAAAGGTAGACCTGAAGTTGATAAAAACATTATCTTTACATTAGTTTTATCCAAGTTTGCTCTACTTGCAGGAAAACTGTTACGGCAACTGTTAAACTCTTGGAAAGAAAAAAAAAAAACCCACATTTTTTTACTTCAATAAATAGAAAATTTATTTTCCATAGAGGAGCAAAATTTAAGATAACACCTAGTGAAATTCATGCAGAGGTGTCTGCAGTGGACTGTCAAGCATAAGGCAGCATGCAAACTGAGACATTTAATAAGAATCATTCTAATAATTTTAGAATAAAATTCTTGCAACATTCATGCTGCTAACACACATAAAAACAGAGAAAACTACAAGATGCCTTCTGCAGAGGAAACAAACCTATGCAGTAATGTTATCCATCATCTTTCATATATGCATCATCTGTTTGCGACATATATTTTTCCAGATTGTACCCATGTTAAAACGATATATTTATATAGACTAAATATTTTGTGTTTTGCCCTCACTATATCCTTTTTCAGCTGAGACGATGCTGTTGCAAAACTTGATTGGAAAGGATCTGTTTTTATGTGTGGCCACATGGTGCCTCTGACCAAGGAAATTCTGGATACTTTCTGATATTCAATGCTACCACATAAAGGACAATAATCTGTTGTTTATCTGTCTTCAATTTATTTTCTTGGTCTGCCTGGCTGTTACAGGAGGTACCTGTTTTCACTCTGAAATAGATGGAAATGTTAAGGCACATCCTCCCAAGGCAGGGCTGTCCTGGTTCTAGGTATTTAAGGTGGTAGATTTGTGTTTCCTTTCAAAGAAACACAGAATCACATAGTGGGTTAGGTTGGAAGGGACAACAGGGTCACCTTGTCCAAACTCCCTGCTCAAGTAAAGTCATCCTAGAGCATGTTGCACAGGATTGCATCCAGAAAATTCTTGTATATGTCCAGTGAGAGAAACTCCACAATCTACTGGGCTGTCTGTTCCAGTATACGGTCACTGTAAAGAATTCTTACTCATATTCTGGTGGAACTTCCTGTGCATCAGTTTCTGCCCATTGCCTCTTGTCTTATTGCTTGGCACCAGCAAGAAGACCCTGGATCCATCCTCCTGACACCCTCCCTTCAGGTACCTATAGACATTGGTGAGGTCCCCTCAGTCATCTCTTCTTGAGGCTGAACAGGCCCAGCTCCCTCAGCTTGATGGGAGATGCTCCAGTATCCTAGTCACCCTTGTTGCCCTCCACTGGACCCACTCCAGGAACTCCATGTCTCTCTTGCACTGAGGAGCCCAGAACTGAACACAGACTACAGATGCAGCCTCATTAGGGCTCAGTAGAGGGGCAGGCTCATGTCCCTCAACCTGATGGCAATGCTCTTACTAATGTACCCAAGGATACCATTGGACTTCTTGGTTACAAGGGCACACTGATGTCCTTACAGTGGTGACAACTACAGAGCAGTGGCTAAGGAAAGGCTAGATAGAAAACTGCTGGGGCAAAGCTAGAGATCCAAAGGGCAGACCATGGTTACTAAGAGTCCTGTGGTGCATTTGCATCAGTGGGAGTTTTGCAGGGCCATGTCACCACAGCCTTTCTGCACCTGATTCTCTCCTGACCACTTCGTCTTTCAGCTTCTGGCATCTCCACCTCCCACTCAAGACTACAATTAACAACAAATGACTATGACTTTTGTTGCTGATTAGCATTAGGCCTGATTGGTATAGACAGGCTACAAGAAAGATGTATATGCCTACTGTCTCTGAATGTATGGTTACTTATGCAGCAAACCAGAGCCTATCCAAATATCTGGGCCTTGATCAGAACCTGAGACTCGTCTAAGCCTAGGCTACTTGGAGAGTATGCCCCAGCTTGGGTAAAGTAGAGAAGCACTAACAAAATTACAACAATAGGAATTACTTAAGTAAAAGTCTTCATATTTGCCTTATGCAAATAGTGCAATCTGAAACTAAATGCAGCTCAAGGAATTGGGCCTTGTGTTTTTTTAACATGGTTAGCTCAGTCTGTCTGTGACTAGATGTTGGTTTTATATAGCCACCGAAGAAGTAGCTTGAAGTGGCTTTCATATTCTTTGGAAGCATCTGCCTCATAAAATGAAAAGATAATGTTTCCAAAAAACATTGGCAAGGTGACTTTGTTATCTTCATTAGAAAATATTCTTTTGTGTTCTTTGCAGTCTGATATACTTGTAACTTATCTCTTCTTCATAACTGTTCTTTTTTTCCACCTCAGTAAGCTAACAGAAGGATCTGGGTTTTGAGCTTGTTGTTCTCTCTTCATTCACTTTTCCTTTCAACCAGGCACACAGAAAAATAACTCTTGTTCAGTGCCAAAGTACTGGATCTTATCTTTTCAATCCTGAAAAGCCACTGACTTTTTTAATTTAAAAAGCCACACCTGTCATTCTTCTCATTCAAGCCTAATCACACACATTTAAGGTGTCTGACAGCCGCAAGTGACATTGCTTACAGTCTCTTGAAACATGCACTCCTTGGTAGCTTTAATATCCTTTAAAATAATTGTTACTTGTTACTTTCCTTTACAAGAGAAAACTGCTCATTTTTGAACAGTATTTCATCAATGCAAAATTAATCTTTCTGGATCTGGAAGAGATGTCTCCTTATAAACCTAGCCTTTTCTTGTGCCTTCTGTGCAGCTGGCAGGGGCCAAGGGGCTGAATAGACCAGGTCCCCTTTATACAGCCCATTGTGCAAGGGCCCAGAGAGCCAGAGAAGACTCAGATGATTAGCTGTTCTAAACTGTTGCTTTATTTATTTTCTACTTCAGTTGAGAAGGACCTACAATGATCACCCAGTCCAGCTGTCTGACCAAGACTTATAGTATATCATTAACAGCATTGTCCAAACATCTCCTAAACACTGAGAGGAATGGGGCATTTACCACCTTCCTAGAAAGGGATAGGATAGGATAGGGTAGGGTAGGGCAGGGCAGGGCAGGGCAGGGCATGGCAGGGGAGGATAGGATAGGATGGGATGGGATGGGATGGGATGGGATGGGATGGGATGGGATGGGATGGGATGGGATGGGATGGGATAGGATAGGATAGGATAGG
>JAWWEE010000074.1:30527287-30539782 GCA_035221455.1 Xenops minutus
CCACCAACCAAAACAATGCCAACACAAAACCCTGACATATTTTAGACATGGAATTCTTAAACAATATGAAATATCTAGCCAAGGAGCTGCTCCAAATTATAGAATACTGTGAGAATTGTAAAACCAGTGAAATGACAGTGCCTGATCATTCAGTTCAGCTTTTGGCATAAGAGAAATGGCTAGGAGCAAGGCCAAAGAGGACACTACACCAGCTATTCTCACATGCCCTTGTAGCTCTCCAGGGAGTGTTACTGTGTTGTACCAGTTAAAGCAGCATTAGCTATCTTTGTAAATATGTGCATCAGCAACATGGTAGACAGAGGATCAACTTAGAAAAATGTTTTGAAAATGGTATCTGTTTCATACTTACTGTTTATTTTAAGGCTCATCCACATATTCTATAGAACTTTAATCATATGCTTTAAAATCCCTATGAGACGACCACACATCCTGATGCTCTTTGTATGCTATGTGTCATGCAGAGTCCTTGTGACACAATCCTGATTCTAGGCTTATTTGTTCACTATGTATAACTTAAGCTAACTCTGCCCCATGTGTCTTAAGGTTAGACTAATTTCTCCTGTCTCCACTTCCTACTTAAGTTTCCCTTC
This sequence comes from Xenops minutus, assembly GCA_035221455.1. Taxonomy (NCBI): domain Eukaryota; kingdom Metazoa; phylum Chordata; class Aves; order Passeriformes; family Furnariidae; genus Xenops; species Xenops minutus. The sequence goes on from JAWWEE010000074.1 coordinate 30,527,899, forward strand.
CTAGCACATCATTCAGCTTGTCCCTATACATAAGCTGAAGTTGAAAACCAGTGTGGATAAGTCTGGAGTCTGGGTTTGAAACCTGAGCTGAAGTCACAGCCATAAGGTTCTTGTTCTTGTGTGGCTCATGCTGCAGGAGAGACAGCTCAAGGGTCCAAACACAGCACATCTCTCTTTCCAGCTGTGATACACAGCTCAGTCTCCCAGCATGACTGAGTCTATTATGAAGGAGGGGTAGAAAAAAAAGCCTCATGATAGCAAGCAGAATTGATGTAGGGATATTCTAACCCCATGGTGATTCAATGGTGTCACACCTCTTGTAGCTGATCTCCACTGCTGATGAACGGTGCAATTCTAGTCTCTGCCCGGCCACAGCTTCTCACCTTCCCTTTGCGTTGGGGCTGTGCTGCTTCGACAGCACAAGCAGCTGAAATAGCCTGCTGACTTAGCTGAAAAAACACCTTTTCTGTGCCTGTTTTTCCATTTTTATTGAGTTTCTCTTGAGTCTCTGCATAGCCACACAAGCACTGGTACAACCACAAAGGTGTCAATGGTGAGAAGGGTGAGGAGAATCGTCCTTTTTGGAAGTCCACCTTTTCAAGCTGGTTAAAGATGGTTGTGAAGCCATGCAGTTGAAAACAAACCCAGTGCAGGTAAGTACATGGCTGTGAATCAGCACATAAAACTAAATGCCAAACCCAGAAGACTTTAATTAGTTAGTGTGGTACTGCAGTTGCTAATGAGTACTTCTGCAATGACCAGTAAGATCAGCATAGACCTCTGTGATTTGAAAGATCATCGATTTTCTGACTGAGAGGGGTATTGTCAGGAACAAGAAATTGCCAGGAACTGAGAGAAAGCATAAATGTTAAATGTTTCTGAAGTCTTTCTGTTACTAACATATTACAAACACTGGCAAAACAAGAATATTTTTAAATAAGGGTTAAAAATAAGGAATCCACAATATGTCCTCTGATACAGGACAGCAGAAGGGATCAAACTGGCATAAGCTACAATATGGCAGTTTTCTGCTTCTAGAGGTGCTTCCTGCTTTGTTGTGCCCATAGCTGTCCATCTCAGCTTTACAGAGAGACTCTGCAAGAACTTTGCACAAAGTATATGATGATTCTCTGAAACAGAAGGTGTCAGGTTTGACTTTGGTTATCCCTGTCATACCTTTTCTCACTCTGTTTAAATTAGGAAAAATAGGTAGTGTCAGTGTAGGGATGGGGACCAGGGAATTCTACTTACAGTAAAATTTGTTGTCAAACTGACAAAATAGTTTAGTCACACAGAGCCAAATGTTTCATCTGTATCACTGTGTGGTTTCAGCAATCACTGTCCAGCTGTTTCCTGCCCCTGCCTCTCTCTATGATTGAATGCATAGATTCCCACAGAGAGAGACTTGATGGTAACCAAGGAGTTTCACTTTCCATGCACACTTTTTAGTCATCTCAGCTAAGCACCAGAGCAGTGTTTACTCCGAGCTGTGAGGTGCCCTTGTGAAACTTTGAGGCACATGTCACTCCAGTAAGGGTATCTTCCATTTTTTAATATGTAAAATATACACATTAAACCAGAAAGCTTAACTCTCTCTCTCTTAATTATTTTTTTAATTATTATTTTTTGAGGTAGGTAGAGAGAAACAGTTCAATATTATATTTTATGTTAAGCTTTGTCAGTTTTTTAGCAAGTGTAATGTTTAATTGTAGAAAGAAAAAAAAAAACACAAAACAAAACACCAAACCCAAACAACCAAAATCCAAAAGATATCTCTCACAGTCAAGCAACGGAATTTAGCAGTGCTCATACATTTGTCATTGCAAATATGTTTTTCAGCCGGAAACCACAGGAGATGAATTAGATTTCCTGTTCAGCTTAGAGTAGCAGAAGGCTATTGATGCATCTAGCAAGTTCAGAGTTGTCATCCACTGTCACAAGAGACATAACTCTGACATTAAAACTCTTCAGTACTTCTTAATCTGAAGAATAATGTGAATGGGCTGCATGGTGTCAGATTGGTTCTGTCCACTTCTGTGAGCTGCTTACTGCAATGTGCAGCTACTAAGAGAGGAAAGTACAATACATTTGCAGCCTAGGAAAGCTGCCTTTGATGCCAGGCAACTGTGCCTGCGCCCTAAAATAAAAATTTAAACATACAGCTATAAATTAAGGTGCTCTTCTAAGGCAGTTGGAGAGCTGTTAATGGCCACATTCTTTTACCAAGAAGAAAAGCTTGAACGCTCCAATTTCTCATCAATAGCGTATTTGAGCAACACGTAATTCCAGGGAGTATCCAAAAGCAATTTCCTTTTTTTCTCTCACTTAATAACTAATATTTGATGAAAAGACAAGATTTTTGTTATGATTTAGAATGTGACTTTTAACACTTTGGACGTGAGTCTTGGCAATCTACATGAAGGTCTTTACAGAAAAAAGAAATCACTTCTTAGATTGTCATCATAATTTAACTCAAAAACAAGATAAAAAAACCCCAAACACCTAAAGCAAAACACGAACAATGTAAAATGGTACATTTTCTTCACTTTTTTTTTTGACACTTTTTCCTTAAGAGAGAAGAAATAACACATTCTGCTAATCATTGCACTTTCCACAATCCATGGCATCAAATGGAGATACCTGTATTTGCAAGGCCAACAGCAAATGTGTGTTTTCCTCCAGAGGTTTAAATTTCACTGACAAAAATCAGTTACAATTGAAAGGTTACAACTGTTGGGGGGGGGGGGGGGTTCTTTTTGTTTTTCCCCCTTCCTTATTATCTGAAGCACCATCTGTGGCAGTAGAACTATTCTTTGCTCAGTTGTGTGATAAAGCTCACCTATACAACCACAAAGATGCTCAGAGAGACAGCGGAAAGAGGAGGAACACAAATTACACCCTGTCAATCTACCCTCAGGCCCATCAGAGGCTGTCAGCCCACAGATGACCTATCTCAGCAAGTCCAGAGGAGTGCAGGGATGCAGAGTGGCAGGCAGGAACCTAGAATCATACAATCAAAGAACCATTTTGGTCAGAGAAGACCTGTAAAATCCTTGATTCCAACCATTTACCCAGCACTGCCAAGTCCACCACTAACCCATGTCCTTAAGCACCACAGCTACACATCTTTTAAATATCTCCAGGGATTGTGACTCAACCACTTCCTTGGGCAGACTGTTTAAAGGGTTGGCAACACTTTCAACAAAGACATTTTTCTTAATATCCAACCTAACCCTTCCCTGGCACAATATGAAGCCATTTCCTCCGGTCCTATTTCTTGTTAGCTGGGAAAATAGACCGAATCCCACTTGGCTCCAGCCTCCTTTCAGGCAGCTGTAGAGAGCAATAAGGGCCTCCCTGAGCCTCCTTTTCTCCAGGCTAAACACCCCCAGCTCCCTCAGCCAATCCTTGTTAGACTTGTGCTCCAGACCCTTCACCTGCTCCATTGTCCTTCTCAGGACACGCTCCAGCATCTCAATGACATTCGTTTAGTGAGGGGCCCAAAACTGAACACAAGATTTGAGGTGTGGCCTCACTGTTCTGGTCCTGCTGGTCTGAACCGAGGACTACCAAGGAACAAACACTTTATCCAGAAGCCTCCCTGGACTGTTACAGCAGAGACCCAGTGTCCAGGTGAAAAAGCCATCATGACAAGTTGCTGCATGCAAGAAGTTCTCTGGATCCTCTTTCAGACCAAGTGGGGGTGCTGCTCAGGGGTGGGATACGTCATTCAATGCAGGAAAAATCCAGTTTCAGATTGTACAGGATTTACTACATTATGTTTAAGGAAGGAACCAAAGGCAGGAAAAGGGAGAGGTTTAGGTGATTTGCAGAAGAACAAGAGTGGGTAACGGGATAAAAAGGGCCAGTTTTGTGTAACTACTGTGTATTTCAGTATTTCTGTATCTCACTACCTGTATTCTAAAATTTTTTTAACCTTTTTTAACTCCTTTTGCCACTGACTTATTTCAAGGAAGCAATTTGGCAACCAGTAACTTATTACAATGTAGTTTTGATAGCGAAAATTAATAAGTATCTAATTAGCTTCTTTTAATAACCTTTGGCAATATTTAGAAGGAAAAGACTGTTAAAGCTACAAAGAATACTAGTAAACTGGTCATATAATTTTCCTGTTGTTATTATTTTCTGTCTTGCAAATTTTGTCTTTTAAATTGTTTGCCTAATTTGACTCTCCTTAAGTCATGTGTCAAATATTAATTTTGAGCACAGAGACATATTTTTTAAATTCACTTGGTATCTAAATATTTGCCTCAGAAATTTTCTGTGGAGTGGTTCTAGACTGCAAACATTTATAACACCAGTTTTCCATCCATGTTTTCAAGAATTCTTGAAATAGTAGTCTGAATAGAGTAGAATAAAATATCATCTTCAGAAAGAAAGGGGAAATCAGCAGTCAGTGTAATTTCAACATCAAGAACAATACTCTAATAAATTAAATTGCCACTTTAAAAGCATTTGGAGGGTCAGTGAAAAAGAAACAGACAGGAAAGATTTGTTGCAAGCAAAAGTTTGTTAAAATGCTGTGTTTTCTTTAATAGAGTATCTAGCCTGTAGCAAAACAGGCACTAGGGAATCTGTGGGCACTATCTTACAGGACATTCTCATAGATAGTGTACAGAAATATTTTGTTCTGGCCTCACTTGCTACACAGGAGGTGCACAACAGATTTTAGAAATTAATCCTATAGTTACCTTTATTTGGTTTTAAAAAAAAAAAAAAAAAAAAAAAGACAGATAATATAGAATTCTGCCAAGTTCTGGCCAAAATCTGATCTTTTTAAGCATTAACATCTGCAGAAAGGTTAGATCTGTTGCTGACTTTGATCCATTCTTGCAAGGCAGCTTAATGCATCTCTTGATGCCTGCACGTCTTTAATTCCAAATATTTATCTTCTGTTGGATTTATTTCTGACCACTTGAATTTTACATTTCCTCACAGAGCCCCTCTGACATATTCATCAGCTATAGAATTCAGATGCCACTGTTCTTGATGCTTCCTCCTGGCATCATGGGGGCGGCTTTTAACTCATGGTACACTTATTTATTACTCAAATAAACTATCTAATGCACTATGTTTATTCTTTTAACCATTCTACTGTGGTGTGCTTAAGTATTTTCCAGCTTCATTTTAAGGATTTTTTTTTTCTTAAATACTTTGCCTTTGCTTTCATGGTTTTATGCCTTTGGACACCCATTCTGCAGTTAAGATCTCTATACTAATCTTCACTACTGTGACAGAGAGTCATCTGTAATTACTTCTTAAATCAGATCTCATTTGTTACCTAGGACGAAAACTCTGGTGCACCAGCAAAGTCACCTACTTCTTAAAGCAGGAATTTGTGGTAACAAGAATTTGCTACTCTTAGCTATATCCTTCAGTGGTATTTGAGCCACTAATCCTGGGTATTTGAAGTGATCTATTGCTACAAATTTACTTCTGTTTGGACCCTTCTTTGTGCACTTCTTTTGCAAGGATCACTTTTCTACAACAAAATGCATTGAGACTTGGAGGTAGATCAAAATTAAGTCTATGGCTCATGTTCTCAGCTCTCACTCCTCAGAAACTTCATGAAAGTAAAACTGTATTGAATTGAAGAATAAAGATTAGAAAATATACTTGAGACTATGGAATCTGTTTGTTTTGTCAGTTTTCTATTAGAGTTCAGGGAGGAAAAAAAACCCTCTATCTGCCATCCTCCTCTGTGTCTGCTGTACCTGTAGAATTTAATTGCTGGGTATACTCATGGGTGTTCTCAAACAAGAACCAGCATGGTTGTTGACGCAGCCCTCATGCAGCTTTTTTTTACATTTATTAATACAAGACTTGTGCAGAACTGGGTCACTTGAACCACATACAAAATTTGGATCACAAATTGCAAATTACACAGAGTATTGGATATTCTGTTTACTACTATGTGTATTACAGGCATATTAACTAGTATTCTAGTTGAACTCCATCTCACTTTCCCATCTTCCAATACTTCTGGTACTTTGTTAACTTCGGGTTTCACAGGGAATAGGTGAGAAAGATCATGAGTCCAGGAGCTGGACTCGATGAACCTGATGAGTTCCTTCTAACTCAGCATATTCTCTGACTCTGTGATTCTGAATTTGACCTATTTAATTTGAACAACTTAAAAAACCTTCATATAAAACACCCTGGATCTATCACCACACCTGCTATCAGAGCCTCTCCATTTTTGGAAGATGAACTGAACAAGAAGCACATATCCGGTCAGGGCAGCAGTGCTTTCAGAAGCAGTGAAGATGCAGGCAGACTTCCTGAGCCAGAAGGGTTTTTTCCTGCACACAATGAGCCACATAAAACAAAACTGCCAAGCAGGTTACATCAAACACAACTATTCGTGTAGTCAGACATTGTCAATGATGACAAAGACAGGATTCCTTTGAGCATCATGTCTGGCTCTGTGAGAAGAGTTCTGCAAATGCAGGTGGGGCAGCTCAGCAGCAAAAAGGTATTTCTAGAATGGGAAGTACAATATTAATGGTGAGAAGTTCAGCCCTTATTTCATGAGATGATTAGTGTAACCATGTTGTTGAACAAGTAGAGGAGAATAATTAGTCATGCGGAGATCCAAGTATAATTCCCCTATCTCAGTGCTCTGACAGCATGTTGGGACTAGAAAATCAACAGCAAGCAAGCTTATTTAGGAAATAAACCAAATAATTTTGATAGAAAGTAGCAGTAGACTTTTTATGGATACTTCCTCAGCTGCATCAGTGGCACTGAAGGTGAAAAACATACTCTCAGCTGTCCTGGTTTCAGCTGCAATAGAGTTAATTTTCTTCCTAGTAGCTGGTACAGTGCTGTGGGTTTTGCATTTAGTATAAGAATAATGTTGATAACACATGGATGTTTTAGTTGCTGCTGTGCAGTGCTTACTCTAAATCAAGGACTTTCCAGTTTCCCAAGCTGTGCTAGAGAGCAGGCACAGAAGTCAGAAGACAGCATAGCCAGGACAGCTGACCCAAATTAGCCAAAGGGATATTCCATACAACAGAATGTCATGCCCAGTATATAAACTGTAGGGAGCTGATTGGAGGGGATGATTGCTGTTCTGAGCTGAGCCGAACATTGGTAAGCAAGTGGTGAGCATTTGTCTTTCCTGGGTGTTATTTCTGTCTCTCTTTTTGCTACCAACCTTTTCATTACGAACATAATTTTTTATAATTATTAATAATATTATGGATATTATTGTTATATTTTAATTACTAAACTGCTCTTATCTCAACCCATGGGTTTTATCTGTTTCTGATTCTCCTCCCCATCCCACCAGGGCCAGTGGGCACTGAGCAAGCGGCTGTGTGGTACTTAGTTGTTGGCTGGGACTAAACTATGACATCCACACATTCAGATCTCCATGCTCTAGATAAAATGGAAGGAGTAATTGTGTTGCAAGCTATTGCAAATAACCACAGAAGACAAAGACAGTGTTAGGTGATCTAGCAAGATGTGTAATATCTGGGTGTCCCACAACTCTCTCTTGGCCATGCTGACAGAAGCAGACTATGGTACCTCAAGTCCCCAGCACACTGAGATCAACAGACTGATCCATCAGCCACTGCGGACTATGCCTTCACCCTGACAGCCAAGCTCCTGAGCTCATCCATTAGCAATCTCCATTAAGACGTTTTCAACTACTGCTTAAGTTACTGTCAAGTGGTGGCTGAATGTATGTGCTTATCCAGCTCAAAGAAAGATCACTGGTTCTCTGTCAGACTTGATTCTACTTGTAGCTTTCCTACATTTTAAATTTTACATATTTTAGAGTAGCTATGTTGCAATCATGAGGAACTACATCTCTTTTCGCCTCCCTACTTTATCTAGCACTGATGATGGTAGGTTATGTCACAATAGGGGCTCTTTGGCTTGAGAGAAAGAACACAAAATGTCTGCATAGACTTAGATCTGTCAAAAGTTAGTGACAGAAGGAGAGAAGCCAAAGATACTTCAAATCACTGACAAGTAGAGTCAAGTAGCTCCTTGAGTTCAAGCATACTTGGGGTAAGACTTGATTTTAGTTTTCAAACTTGTGATAGATTTGGCATAGAAAAGCATACAGAAGCAAATGATCACTCCCTTAAGGTATGCACATCACCTTTATGCTCAATTACATGATTCTGAGTGCTGAAAAAGCACATTTTTGACTAAACAGCTTAAGTTCATCAATGCATGTCCTGAAGTCAATGTTCATGCTGTGTCCTTGGATATGCTGAAGTCCTGGATGGCAGCTGTGACCTGATACTGTGACAAGGAATAAAGTCTGATGTCTTGAGTAATGTCAGGTGGGTTTCACTTTCCTATCCTAAGCTAAAAGCTCACTTTTACAGTGTCATCCAATAATCAGACCTGATATGGTAGCAGGGTGGGGGAGTGCATGGGCCCTTGTCTAGAGTCACAGTATTGCATACATTCTGTTCAGAATAAATAACTGCTTGGTTCACTGCCTGAGACATGCCTGCTTTTTCATAGTAACTGCCACAGAGTGATGACATAAGAAAATTCCAGGAGAACATCGACTGAGTGAGAAGCAGGTGTAGTGGGTAGAGATGCAGTAGAAGGGAAGGAGAGCTTTGTATTTCAAGCTTGGACAAGTTAGGCCCAGGACAGGTAGAACTGAAGCATTCATTTTTACCACTGGTCTTCCTGAAGGAAGGATTTTTAATCCAGTCCTGTACTGTCTGAGCTCCCCCAGGCTGATGCATTTGCAAAGAGAAGACACTACAGTAGGAATTGTGTCTCGAGCTCCCATGGTGTTGTCAATAGATGTTTTCTACACAATCCAAGTAGGTCAAATACCTCTGACTTGGTCCACTTGGGATCATCTTGAACAATGCTGAAGTGGCCTGCTCGCCAAACACGATTTCCACTGTGGCTCTGGTCCAGGCTCTGTCTGATCAGTAGTGCTATGCCATCACCAAATCCTTTAAAGCTGCTGTTGATGGAGTTGAGACAGTTTACAAGAAAACCACCAGAAATAAAAGAGGAAAAAATATGCACTCAAACCTTCATTTATTTCTTGGAAACATTTGAGTCCCATGACAAAGCAGCATCAAAAGCACAAAGAAAGCATGAAAGAACTGACAAAAGAGCCTTTGGTCTGGCAAAGAAGCATCATTCAGAAATATGGCTGTCTGTATTTGATCTTACAAATCCTGCCAGATAAAAATTACTCCTGCATATGTTTAATTAAATATTCTCACCACCACCCCCAGCTTCAGTCAAAAAGTGTGGTCTTATACAAGTTCAGAACTTTGTGTTTAAGGGCTGCATTTTTAATCTAATACAAGGTACCCGGCAACTGGACTTACAGTTTTGTGAAGCCACCACCTCATTACTATCTCTGCTGTTTGCAGCTGCTAGTCTCTTGTCTCTCTGTCCAAATGCAACCTATTTAAGTGCTGTCAGACAGTACAGAGGGTAACCAATGAAACTAGAGCATGCAGACAGCTGTCTCTCCCTCCCCCTTCACACTCACTCTTTTTTTTTTTTTTTTCCCTTTGTAAAGATATTTGGGTGTTGCTGTTTCAGCCTTATAAGCCTCACTGTGCTCTAGAGAGCCATGCCTAAATAGGTTCAAAAATATCAGTCAGTGTGTTAGGTGAAAAATCAATGAATGCTAAGGACAGCTTAGAGAGCAAGCCAGAAGTGACACAGAAGATATAAGATAGTTGGAGAACTTAAAAAGGAAAAAGAAAAAAAAAAAGAATACAAAATACAGGTGGGGAGTTTGGGTGACAGAATATTTTTAAGGTGGAGAAAAGAGTGGGTATTAGAATCAGGAAAGAAAGCAGCAAAAAATAACAGGAAAACCAATTACATTCCCACATGAAGAAATTGGAGAAAATAAGGACAATGAGAAAACTAGGAAAACTGAAACAAAATGTTGAGCTGATAAACAAGAGAGACAGAAAATGCACATATGGATATAGAGAAAGAATAATTAAAATATCAAAAACCAGGAGCTAAGCTGTTTTAGTTAAACAAAATATATACATGCTGTGAGAGATGCCAAGCAGTAGAGTTGTGCAAACCAGCCACCCTCATGTGATACTACGCCTGAGCCACAACTTGCCAAGAACCTCCTGTTTCAGTGGGTCTCTGGTCACCCACACACTTCCATGATGTGCTCTCTTCCTGGGTGACAACACACTTAAAGTTCTGAGCCGGAAAGAAAGAAGTAGACAAAAGCTTTATGCTTATTTTTTTCCTGATACTTTTCTTCCATACATTCCCATTGCAATCGGGACTCTTGTGCCAACACACACACATCCTCTATTTCCATGTAACTCAACAGGCGACTACTGCTGACTTCTACCAAAGCCCATAGAGAACAATCAGTATCAGGGTGCAGAGGGAAAGTACTGGTTCATATGGGAACAATGCTGAAAGAAGCAGATATAGAAAGCTTAAGCTGGTAGAATTTGAGCAAGAGTGACATTTGGGAAAGAGTAGGTGGTATACGAGTAACTGTGGATGGTAAAAATAAAAAATTAAAATGATGCCCCTACTGAAACCACCTACACCACCACCATCTTTTATCTGTCACTTCAATCACTTGCTGAGTTGAGTTCCAGTGCCTCATCACCCTCACAGTAAAGGGTTTCTTCCTAATATCTAAACCTTTTTCAGGTTGAAGCCATTCGCTCTTGTCCTGTCACTATATGCTCTTGTAAAAATTCCCTATCCACCTTTCTTGTAGGCCCCTTTCAGCTACTGGAAAGCTGCAAATAGGTTAAACCTGAAGCTGTCTCTTTTCCTGGCTGAACAAACGCAATTGTCTCAGCCTTCCTTTGTAGGAGCGGTGCTCCATCCCTCTAATCATCTTGGAGACGGGTGATCTTGCAGTTAATAGGTGCCCTGCGTTCACTTGACAAAGAACATGGGTACACTGTATTGAAAATTTAAACTGACAGATCTGCACATGTGGACCATTGCGATCAGTTTTTTTCCAAATGCGAGTAGGGTTAACAGGCTTTGCCACGGGAAGCTGGTTATTGCTGATGCACTATTTTTTGCACCACGCCACAGCCGCGACCAGCTTCGGCTTGCCCAGCCATCGCTCCAAACCGGTCAGGCACAGCGGGGCCGGATCCGCAGGCAACAGCTGCACGAGCGCTGCAGGCCAACAGCACCGTCGCGATTCATCTGGTTTTAATCCAGCGACGGCCAGCCTAGACCGCCACAGGGCGCTGGGGACTGACTCCCAAGCTGTGGATCTGCAGCGAGGCGAAGCGGCGCGCTGCGCGTTCACACGCCCTGGCCCTGGCCCTGGCCCGCCCCCGCTCTCCCGGCCCGGCCCGGCCCTCGCCGGCGGCACCTGCCGGACACGGCGCCCCCGCCGCCCGCGCTGCGCATGCGCCGCAGCCAGAACTACATATCCCGGCGTGCCGCGCGCCCGCACTGCAGCCCCCGAGCCAATGGGGAGGAAGGAGGCAGCTCCCGCCTCCGCACAGCAGGTGTGGAGGCAATCCCGGGGGCCCGGCCTTCCCTCGCCCACCTCGGGGCCAGCGCGCGGGCAGAGGGCGGGCTCGGCAGTCTGTTACACAGGAGCAGCGCGGCGGGGCAGGGAGCAGGCCTTGGCTCCCGTATGGGAGCCGTGGAGCTGCGCCCTCCCCGCTCCGCGGGCGGCCGGAGGGAGTGGGGGGGGGAGCGGCGCCCCGTGAGCTTCCCGCGCGCCGCCAGTTACGAGCGCGCGAGGCGGGCGGGCGCCTCCGGGTTGGCCAGCGGCCGCGCGCAGCCCCGCCCGCCCCCCCCCGCCGGATTGGCTGGCGTCCGGGACGCGCGCGCCGTCAGCCACGGGCTCGGTCGGCGGCGGGCCCGGCCCGAGGCCCCGCCCGAG
>JAWWEE010000074.1:30543035-30749595 GCA_035221455.1 Xenops minutus
CCCCTAAAGCATCGGCGGCCACTCAGTGGCCGCCGATGCTTTAGGGGGCAGGAGGAGGAGGAGGGTTGTGGGTGGTTTTTTCCTGCTGTCTCTGGGAGAGGAAACCAAACCTCCCCTTTTTGGGTGTTAACTCTCCAGCCCCCATGGGTTGGGTTTCAAACCACGTTTCTTAGGACTCATTCTTTTGTAATAATGATTTGTACTGTTGTTCTTCTGAAGAGGCAAAGGCAAGCTGGGAACCGAAAAGGATATGCTCGTAGCTTTTGTTATTGTATACATGAAGGTGAATAATTAACCTGTTACACTTGATATTTTTGCAGATCAAAAGAAGGAGGAAACTATGCCCACAGAGGGAGAGAAATCTCCCGAGGCAGAGAATAACAACAATAATAATAAAAAAGGGAAAACTGGAGGCTCACAGGTAAAGAACACGTACCCGAATAGGGAAGTGCCCTATTAGCATTTAAAATGAAATGTTCGTCTAACAGCATTTCCGGCTCAGGGCATCTTTCTCTGGGTTGGATGAAACACAGTTGGTTGGGTGCAATATTTTTACTGCCTGGACATGTTTATTTGATTGCATTTTGCAGGAACAGCTTCTTTACATGTAATACGAACATTTATTAATTTTTTTCTTTGTTTTAGAAGGGAAAAAAAGACTGAATTGAATGTGCAGTTGAGGTCCTAGCTGTCACATATTCATTGATAATTGAGGACTTTTTATGTTTAAATATTATTAACAGCAATTCATACTTCCTTGTTCAGAGCTGTATCGTTGGTCTCTGTGCAGAAGCACTTTTTTTTTTTTTTTGCTTCCTGTACAAACCTTAATGCTCACTTCTGGTGGTTTAAACTCATGCTCTTCTGAATTCGTTATGTTCTCCCTCTTTATGGACAGGATTCTCAGCCTTCACCTCTCGCTTTGTTAGCTGCCACTTGCAGTAAAATAGGAACTCCTGGTGAGAATCAAGGAACTGGACAGCAGCAGATTATTATAGACCCAAATCAAGGTTTGGTGCAGCTTCAGAATCAGCCACAGCAGTTGGAATTGGTAACAACTCAGCTTGCTGGAAACGCTTGGCAGCTTGTTGCTGCTGCTCCTTCTGCTTCAAAAGAAAATAATGTTGCTCAGCAAGGATCTTCTGTTGCCTCAAGTGCAGCAAGTCCCTCCAGCAGTAATAATGGAAGTGCATCTCCTTCAAAAACCAAATCAGGCAATTCTTCTGCAACAAGCCCTGGACAGTTTCAAGTCATTCAAGTACAAAATCCAAGTGGTAGTGTCCAATACCAAGTGATCCCACAGATTCAGGCATCAGAAGGTCAAGCCAATCCATCTAACACTACAGGTCTACAAGACATACAGGGTCAAATTCAGCTTATTCCTGCAGGGAATAATCAAGCTATCCTCACAACTGCAAACAGGACAGCTTCGGGGAATGTTATTGCTCAAAACCTAGCAAATCAGACAGTTCCAGTCCAAATTAGGCCTGGTGTTTCCATACCACTGCAACTGCAAACTATTCCTGGTACTCAGGCACAAGTTGTGACAACCTTACCTATAAACATTGGTGGGGTAACCCTGGCTTTGCCTGTCATTAACAATGTTGCTGCTGCAGGAAGTTCAGGACAAGGTGGCCAGTCTGCTGAGAGCGGAGTTTCCAACGGAAACCAGCTAGCATCTACACCTGTCACTTCTGCCTCCGGTAGTACCATGCCAGAGTCTCCTTCCTCATCTTCCACTGCTACGACCACTGCCTCAACATCTCTGACTAGCAGTGACACTCTGGTAAGCTCTGCAGAAACAGGCCAATACACAAGCACAGCAGGCAGCAGTTCAGAGCAGGCAACTGAAGAACCTCAAACAACTGCTACAGACTCTGAAGCCCAAAGCTCCAGTCAGCTTCAGTCCAATGGACTACAGAGTGTGCAGGATCAGTCAGGTTCCCTTCAGCAGGTCCAAATCGTAGGTCAGCCTATTCTGCAGCAAATACAGATCCAGCAGCCTCAACAGCAGATTATTCAGGCCATTCCTCCACAGTCATTTCAGCTCCAGTCAGGGCAGACTATACAGACCATCCAGCAGCAGCCTTTGCAGAACGTTCAGCTGCAGGCAGTGAGCCCAACTCAGGTGCTCATCAGGGCTCCAACTTTAACACCATCTGGACAGATCAGCTGGCAAACCGTGCAAGTTCAGAATCTGCAAAGCCTTTCAAATCTTCAAGTTCAGAATGCTGGGTTACCCCAACAACTAACCATTACCCCTGTGTCTTCAAGTGGTGGCACAACCATTGCCCAGATTGCTCCAGTGGCTGTTGCTGGTACCCCCATTACTCTGAACGCCGCGCAGCTTGCTTCAGTACCTAATCTTCAAACAGTAAGTGTTGCCAACCTGAGTGCTGCAGGAGTTCAAGTTCAAGGAGTTCCTGTTACCATTACCAGCGTTGCAGGTGAGTGGTCTAACAAAATTTGGGGTTTGTTTCTGTTTTTTTTTGTTTTGTTTGTGCTGGGTGATTGTGTTTTTGTGGGGCTTTTTTACTATTGCAAGAATACCAGATGGTTTTAAATTATCGCTTTCTTCAGAATTTTCTGTAATAAACATTAAACCCTTAATTGTGAGGAAATCTCTTACACTTATAACTAAAATTCAGATTTTAAAATAGCTGAAATTTTTGCTAAACATTGAGCTAATATTGCCAGCTACGTCAATTGAAATGGAACTGTTTGTCTTTGATAAACTATACTTAAATGATTCTGTCCTCCATCTTACTAAAGCTTGTAGGCTGCAGAGGCAAAGATGAGATTTTACTGTTAGAACTTTTATAGGTTTGAAAAACAACAAGAAAAACCTTTTTCCAACCAGGCAGTGTTCCTAATCTCTGTATCAGGGATGTAGAATGAGAAAAGTGACAATATGTGAACTGGGATATCTTGTGTTCTGGCATGCATTTGTATGGAACTACTCGTTGCATTCTACACTAGCTCACTAATTGTTCCCTTAAAAGTTTAAATTCTGCAGAGATTGAGTGGAATAACGTGTGCTCATGCACAGCATAGTTTCTGTGACATCTCTTTAAATAAAAATAAAAACAACTGGTAAACTGTGCCTCAGTACTTGCTGATGAACTTTTGATATGTATTATGAAATGCCTGTTTGGTTATGCTGGTCTAGTAGTTGGGAAAGGAGCTATTAAAGGGCTCTAGGCTGCATAACTGAGCTTAGTTCTATGGTAAATACCGTGCAAGGTCTCTTCAGTGTCTCACAAGGGCAACTTTATATGTAAAATTTTCCAACTTTTAATGTTTCAGATAAACCTTGATTTAGGTAGGGGTTTTCTTTGCCAACTTGATAACTGCTTGCATAAGCTTGGGTTTGTCATACAATTAAAGTCTGCTGTTGTAGTAGTTACAGTAAACTCTTGTCTTAAAAACCACCTGACTACAGGCGTAGTTTTTTACTATAAAACTGTAAGAAAAAACCTTATGTTTAACTACTGTCTAGTCTGCATAAGCAAATGTTAGTATCATATTGACTTTTAGACTGCTTGGGTTCTTTAATCCTGTGTTAACAAATGTTTAACTGGGCAAAGAATTGTGCTCTTTAATAGAAATATTTTTGAGGAGACTAAACGTTTGATAATAAGAAATTTGCCATTGGGAGAATTTCATCTGCTATGGTACTTTTTGGCATTTGATGGCACATTGAAATACTAAGAGCCAAACCAGGATTGTTTAAGGAGTATCACAGAAATGTTAATCTGGGTAATCAGAATTAAAATCTTGACCTGGTGTTTAGTAATGGTTCAAAAAGAAGTTTTGGTTTGCAGGAGCTGAACAGCTGCTACCTCTTGTAGTCCTTTTTGCCTTGAAACATTTTTTTTCTTGATGGGAGGGTGCTGGTTGACCATTGTTACGAGACAGGAATCTCTGGTTTGATACTGGAGTCTTCGTAGGAAACCTGCTTTGGGAACAACCTAGATTTGGGGCTACAGGAAGAACCTTTCTGCATGCAGTTTTTTCCCTTCTTACTAATGGTGTACAGGTATTTAATACACTCTAGCAAGTATTAGAGCAAGAGATTATGAGTCTCATCCCTCTCGGTTATATTGACCTTACCTCTGTTCACATACGATGTCTTTTGGAAAACAAAGGGATTGAGATTTGTAATTGAGGATGAAAGAAGGGGAATGAGTCACAAGCATGGTCCTGGACAAGCCGAGCCTTAGTCATACAGTGTTTGTATGTTAACTAGACTTAAGCTTTGTGACGATTGAATTCCTCTCCACCATTCCCACTTCCCTGCACCCTGCTCCAGGTAGGCCTTATGGCTGTTTCTGTAGCACTTCTAATTTTATGCTGACTGCAGTGAATCGTAGAATCATAGAAGAGTTTGGATTGAAAGGGACCTTTAAAAGTCATCTAGTTCAATCCCTCTGTAGTGACCAGGGTTCAACTAGATCAGGTTGCTCAGAGCCCCATCCAACCTGACCTTGAATGTTTGCAGAAATGGGGCATCAACCACCTCTCTGGAAAACCTGTTCTAGTATTTTGCCACTCTCATTGTATAGACCCTCTTCCTTATGTCTAATCTAAACCTACCCTCTTTCAGTTTAAGGCCATTTCCTCTTGTCCTATCGCTACATGCCCTTGTAGAAAGTTCCTCTCCAACTTTCCTGTAGCCCCTTTAGGTAGTGGAGGGTGCTATAAGGTCTCCTCAGAGCCTTTTCTCCAGACTGGATGACCCCATTTCTGTCAGCCTTTCCTCACAGGAGAGGTATTCCACCCTTATAATCATCTTCTGAGGTTTTCTCCTTTCCTTAGTCTAAAAGGTACTATTGCTCCTCCAAGATAGGAGGTTTTGGAGAAAGAACAAGCTTTGTGAATGCAAGAGATTAAGTTAAAATTTCCTTCTCTTAGCTCTGCTTCTCTCTTGTGAAACTTCCTAATGCTACACTCTGGAAATGGGAGACATAGTACCATGGAAAGGAAAGTGAAGACCATGATGTGCAGTCCTTAATGCTATATTAAGATTTCAAGGAAATAATGGTTATGAAATAGAAAATTACAAACACGCTAAGACCTAAACGTCACTTGTCACTTAAAAAGAGTAAGCCTACATGATCAGGGCTATTAACTGCCTCAGATTTGCTGGGGTTTATTTTAAATGGGTTTTTTTCATTATTCTTACAGCAAACCTTTTGATAAAATAAACAGCTGTTACCTCAGTGTCTGCAGGTATTTTCATTCATTTCTGCAGTACCTGAGCTTGCCAGTGTGAAGTGTCTTGAAAATAAATTGAACTATCCAGAAGTGGATCATTCACCAAAACTGAGCAGTAGAAGTAGGTGTTAGAAATGAGCCATATGGAGGATATCCAGAAAATGTTAGGGAGAAGACATGCATTGATCGAAGTGCTCTGACTTTGTTAGGGGAAACAAAAGTTACTTTGTCCTTCAGTCAAACCTCTTTGATCAAGACAGTTGAGTTTCTAGGAAAAAAGCTTTAAAAAACACAATAAATAATTGTTCTTGTATTTGTGTCATGTTTCTGTTCCGTGAATAGTGGTTTTCCTAGTTATTTCCACAGTGAGGTAATTTAGGTACTTTTTTTGTTGTCTTTTTGGTTTTTTTTCTTTTGTCAAACGGATTCTAAATTCCAAAAGAGAAAAAATTTCACATTGTGAGGAAAAAATATTAAAATCACCGAGTAAATACTATATTTTGGTCTGCTTTTTATAACCTTTGTTACTCAAAATCTACTATAAACCCAGAAAGATATATGTGTATTTGGGGAATTTTTTTGTGTGTTTTTCAGTTAAAAGTTCAAACACTGGTTTTGGTAAGTATAATGCTTTGGGTTATATGTTGCATGTAGTCAAAAAGCAAGACAAAGCAGAGAAGTTCTCACAGCCTTTCGTTTTCTGGCCTGAGGGAGAGCTCCTTCAATATCAGTGATGCAGAGGAAAGTTACTCTCACTGTGAGAACAACTGAGCACTGACACAGGTTGCCCAGAGAAGTTGTGGACTCTTCATCTTTAGAGATATTCAAAAGCTGTGTGGACATGGTCCCGGACAACTTTCTATAGGTGGCACAGCTTGAGGAGGGTGGTGGGACCAGATGCTTTCCAGAGGTCCCTTACAGTCTACACCATTCTGTGGTTCTCTGAAATTTTGTTAAGATGTACAAAGTGTCAGTCAAATGAGTAATTAAATGTACAGAAGAAGGCTGGATGAGAAGATAAAAACTAAGTTTCTGAGCCTTAAAACCACATACTCAAACAATTATTTAAGAGCTAATCAAATAACAGTCTACATAAAAGCAACTGTGTTTACTTGAACAGTGATCTACAAATACCAGCCTTCCTGTGAGATCAGTATTGTCATGGCCTTTTAAAAAGCAAGCTAGTTCTGTACAAAGTAAACTACATTTCTTTTATGCTATGTGAGTTGTTGTTTTGTACATGATTGCCTGGGGAAGAGGGCAGCCTGGAATGTTATAGGTGGTGACCTCCCTAATTTAGCCCTTGTGAGCTTGGGGACAAGCAGGTACTGCACAGTACCCTTGCTTTTTTTCAAGGCTTCTGCTGTGAGAGTTGCAGATGCAAAATCAAAGGATTCCTATACGTGGTTCCCATTCCCTTCTTAACATAAGGTATATTTTGCCTTTTTAAAGTTTATTTTCAGGCCCTTCCAATTGTGCAGATGTTATAATTAAAATATAAAAAAATTTACTTTAGTACTAGATGATTCTAAGAAAAATATATAGTTCATAAAACAGTTTCATTTTGGTGCGCTAAATGGTTTTGTTTGGTTGGTTGTTTTTCAGGTTTTTTTGTCCCTCAGAATAAATCCCTCTTTCTTATGAGGATAAAAGTAACATCAAACTCCTATCTATCTTAGTTATACGTCTTGAAGTAATTTTGTTACATGATGATGGAGGTATTTGTCCCACACAAAAGTGAATGAGGTGACTTTGTTTTAAAGTTGTGAAAAATATTACTTGGTGTTTTACATATACTTGTTCCAAGCTTTTTTACTTGTTTTAGGCAAAAGTCACCAGATTTCATCATCTTGCAACACAAGTTCAAGTAATTGTCTTTAAGATGAGTGGCCTGAACTATGGGAAATTTGGAGTTCATCCACCAAAATAACCTGGAGCAATGACTTCTGTTCAGTGAAACAGTCTGTTGCCTGGCACTACTACAACTGAATAGTTTTAAGTCTTTTGCAGGGTATGCTGCGGACTCCAAAAAAGTTATTAATGACAATGAAATCCAATGCTGAGTGTTCTTATTGGAGTACTTTAAAAATGCAATGAGCTTTGCCCTTCTGTTTCATACTCCGTAGCAATATGACTTAGTAAGGCATTTTCCTCTTTGACCAATATTTTCACTTCACTGCAATTAGTAGTTATGCAGTTGTCAGTACCTTGAGGTCTCCTTCATTTCTTGTGCCTTTTCCCATCTGTCTGCATCCAGCTTTTGCCTGTCTTTAAGGCTTTCTCTTCCCTTTCCATCTTACTAACTCTTCTTCTGTGACAGTCACTAGTTTTAGGGCTTGCTGTTCAAAGATTGAAGACATTGTTTAGATATTATTATCCTTCTGGTTCAAAGTTTGCAATGGAGTTTGAAACATTCTACCAAATTCTTTAAATAGGAATAAAATGCATAAGATGAAATGTATGTCACTCAGAAATAGTGACTGGAAAAAGGGAAACGTCGCACCTGTTTTTAAAAAGGAGGCCCCTGAGAACTACCAATCAGTCAGCCTCATCTCTGTCTCATAAGATCATGGAAAAAACCTCCTACAAGTTATGTCAAGGCACATGGCTGACAGAGGTGATTTAGAGACAGCCAACATGTTGTCCCAAGTCTGTATCAAACATGGTTTTGCAAAGGACAAATCTGGTGGTCTTCTGACAGAGTGACTGAATAGTAGCTGATTATCATCTATTTCATTGACTATGACTTAGGTAAGGACTTTGACATAGTTACTCACTCGGAGAGATACTTGGGTTTTATAGATAAACTATTTGATGGAAGGAAGTAGCTGGAAGGCCACAATCAAAGAGTTGCTATCTCCAAATGGAGATCAGTAGTCAGTGATGCTCCTCAGGGGACCACTACTGGTAGCCATGTTAATAATACTGTGGGATGAGGTGCACCTTCAGCAAGTTTGCAGATGGCACTAAAATGAGTGGTGCAGTTGATGTGCTTGAGGAAAGGGATGCCATGCAGAGGGGCCTTGACAGGCTTGAGAAGTGGGCCAGTGTACTCATGTACTCATGTACTTCAGCAAGGCCAAATGAAAGATCCTGCACCTGAGATGGGGCAATCCCCAATATCAATAGATTGGGTGATGAATGAATGGACTGAGAGCAGCTCTGTGAAGAAAAACTTGGACATATTGGCAGATGAAAAATTGGATATGTGCTGGCAATGTACCCTTGCAGCCCAGAAAGCCAGTTGTGTCCTGGCTGCATGAAAAGAAAAAAGATCAGCAGTTCAAGGCATGTGATTCTCCCGCTTTTCACCACTCTTGTGAGACTCCATTTGTAGTACTGGGTCCAGTGCTGGGATCCCCAGTAGGAGACAGATGTGGATCTATTAAACCAGGTCCAGAGGGGAGCCATGAAAATGGTAAGCGAGCTAGAACACATCTCATATGAAGAAAACAGGCTGAGAGAGCTCGGATTGCTCAAACTGGTGACGAAAAGACTCTGGGGCGACCTTCTTGCAACCCTTCAATATACAAAGGGAACTTGTAAGAAAGACAGGCTTTTTACCAAGGCCTGCCTTTAGTCACAGCACAAAGGGTAGCGGTTTTAAGCTGAAAAAGGGTGGCTTTAGATTTGATGTAAAGAAGAAATTTTTTTACTAGGAGGATGGTGAGACACTGGAACCAGTTTTCCAGAGAGGTTGTGGATGCCCCATCCATGGAAGTGTGCAAGATGAGGTTGGGTGGGCTCTTTCGTGGGTTGCAACCTAAGCTAGTTGAAGATGTCCTTGCCAATGGCATGGAAATTGGAACAAAGTGATCTTTAAAGGTCTCTGTGACCAAAGTCATTCTATGATTCTATGAATACAAGAATCAAAGATGTTTCACCTGCCTGATGGTGACTGCAGGTGATGCATACAAGATCAGTACACAGATACTCTTGCCACCATTCAGCGATCTGCAGCTCAGGTCTTCCTGAGCTAGAAGTGGGATATTTTTTGTAATATGTCTAATAGTTCTTGATGGATTTATTTTTCTCCAAATTTGTCTTTTTTGAGTCTGCCTAGTTTTTTTTTGCACTGGTCTGCAATATATTGTGTTTTAGTTGCTGCAAAAGACATGTTTTTATTTAATGTCCTCAAACTCCTATATTATGGAAACTTAAAATATCTGACTCACCTTCATACCACTCACAGTCCATTATTCTCTATCATGTATGCTAGGTTTTGAGGGAGGGGAAGGTGTTTAATCTGAGTTCCTGGAATATTACACTTATGTTGTTGAATTAAAGAAAGTGCATGTTTGTGACATATATCCCGTGGGTCTCCTTACTCATGTTAATGTTATAGTGAATATGTGTAGAAACAGAAGTTAGGGAGTGGTGTAGCTAAGCAAGGAGGGGATGCCTGTAGGTTTAAAGTAGCTGCATTATATACAAGTAGACTGGCAAATATAAACACTAAGCATGGAAGTCAAAGGAGCTGAAGGATAGGGCTTGGATGATTTTCATTTTTTAAAAATTTTTAAATAACATCCATTGTTTCCCTGGATGTTCATTGGCAAGCAGAATGCAGCAAACACCTTGAAAGAAACAAGCTGCAAGCTACGGAATCTGCAGTAAAAAGATAAGTACAAAGAACAGAGCTATATTAAAAAAACCCATCACAACCCAAACCAGGAATCTTTCTTAGTTTTTTTACTTCATGGTATGTGACTTGGCATTCTGAGTGTGTGTAGATGGGAGGAGCATAGAAATGTAGCATACTTTTCCCAAAGTCATGAAAGATCACCACTGTTCTCAGGTTGCTTTCAACTGAGAATTGCTGCAGAACCACCGTGTTCTAAATATTATAGTATTGGCATCTTTTTCAAATGCTTCAGAGTAATTACAGAAAAAGCATTTAGTCTTTTAGTGACAAAATTGGTTTGGTTATGGGATTTTCTTAAACTGAAATTCAAAATAGTGGCAGAAACAGTTTAACAGTAAACTGTGCTGATGAAAATAGACTTGCCTTGATGATGGTAACATAAAAGTATTGGTATACTGGTCCTGAACTTGATGCCTAGGGAATGCACAATATACCTGTTCAGGTAAATTGCCAACGGAGAATAACCTGGTAAAAACTCCTCATTAAAACAAGTCTTTTTTGCCTGACCTCTGAGTAGCAAGGCATAACTTCATCATTAGTTCTAAAATAAAGTGGGAAGGGGAAGCATCTCAAATACCAACTTTGCTCATAATTGCCAGGTAAAATAACTTTTTTATGAGCTATTTCTGTGCTATAAACTTCAAGAATAAAATGTAAGTTTTAAAATTTTCAGCGAAGAATATTACTAAAGATGTATTTCCACTTCAGATTATGTGGTCTTATAAGAATGTTCCATCAATACAGACAGACTCTCTGAGAATATTTAGTTTTGCCATCCCTTCTCTCACTCCCTGTTATCAGAAATCAGAGTATATAGAGCAGGAAATGAATTGGCTGAGCTTTCTTGTTCATAAAATGTTGAGCAAATAAAATTAGTAATATGGCACATCTTCAGCCTGTTAGTATTATTTTTCTTTTTTAAGGTGTTCTTAGATCTGCACTAAGCCAACCTTGTTGTTCTTTCCATTACCATCTGGCATGAGGGAAAGACAAGAAGCATATTCAAAATCTGATTTCAATAGCTTCCTCACTAATTTAAATTATGGGGTACTAAGTTTCATGTGGTTTTGGTGCTGGTACATGAAATAATCCTTACTTGGTGACTATGTTAAAAACATTTAATAGCAATGGTTATTATTGAAAAATCCAGTTATGTATGGAATGGCATGTTGTGTTCTAAGGGGAATATTAATTTCAAGTATAAACAGGGTTATTGTTGGTGATTGCCCTGTGAAGAGCCAGGAGCTGGACTCGATGCTTGTGGGTCCTTTCTAACTCAGGATATTCTATGGTCATTGAAAAACAACTATGCTTTTCAGTGGTCAATAATTTTTAATGAATAATTTAGTTAATGAATGTTGCTTGAAATATATGCTACAGAATGGGACTGCATAACAAAATGTTATTTTTATAATTAATGTTTTGCTCTTGTCTTGACACTTTCACCAAAACAGTAGCTCTGGACATCTGCAGCAAGTCTCTTGAGAAATGTAGCATCTGAGTGCACACTTAAGTTAGTTTGGGGTATGGTTATATGTTATATGGATTTCTATATGCATCCACTCTTAAGAATGGAGTTTCCACTGACATTTAATACTACTGAGAGATTGTAACAGTTGTATACCTTGATCAGGTGGTCATCAGGAAAGAATTTTACCCTAACACGCATATTTAACTTCATAGATTGGTAGTGTAGTATTAGGTTGTTGTAAAGAAAAAATTATCAATTAAGATCCTCCTGCCACAAAAACCTTGGGATACATGTTAGGTACAAGTCTGACTTTCCTTAATTAGGGTTTCAAGTGATGATGTGACCACTTTTCCCTTGAGAGAAATACAGACATTTAAGAAATATGGGCTTCGATTGTCTTGTTTCTTTGCTAATCAGGAAGTAACTGACAAAAATTTGTCAGTTTGTTCTGAACCAAAAGAGAAGACTAGGCATAAAGTTTTAGAGGGTTAACAGCATTACAGAAGGTATCAGAACTTCAAAGGGTTTGGATCTTAGAGATTTACATAGCCCTGCTTTTGTGATTCTATAGTATGTAGTTTTGTTGGTTCTTGTCTGATGAAGGCTGTAACAAAATTTCAGTTTTTACATATTTAATAAAATGAATTAAAGAAATTAGCCTTAATATTGGTTAACCTATCTACCCATAGGCTATTAATAAAACCAGGGCTTGTGTCTTATGCTTAGTCTTATTGCAAGTGTTTTATGAATCTTGCTTTATTCCTGATAATAACTTTTAGTTATCTTGCTGTTATTTTTTTATTCTTAATGAATTGTCAACTGCTATACAATTCAAGCTAGCTTTAAAGTCAAAAATCTTCCTTTCTGTTGAAAGGATTTTCTGTTTTCCATGTATGCATGGAAACTAATCTGTTAACTAATCTCTCCTGTGCATAGAGGCATATTTACTCTTGATCAACATAATATTTTGTATAGCCAAAATATTTATTTCAAGGACATTCATGAACCTTCTAGTCAAGTGTAAAATATGTAAGCTAGCTACACTATAATCAAAAATCCAAAAAAACCCAACCAAAAAAAAAAACATTCCCCTCCAAAATGCAAAGAGAGTACGGGAAACATTTTGTTCATGTTAGCCTACTTCTGTCCTTTCAAGATTCGTCTATTACTATTTCCTGGTAATATTCAGACACTGAATGGAGATTCCAAAAAGACACTTTCTGAGACTGTGTTTATATTTCTATATGGCAGAAGTGTGTAAGATAGAGATTTGATTTTTTGGGGGGCAGAATGGGAGGAGGTTCTATTTTATTTTGTTTCAATTTATCAGGTATTGAGCTCCTCTAGTCAGACTATGGAGACTGGCAGTCTACAAGTTTCTTTCTAGTCCTATCCCTGTTTAACAGTTAGGGGGAAAAGCTGAAGGAATGAATTGGCTGCGTTCTGTTGTGGTTATAAGCTGTAGAATAATCAGAGATTTGGGGCGAGGTGGTGGGGTAGAGGGAGATGTCCCATAAAAGTAAACCCAGAAACTTCAGTTTCTTAGATCTGCCGCTACTTGCATGCAATGTATCTGACACTTTGCAGCACAGTTGGTGCTTGGGTTTTCAGTCATCTATTGCACTAAGATTCAGTATGAAGGGAACTACTTGTGTTCATCTGCAGAGAAGTGTTCTTGAGCACTCGTCCTAAATACACTTTCTTTTTGACTGTTTATTCAATGATGATAAAAATAAAGGGTTTTTTGGAAGGGTCTCTTGCCTTTAGTATAACAAGTTATTTTTCTGATTCTGTCTTCTTTAGAATACCTAATAAATTGGCCGTATTTTCTTTCCATTTGAAGTCACAGTATTCAGAACAACCAGATACATTGCCTTGCTTTAACTGAAAGCACTACTTCGTTGTTCAAGACTAAATTTTGTGAAACTGTAGCTCTGTGGTTGATTTTTATGTTGTTTTTTTATAGGATTTTTTGTGTTGTATTTGTGGTAGCTCTTTCTTGTGTTTAATAAAGTAATAAAAAGGAAACTTGCTTTTAGTTTGATGAAAGATACTACTGGAAAACTTCTTTTCTGGCTCAGAGTACAATAGTGACCTCAGGTTGTCCTAAAGCACTTTGGTATAGCCTTACATATTTGAAAAGTCATTGAAGTAACTTTGTGAAACTTTTTGGACATTGGTTTGGTTTTGTGTTACCAATAAGATTCTTGCACTAAAGGAAACAGACGTCACTTTTTTAAAGATGCTTAAACCCCTTAAACTTTTTATTGCCTTAAATTTAATTATTTTTAGTGGTATTTTTAGCAGAAATTAAGCTTAATTATGATGCTGTTCAGTAATTTCTTAATACACTGAGACACAGGAAGCTTTTGAAGAAGAGGATAACAAGTTCTTAAAATCTTGTCAAAGTTAGCCAAGGGCAAAAGATAGAAACTTTCTGCAGTGCCCCTGTGGGAGGTAGAAAAGATGTCTAGTTGGCACTGAAAACCCTGCTTGTAGTAGCATCTGGACACAGTGCTGAAATTTGCGATGACCTAAATTTCTTTTACGAGTTGGGTGAATCCAGTTCCTCTCTCTACTGCAAATTGACCTTCTCTGCAGAATGTGTGGGTCCCTTGCATCAATGCTTGCAGAGTTTCTGTTTTGGGGAGTTCTTTTGTCATGTATTGTTTCTTCATAAATCTTTATAAATCACTGCTCTAGAATAGAGAGCCAAATTGTCTTCATACCTCATCATCTTCCATGTTAATACTGAAACTCACTGTTGTCTTCACATATATTTAATTTTAAAATATGGTTTGCACATCTTTCCTCAGCATGAAACTTCTTTCCTTGTAGATTTTTTTTTAAAAATTATCTCTTAACTATAAACTCTTGCCACAGACTTTTTTAAAATGTTAAAATCCTAGTTCTATCTTACTAAAAATGTTATATTATATTATATAGACCTGCATTATAAATATATTTAATTTTAAATATATAAAATATATAGGTATGTTATTATAAATCATCTGTATGTCTTTGTGAAAAAAGAATATTAGCATAAAGGGTGTTTTCAAGCTGACTGTACCTGGTATATGCGGGGCAAGGGGAGATAAACTTCTTTTTCGCTGTTGCTTTGCATCAGTAAGTTGTTAATGGGTGAGTTGCTGCATCATCAGCTCTGATGCCTGTAGAGCTTTGGAACTCTGCAGACCATCATTGACTTTAGCTGTGCTATAGTAATAGGCATTGAATTATGAATGTTAACTACAACCTCCTCTTTGGTTTTTAGAATGCATAGTTGAACAAATTTTCTTCTTTAGCTGCTGTGGCTCTAGGTACATTTTGCAGCGTTTCTCAGATTTTGCAGTAAGGTGCACCCTACTGAGATAACTCTGTCATTAATACTGTCATCGTTTGGGCTGCTGAATGTCGGTTGCACACGAGCAACAGGAAATCTATCAAATTGTTCTGAGGAACTAAGCACCAGAACCTAGAATTGTCCTTTTCTTAGTCTTAAATTTCTCAAATTTCCAAGATCCATTTTTCTAACACTTGACTCCCATGATTTCTGTAGATCATTAAAGTTAAATCCTTTTCTTCCCCTTCTGCCCTATTTGCCTCACAGAGTCGTTTTTCATGCTTGCTACTTCAGGTGAACAAAAATAGGAATGCAGGTGCAGTGTGTAGTAAAAGGAAACTTGACTGATGATGGATGGCCAAGCCTAATAACCATGATCATCAGCAGTCAATCATTTTGTAGGAAAATACTTCCTATGTACCATGCATTAGCTTTCTTTAATTATCTCAGTGCTGTTATGGGAGTTACTACGTGATTGAGATACCTATGTATGTGTATATACACATATATATCTGTATCTATCTATCATCCATCTATTATGCATATTATTTGACTTCAGAAGAAATACTTCAAGTTGTTGAATTTTCTTGCATGAATGTGTTACAGACTCCTGTTTGGGAAAGTATATGTGAGTTGTACCTGCTAAAATGCAGTTTGACTGCAAAATTGGAAAGAGGAGCAGGTAATGCTGAGGAACAAAGGATGTGTAATCCTTTATCTTGATAATCCTGTATCTTGCACTAATAATTAATGCATTTACTTAATGTCTTCAATGGGGAAAAATTGGTGACTAAAATCATGCAGGTTCTTCTGTCTGAGAAGCTTAAAATATTTCTAGAATGTTAATTACATTCAGTCATAATCATATATGTTGTACTGCAGTAAGTGCAATAAAGTCTTACTGCACTTGATTTGTAAAGTAAATACTATATCAGGTTTCCTTGCTGTTTGCCTTTTGTCCTGTGGTCAAGTAAATGGTTACTATCCAAAAGAGAGAGAACTTAGATCTGAGAGAAAATGAAATGCAGTGGAGTAGTTGGCATAAGTGTTATTTTGTATCAATGTTATTTTGTAATATTATGTTGTAAATTTATATCCTGACAGCGTGTACAATAAAGGTCAGTCATACACAAGTTCAGTGATGATTTTGTTAATCAAAAATCAAAATATTTCACAATTTCAGGAAATCATTATTAAAGAAACCATGGGAACTTGAGGAAAACTTTTTCTTCTAAAAGGAGGTGTAAATGTGCGCTGTCTGCTTTGAAAACTCATAGAATAACACAGATGAACTCAAGTGTGACTTTGTTCCCTCATGTAGTGATTTGTTTAGACCTCTTTCTGAAGCCTGTGTTGAAACTTGAGAGCTCTTGTTAGTGAAAGGTTTGATTATAAACGGTGAAGGTCTTGTGGTTTGGAGTACGTCAGGAAGAAGCAATGTTAGGTCATCTCATGATTGTAGCAAAATTTCTAGAAGGCTTTAAATAGTATTTTAATACCCTAGTAAGAAGTTAAATGGAATATTTTTAATAGGTCTTTTTTCTCCATCTAGAAAGTGTCAGGAGATCATTCTGTTCCTCTATAGATAACATTATCTCAACCACCTGTTTTCAGAATAAGTGGGTTTGTTTGTTGTTTTTTTTTTTCAAATAAAAAGCTAATTTGTACCTAGATTTTCTCAACTGAAAAATCAGGTGCCCTGATTTAATTTTAGTAGGCTGCTGACAAAATCATATCAGCTGTTAAGCTTTCTCAGTATCTTTCCCTGGTAGGCTTGATTGAATAAATAATGAAAATCTTTTATCTTAATAAGTACAAATAATGTAAAAATTAAAGCCCTGAGTGATCCATAGTGGATAAGTATATAGTTTAAAAAAATCAAAATCACGTACAACTCAACACTACAGCAGGTTCACTTTAAGATTTAGGATATGTTCCGTCAGTTGGGGTTTTTTTAATTTTCTGATTTTTATGATTGCTCAAGTGGTCCAAACTATATTCCTTTTATTCTCAAGATTCCTTGTTCTTTTTCTTATTTTTAACAGCTTTAACATGAGAATAGATAAATTTCTATCCTGTAGACCACTGGTGTGCTAGCTTTTTGGGATGTTTCTCAGGAGTTCAAAACAAAAATTAAGTCAAGGAATTACATTATTGAACTTCCCATTGTTTTCTGATAACTGTGTAAATCTCTGACAAAGAATATTTATTGTATATGTATGCTTCCTTCAGTTACTCTTCTGCCTAAAAAAAATAGATTTGCATATTGGCGTGGTTCTTTAAATAAGGCAATTTATATGATATTTTGAGAGTTTCAGAATCTTCTGTTCTGAATTTAGTAAGTGGAATCCAAGGGAAGGGATTTTAAAATAGCAACTCCATGAGATTAATTTAAAGAAGAAAAATCAACATTCGTATTAGAAAATGTTATAACTAGTTAATCCCATCTAAAGAGCAGTCATTGGATTACTGTTTAACTGAAAACATGGATAATATAATTTTCTGCTGGAGCAACTTTACTTGGCATACTCTTTTATATTTTTATGGTCACCTTCATAGTCATTGTGAAGAATTTCTACTCAGTTGTATCACTATATTATATTTAATAACTTGATTGAGGTTGTAGCTCAGTAGTGTGTATCCTATGCTCCAAGATACACCTGGTTCTCACATGGGGGGAAGGAAAGTTTAGAACAGACAGCGTGTGTCAGCAATGGTACTTGATACTCTGAAGAAGTATCAGAAGACCCTTGTGTGGTTGTTTGTTTCATGACTTGGAGAGCAAAAATTGGTTCGTATTGTATTAGCACAATATGCTGAGTTTTTAGAAATGCTAAACAGGCTTCCTTATAAATGTGGATTGTTCAGTTTCAGCAAGAGTTATGTGGTGGACAGTAATCACTAGTCATGGGGTGAGAAAGGAATCATCCTCCTCAGGGTTCAAGTGCCTCAATTCACGCCTTACTTGAAAAGTCTGGGTTTGGTGGCCCAGGGAAAGTTGCATTGAAACTTTTATATCATTTCAAGAAAATCAGAGAAGAAGAGAAAACAATCGTTTTCAGACAAGTTCTGACCACAGACTGGTGAGGTTACAGGACTTTTTTGCTCAAATAGGATTTTGTGACATAGATGGGGTTGTCCCTCTTAACAGATTGTAACAATAAAGGATAATTCTTAATAATGTACTTGAAAGTGTGACTGATAGTGAAAACAGAATAAAAGGCTGTAGTAGGTGTGGCCATAATATCTGCTACGTCTTTAGCTTTTGTCATGACCATTCACAGACTCGTCATTTGTAGTGCTGCTCTGTGAATTAAAGGAGTTTGCATCTTGAGTATATTTAACAGTGAGCAGATTGTGCTCCGTGAAAGACTACAAGCTGAGCAAGTTCTTCCTTTTCATTTACCTCTAGCTCACCAGAAAGTGCAACTGGTTTTCAACACGAGCAATCACATTATCATATTAAGATAAGCATTAAATATAAGAAAAATAATTGGGCTTTTTTTGACTCTGGCTATTTATAGCACACAGTCAGCATTTCAACAGCTTAACAGCCTGACAAGGAGTTGCCTCTAACTAGCACTTTCTTTGGAAGCTCTTGTGTCCTTTTCTGCCAGTGTTAGACCAAAGTACTAGATATTACTATTTGCATTTATATCATGATGTTAATCTTTACCCTATCATATGCTTTCTCAAGGATTCTCATGAGTACTTTTTTTCCCATTAGAGTATGGAAAATAAATTTACTTTTAGTACATTGGACAAGTCATGTCATTCTGAGAGATTCTCTTTGTATCTTGTTCTTCAGTCCTAAACTATCTGCATGTGCATGGTGGTAGTAGGTGGTGTGTGTTAGATTTGCCTGTCCAGGCATCTGTTGCTCCTCAGCAGTCATGTGAATGAAGTAGTCACTGTCCTGTACTGAGTTGTATCTGAACTCAGTAGCTGAGCAGTTTAGACTTCAGGGAAAGTATTCTTCCCTGTCCCTGTTGATGGTGTCTGTTATGGATGCTTTAGAAGTTGGAGTACCCACAAGAATCTCTCTGAATCATTGCCTCCAAGGGATTTCTAACTTTTAAATGAATGTTTCAATATTGAGGACTTCCAAGTCTTAAAATATTTGTAGTCTGTCCTAAGGAATTCTAGTTGCCCATTACATTCTCTCAGTAAGGAGGTATTATTTCCTTTAATTTCCCATTTGAATGAAGGCACTGAATTTTTGAAAATGGCAGCATCTAATTGTATTTTGTCCCATTTCTGTTACTGGCAGGACTGGCATTGTGTTGTCATGTTGCAGCTGGAAGTCATACCTCTGCATCAGATTTAGTTTATCATGTTATTTTCTTAGGCTGTACAGTACTAATTTTTAAAGCAAACAGTATTACTGTGCTGCTCAAGAAACTACATTTCTTACCTGTATTGGAATACTCTATTTTGCTTTAATATCAATACAGTAATCCTGATTTCCTTTGATCAAAAAGCCAATGAGATAAATGGATTTAGGCAATTAAGCTGAATTTTTCATTCATCAAATCAGTCTTAGAATTCCATTTGATCACTTCCCTGGAGAGCCTGTTCCAGTGGCCAGCCATCCTCTTGGTGAAGAATCTTTTCTCAGTGTCCAGCTTGAACTTCACTTGGTGCAGCTTCAAGCCATTCCCTTGTTTCCTTTCACTGATCACCAGAGAGGGGAGACTGGGAACTCCTCCTCCACTGTCCTCCCTTGAGGAAGGTGTAGACTGTGTGGAGGTCACCCCTCAGCCTTCTTCAAGCTGAACAAACCAAGCTGACCTCAAGTTGCTGCTTGTAAGTCTTGCCCTAAAGACATTTCACCATCTTGATCACCCTCCTCTGGACACACTCTAGTAATTTGATGTCCTTCTTATATTAAAGCACCCAAAACAGCACACAGTGCTTGAAGTGGAGCCACATTAGTGCAGTGTAGAGTGGGACAGTCACTTCCCTCCGTTGGCTTGCTATGCTGTGCTGGATGCATCCGCAGATATGGCTGGCCCTTTCAGCTGCCAGGGCACAGTGTTGGCTCATATAGAGGTTACCGTCAGCCCAAACCCCAGATCTTTTTCCGTGGGGATGCTGTCCAGCTTGTCGTCTCCCCATCTGTAAATATAACCAGAATTACTCTCCCAGGTGGAGAATCCTGCAAAACAGCAATCCCAAGAAAGCTCTGGTATATTATCTTGTTCAAGTCTAGCCCTACAACATTTCCTTTCTTTGTGAAAATTCCTTTATGGCTCAATGTTGACTCAGGACAGATTGTAAGAGAAGTGATAATTCTGTTAAATGCCATAAAGCGACTCTTAAAATTAACTAATTAGTAGCTTTTGAACGCAGGTATGTTTTCAGAGGTTATCAGAAAGACATTCATTGGCAATTGATTGAGCAATATTTCTCTGTAAAATTTTGTTTAATTTATCTCAGCTTTTGAGAAACAGAAAACCCTTGTTAAACTAATTAACGTTTCATAATAATTTGCAGTCTTGTGCTGTTCTAATAACCAATTACATGAAACAGGGCTGTCTAAGCTGGCAGATAGATACTCTGGTAGTGCTTCAGCAAAATGGTTGGATTTAATACTTTGTGGCTTCCCTTAACATTAGGTGGATATTTTTTTCTATAAAATGCATAAAGTTTATTGGTGCATTCCACTTACTGAAATGACTAACAAAAGGTGCAAATACTTTCTATTTTACAGGACAACAGCAAGGACAGGATGGAGTAAAAGTACAGCAGGCCACAATAGCTCCTGTTACCGTAGCAGTAGGTGGCATTGCTAATGCAGCAATCGGTGCTGTTAGTCCTGATCAGATAACACAAGTGCAGCTGCAACAAGCTCAACAAGCTTCTGACCAGGAAGTGCAGCCTGGCAAGAGACTGAGAAGAGTTGCCTGCTCATGTCCTAATTGCAGAGAGGGAGAAGGAAGGTAAATGTAAATTTTATCAGTATATATTTTAGCATTTTAGCTTGCCTCATTTGGGCATGAGGTTGTCTTATATTGCCTAGATTTTTAGTGCTTTTTATTAGAAAGTACATTTGTGGGGGGTTTTTTTAGGCAGGCGATTATAATTGTCTCTATTAGCATGAAATGTTTTTCCTAATAGTTCATAATATTTTACAATATAACTACTTACCTGTTTAAATATGATCTTTTTAGAAGCAGCAATGAGCCAGGAAAAAAGAAACAACATATCTGCCATATTGAAGGATGTGGAAAAGTTTATGGCAAGACATCTCATCTTCGAGCCCATCTGCGCTGGCATACCGGTGAAAGACCATTTATATGCAACTGGATTTTTTGTGGCAAGCGATTTACAAGGAGTGATGAGTTACAGAGGCATAGAAGAACCCACACAGGTTGGTCAGCCCTCTCTGTATGCATAGTACAGCAAATCTGAATCATAGTGGCCATAGATAAACAGTGGTGTCAAAGTTACCTGAAAACTACTCTTAAATGTAAATAACATAACTGTAAAACAAGGAAGTGGTAGATTTCAGTTTTCATCAATTCAAGCTGACTGTGAAATCATATAAATAAAATGGGATCTGTTTCAATGGTTCTTCTGTATCTAGGCTAGAAAAAGATGACCATTTCATCACAGATAGCTGATGTACAATACCTAGTGACTGATCTAAATTTAAGAAATGGACCAGGGTCATTATTTCCTCACTTGGACTAGCTCAATCTTTAAGAAATTTATTAACCTAGTCCATACATTAGATTTGGTCTTCTTGAGAAGTTTATTGAAGTTTCAAGTGGGAACTGATAAAGCAATTTTTCTTAACAGTTCAGATTGGAAAAGTGGACCTTTTAGAAACTGAAATTTTTATCAGCCTTCATATTTCTAGCCTTAGAAGGTTATGTCCCTCTCCCTGCCCCTCCTCTCCCAACTTACAGCACTTGATGTCTAGGTGCTAATTACATCTGAACACTGATAGGACCTTTTAGTATGTTGAATTTGTCTCTCTTCATGTAGATTTCATACATCCTCATGGAGCATTGGGATTCATGTTTCCAAATTGCCTTCCGATCACTGTAATCTAAATAACAAAAGTATTCCTTAAAAATGCTACCAGGTTGTTCTTTCAGGGTTTTTACTCTCCTCGCCCTGTTAGGTTTATTGAAGTTTATGAAAATTCTCTGGTGACCTGAAATTCAAACTTCTCACTGGATAATCACAGCATAGCAAATAACTGTTGAGAACTTCTTAGTAGTAAAGAGTAGATTGCCAAAAGTCTGTGACTGAACAGAACACACCTGGAAATGTGTCAGGTAGAAAAGAAAACACTATATGCTTTTAAAGACACTTCAAATGTTGAATAAGATCAGATTCAAATGATCGAGCAGTGTTCAGTGCTCTCATTCAGTAACATTTTGGTTTTGTTCTTCTTTTAAAAAAGGTGAAAAGAGATTTGAGTGCCCAGAATGTTCTAAAAGGTTTATGCGAAGTGACCATCTCTCGAAACATGTCAAAACTCATCAGAACAAGAAGGGTGGTGGAACAGCCCTTGCTATTGTTACCTCAGGAGAACTGGACTCTTCAGTTACTGAGGTTCTTGGTTCTCCAAGAATTGTCACTGTTGCTGCCATTTCTCAAGATTCGAACCCAGCAACCCCTAATGTTTCAACAAACATGGAAGAATTCTGAAAGGATCATTTATATGGACACCTAGTGCTGCACTTAAGTTTACATACCTTTCAGGATATGGAAGTGGGCTGGTAAAGTGGATTACAGAGCAGGAAATCATTTTTTCAGTCATGACTTCTGTAAGTGTTCCAGGTTGGAGGGTCAGCATGGGAAGTGTACACCGGTGCAACAAGACAAAAATTTCAAAAATACAAACAGCGCAAATTGATGACTGGATAAACAGATGGAGGAATAATATTTCCATACTGTACTTTTTTAGTTCTATGTCTGTATATTCTGTAATGATTTTAAGTGAACTTTACCCTCCTATTTTAGCACTGTATGTTAATGTGTTTATAAAATCAAATAGTATCAATGTAAAACAGGGTGGACCTTGACTAGGATTAATACCATTTGATGAAGGTACTTTGTTTTTAACATAAATTTGTAATATTTTCATGAGAGCATCCTTTTCCCATAAGGCACAGCAAAACTGAACACAGGATGAACATCAATGGATATATTTTAGGTTTTTGCTCAATCCATATAACACATCAGTTACTTTTGGCCATCTTTTCTCAAGTTTTGGAACTACTCAAATAGCAGCTGGATGATGCATTCTGCAAAGTGGTTCTGAGGTGGATCTCAGATTAGTTTTGACCACTACATTATAGTAGTGTGCATAAATGACAATCAGTGTTTTAATTACTTTTTGTGTAGAGAGCTAAGGTTATGTAGAATTAGTGTATGCAGTAGGAAAGATAAAACCATAGAAAGATATTAACATAAGATTTTACAAAAGTAATGTTATCTTTATGTAGGATGAAAAAAATTGTGTCAATTTCTGGTAATTCATTTTACTATATATGTCCACGTCTATGGCAAGGAGGTTGGAACTAGATGATCTTTAAAGTCCCTTCCAACCTTCATTCTATGGTTCTATGATAATGTATTTTAAAACATCTGTGGCCCATCTCTAACTCATAGGTAACCTGAATCTTAAAAACTCAATTTTAGGTATTTCAATGTTTTAATTTTGTTAGAATTTATGGAAATTAATCAGACAATTGAGTGTTGTAGCTCATTCTCCAGTATCTCCTCTCTGTAAATACTAGTTTTTTATGTTGTGGTAAATGTGCTGAGTTCGTTGTGCTTTGACTTAATAGCCAAAGAAGATAATTAATTATCACATTTTAATGAAAAAAAAAAAAGTAAGTAAACATTTTCTCTCTTTTCCCCTAAATATTACTGTATCTAATTTCTCTTCAAGGATAATACGTGGGCTGGTAATAAATATCTGTTACTTATCAAATCTTATACTGAGCTTTCAACCACAAAAGAAGCTGGGAAAAGAGAAATATTGTTATGTTTTTGCAATATGAATTTTGGTTTCAAAAGCTTGGGTACATTTTCAGATGTGACAGTGAATATAGAGGAAATTGGGAAAAAAAAAAAAACAACAACAAAAACTGCATTTTCTTTGTGAAAACTGCAGTACATACAGGGAGTAAAGATGGCCAAATATTTCATGCTCAAGTTTTTTAATTACTTCCCATAGGCATAAATGTAACCTTTTACATTTAAAGTAATTTGTTAATAAATTCTCATGACCAGTTTTTAAAGAGATTTATACATCAAAATATTTTTGACATAACTAAAGGAAGTACAGTGCAAGAAGGATAAGATATTTTGCCCCTGCAAATTATGAAAGGAAGAACGTGTGTGGTAGCTGTTGGTGTGTGGAACATAACAGATACCCTGTGCATTCCTTCAAAAACATATACTTCTCATCTGAACACTTTATCAATCTTGTGGTGTTTTCTGTATTTTTGAAGCAAAAGAAATACCAATCATTGTTTACACTGTGTACACTTTAGGCCAGCCCTTTGTAGCAAAATACTAAGCTGAGGGTATTTTATACTTTCAGTTTACATAAAAAGCTTTGAGATTAAAGAAAAGCAATTTTACACTGTGGTTATAAATTTCAAGTTTCTTAAAGCTTTTTTAGACTTGTAACAGAGTCTTTAAATTTTAGTTGGGTTTTGTACATTATTTTATATATTTTATTTAAAGTACTCTTAACTGATGTATCTGGATTTAAAACATCAGAATCAATTAGGTGTTACATTTAATACAGGTGAACATTAGGTAGTATTAACTGTTAATTTTATTATATAGGAAATGAAATGTCAAATGTATATTTTATCATTATGCTTCACAATCAGTGCTCTGCATTTCTTTATGCAAAGAAGAACTTTCCTAATGTTAATATCATGTTTCCTAAAAGTTAACAGTTTTTGTAAACTGAAGTTGCAAGCATTCTGCACAACCATTTCATATGTAATTTTTTCCATGCATACTTATGTGTGCATATAGGAAACAGGTAATTTTTAATCTGCAATGAATCCCTGTTATAGATGTATCAAAATCTAAATCTGGTTGGCTTCATAGCATCCCAAGTACATTAACTTGTGTTAGCAGGTGCACATTTTACCGCTGGAATTAGAAATATTTTGACAGTCTGTTCTGCATACCATTCTGAATCCACTTTTCTGTCTTAAAAGGATCGTAAATTTCAATGTCCTTTATTTGACTCAGTGGGATATAGCTGTTGTAAGTAATAGGGCACAGATGTGCAGTAGTATCTTGTTTAATGGCATTTCACTCTTCATTCCCTTTGCCACCGTTAAAAATTTTGCTTTATTGTAATTATCAGTGCAAAGTGTATTTACCATGGTAGAACTCCAGTGTTAGAATAGTTTTTTTCTTACAATATATTTTCTTTGGTTATGTTTGTGTATGTGTTGCCGATTACATTAGCAATTGGTGTTAAGTCATTATTTATCACATTCTTTCACGAGAGCAGTAATAAAAGTGTGTAATCTAGGAGAAAAAGTTAATTTGTCAAAGTTAAGTAAGCATGATGTTTAGGTCCTATTTTTCAATTTTATAACTGTTTTATTGTAACAATATTTGTATTTAAGTCTTCATTTTAATGCCTTGTGGTGTTTTTTTATGCATGTCACTGAATTGTCATCCCGCAAGAATTGATGTGCAGCATAGGGTATTAAATCTACATAATGATTTTGAAACAGAAAAATAGTTGATGGTAAAAATGTAAATGTTTTGCAAAAATTCCTTATAAAAAAGTTTTGTAGTAATATTTCACTTGTAAATTTTTCTAAAAAAATGGAAAAGGAAAAAAATGAGAGTAATGTTTCCCCACGTCTAGAATTTAGAAATTAATTCTGCCAGCAAAGCCTGTAAGGCATTAATCTGACACTTTTACAATGCTGATTTATATAATTTTTTGGTGGGTTTGGAACTAAAATCATGTACAAGTTGTTGCCTGCAATAACACTTTGCAAGTAACCTATTAAAATTCCCTTGAGTTTAAAAGGTTTCTTCATTTAATTGCTTACAATATAAAGCAGCAATAAATTACGTTTGTGTGATAATCTGTTCATCAAGAACACTAGAAAACAAATGCTTCTCAATGGGGAAAGGTTGGCAGCAGCTTCTGGATTTGTGTAATTAAGACCTGTACTTGCTGGTCAGCGTTTCCCAACTGGCAGACTCCCAGCAGGGAATTAAACCAGCAGATTCTAGCTCAGCATGAATTCTGTGGGGTTTGTTCAGCTCTTGCGAATGGAAGCTCTGGTTATTCCTGAACATACCAAAGGAATAACCAAAGGGAAAAATTCTCTAAGGTAAGGACCATGTATACACACAAAGATAAATAATAAAACATTAAGTAACTGAAGATAATTCAGTTTGAAAGAGTTAAGTTATAGAAATGTCAGTGTATTGCCCAACAGGAGTGAATATAACAAATAAATGGAAACCTGAAGGTACTGACTTCAACTCATAGAAGATCTTTTGAGCTTTTCTTAGTGAATGTCAACAGGCTTCTGCATTATGTTATCCTAAAATAACTTTTATGGTATACTAAATTGCTAATTGTAATGGTATAGTATTTTTTTTAAAAATACTAAAAGATTTTTTATGATAAACTCTACCATACTTTTTGCAGTGAACAAGTAATAGTATTTCACAAAATAATAAATAGAGAATCACAGAATCATTTAGGTTGGAAAGGACCTTTAAGATTGTCAAGCCCAACTGTAAACTCAGCACAGTAAATCCCGCCATTAAACTATGTTCCTAAGCACCACATCTGAACAGAATAAGGCCACTTTTCTTGTTCCATCTTCCAAAACAAGATGAAATTTAAAATCTGTGACTTCTAGCCTTGTACTGCAAGACCAAATAATCTTTCCTAACTGAGATATAAATTATTCTGTGTTTGATGAAATACCTGTTAAAATCTCAGTAACCTCTGTTTGAATGTCACAAAAACTTAACTAAAGTCAAACTATGGCATAATTCAAAGTAAATGCATCTGACCAACTAATACGTCTTTATTGGCCAGTTTTTTAGTATTGTGGCACTGACATGTTTTGAAGCAACTTCTACGTTATTGGTAGAAGACTAGTCCACCACTTAAAAAATTTCAATTATATCAGAAAATGTAACAAATTCTTAGATACGGACATTAAGTATGAATGCGCATGTTACATTTTTACTCTTTTTGTCCTTCAACTGTGATAGTTCTACTCTGTGAAGCATGAAGTGTAACACCGAGATGAATAATTTTGTTTGCAACTGTAGATTCACTACCATTGCTAGAATTATCTGAAATTACATTTTATATTTATTCCATTAGCTTAATTTCATGTCTAGCTAGGTAGCAAATACCAGTTTGGGTTTTTATCTCTATGTAATATTGTTAGTTAATATTGAACTTCCTGCTGTCACCTTCACTTCCGTATGCTTTCCGTGCCCTGCTTCCCATTCCTTTTCCTTTCCCCAAAGCTACTTGCATCATTTCTTGATATCTTGAGATTTGTCAATGCATATGGAAGTGCTGTGGGAACCTAGGGCTAGCATGTGCTATCTTTGCTTGCTAGAATAATTTCCATGGAGAGAGGACAGCAAGATACCTTTTTCTAGCAGAACAGCTTTGCTCTAAAAATGACCAGATGTTATCACAGGTGCTGTGATTGACTGATGTGGTTGTCATGATAGGCACGTTCTTCAACTGAGATAGACAGTAAGCAACCATGAGTGGGGGATCTGGCTCTGTGCCCATGCAAGTCATTTAGCATTAAAAGACATGTTGAAAAGTCCCTAATTTTGGCGTGGAATTGTCTGTCACTTCTTCAGAAGCATGTGGGTTAGATTTATAGCTTGCAAAAGACTTTTAACAGGCTCTGATATTTGTGAATTGTTCAAGTACTTATTCCATTGTTACTACTGAGATACTTTTCTGTCCAGTTGATTTTAGTTTGTTGAGTGGTTTTCATAGCAAGTAACAAAAATGAGCTCCCTCTAAATTGGCAGATAAAGGAACATAACATGACTTACATGAGCAGCAATGTGTGATGTAAGATTCATAATATACAAATTCAAAGCTTTGCCTGTCATTTCTACTTTTATATGTGGAAAATGCCTAGCCTTGAAGCATTTAAAAATTTCTTGTAATAATATTTTAGCATAACTTCTTAAAAAATATTTCAACCTTTATAGTTTCTCCTAGGAAGGAGAAGCTATTCTTAACTGAAGTGTATTGGAGATCATAAATATTCAGAGGTTTCTTTACCAGATATACATTTTACAACATTTCTAGAATTTTTTACTTTCTCTCTCCCTTGTGCTGTATGCTAGCCTAGGTTGCCATTAAGACCTTTCTCACTGCATTTTCAAATGTTAAGCTTTTTATTTGAATGATCTCTTGCTTCTTGCTACAACCATCACAGAAACATGCAGAGCAGACAAAAGAAGTACTCTTTCAAGTATTTATATTGGAAGAGTCTTTTGGAAAGTATTTGAGTTGAATTAGGTCTCTGTTCCATACCCACATATTATGGAAGCATAATGTGTCCAGGGCACAATGCAAGACACATTTACAGGGCAGGAGGTGTTTCTTAAAAAAGGTTTGTATTAGTGGTCTGAAATTCTGTTAAGTGTTAATTTTTAAGCTGTTGTAAGTTCAATACATAGCTCTATGTCACTTGAGTGTATTCTAAAGGAATGTCTTGTGACAAATTCCAGGAAGAACCCAATCTTGAAGTCTTTTGGTGTTGACACATTTGTAGAAGTTTTGAAAGATCTTTAAAGCAACTTAAAGCAAGCAGTAAGGGAAGCATGCTTTTCATAGGCCTAGATACATTCAGATTTTTAAAAAATGTAATTGAATTAATGATGTATTGATTTATTTTCATAGCTCAATTTACTAACTTAAACTACTGCTGATAGGTATTATGTATGTGTACTAAGGCATATGCATCTTTTAGGGATTATTTAAAGATTTTTGAGTTTGTTGAGCAACAACTAACTCCTTTTAGTCAGTTCTATCTAAGTCTTACAAATACATATTCTCTGCTTACAAATTAAAAATTCTAAGGAATTAATATGTAAAATTACACAAATGGGTGGAAAAAAAGCAGAGAAAGTGAAAGCCAAACCAAGTGAATTAATGTTTTCTAGTCATATGTTTTACCTTGTTAAAATTTTTGCATAGGCATGCCAGATTCTTATCTTCTGTCAGTTCGTAACAGGAAAATTCCATAACTAGATGTGGAAGAAATGTTTATTTTAATGTGAAAAAAAGGCTGGTTGGTGTACCTTTTCCCCCTGAATTCTTACATCTCCATTGACAGCTGTCTTTGAAGCTTACTGCTACTCATAAAGAGAAACAAAGTCCAAATAATTCAAGGAGGCAAGAATTACATGAGAGTGGGATGAGAAGGGTGATAAAATATTTAAGGAGGAGCGGGAGGGAAGAGTACCTTAAAAAACAAGAGACTAAAGAACAAAACCAAACCTCAATGGAATCAAAAATGGTACTGTAGGAATATGGAAAACTACTGAGCTAGAAGGAGGTGGAGGATAAGTAGGACTGTCCCTTTGCAAATACACATTTTTTTATGCTTTTGACTTTTTAATAATGCTGGTCATGTACAAGGTGCAGGCAGCTTCTTTCTGTCTTGAGAAGTCATAAGGACTCTGTAGACTCACTACTAAAAGGTCTTTGAAAGTGGAAATCCTTGTTAGTGTTTATTTTTCTAAACTGCTGGATTTGCGGATAGTGAAATATGGTTAGAAGTAGAGTCCCCTGGGAGCTGTGCATGGACATAGTAAATATCAATCATCCTGGATCTGTTACCACTGTTTACACTAGGACAAGCAATCAATTTTTACAGGTTGTCATAAAACACAGAGATTTTCTACTGACATAGAAAAAAAGTTAAATTTCCCTCAACTTTTTTTCTCTTCCTCTTTTAGCAGCATGAAACTATGCAGAAATCAATTTGGTAAGCTTGGTGGAAAAAAATACCCCAGTTTAAAAGGTAAGAGGTCAGGACATGAAATAGCAATACATTTAAGTTCCTGCTCTTAAATATAGGCAGAACTGATTTCTCTGTCTTCCAATATCAATTTACTGAAAATATTCAGAAGATGTAATTCAGATATGGTGACTATGGCTTTCACATTACATACAATCCACACTTCTACATTAGCATCTATAAGTTTCACTTTCGTTGAACTAAATGCCTGAAGCCTCTTCTAAAACTAATATTGAAACCTTTGGGTAGCTGCTTTTTTTTACACTTTCAGCTTTAAAAACTAGTTTGCCATTGTGGATCACCTAGAAACCACTATGATTGCTACTTATTATTGCTATTTAGCCAGTAATAAGGAGTGATTGCATCTTTGTTCTTCCTTTAGTTGTGATTGTTCAATATCCTCTATCTTCTGCTGGTTTTAGCACAGTAGTCTGTTACCAAACTGTTAGAATAAAATTTCTTAATCTTTTAAGAACATTAGTCTGTAACAGAATGTTATGTAATTAATTGGTGGTAGCTGACTGATCACTTGGTAATGTGCATGTTAAGAGGAGAGAGCTGGAGAGCAATGGAGTGTGTAACAAGCCAATACGTAAGAGGCATTACCTGAAAAAATGCTAAATTTAATCCTGTCTCTGTTTGATCTCTTCCATTCTCTCTAATTCTGCATGTGCCCTGCAGGAAAAAAAAAATCATCATCTCTATCTCGAGAAGATGTCCAGCAAATACACAGGAACACATGCTGTGAAAAGAAGTTGACTGAGACAAATATTTATTGAAATTAACCCCTACCAATTGGACAGCAATGTCACATGGAGGAAAATAAAAAGTGGAAATTGTTGTGAAAGATGATAGCAGATTTCAAATGTGTCACAAGTTCAGAGAAATAATTTGGGGGATTACCTTTTTGTCATATTGAAGAAATAAATATTTATGTACCACAATGATCTGTATGAATCCCTTCATTTGAATGACTTGAGAGAATGTACTGTGTGATTCCTCAGCTGAACTAACTAGACAAAGCTCTCCAGAAAGATACTACAAGCAGTTCTTAATAAGGAATGGAAAATGAGTTTTTGAAGGTGCCAACCTTTTTCATTTCAAGAAAGAAAAGCTTTTATTCTACTACTTCACTGAGATGTTAGAAATCAATATCTTTTTCACATATATCTAGTCAACTGTCACCTGAAGTCCCTCAAGATAGAATATTATGATTTCAAATTACTGTTGAATTTGTCTGTTAATCATCTGTTAGTTGTCCTTCTGTCTGGCTAAGAGATTCAAATATCCACTCTACATATTGTGTTGAATGTGTCTATTCATTGTGCCACAGCTGCAGCAGCTAACTACAAAATCTACATTGAAGCTTTCCCTCAGACTCTTGCAGAAGTGCACTGCTAGAAGACCTTCTGCTGAATATTTGAGATAAGATTTAAGGAAACAAAAGGATTATCAGAAAAGAATAAGGCAATAAAAACTTGAGGAAAAATTATGTCACTCCCTGAGGTTACAGAAGTCACGAAGATACTCTGGGTCAACGTTTAGAATTTTTAGCCCTTGTTTAATTACAGATTTTTTTAAGGTTCCTATAAAGCATGTTGTATTTGATTACCCCATAAGGACATGGAAAAATTGAGATGATAGATAGATAGATAGACAGACAGACAGACAGACAGATGAGATTCTTTCACCAGCACCTCTTTAAGTTTGTAGAGTCCTCTGGATGTGAGCCAAGAGGTAGGTTTGGCTGTGGGGAAGCCTTGGAAAAAACCCTGCACTTATATCAAGACAGCTATTTACTCTGCAGTTCTGTGATCCCAGAAAAGAAATGTCGATCAGGCTTGGCAATGAGGATCTATATTGCACAGATCAATGTCTCCAAAGAGCAAGAGAAATTGAAAGAAAAGAGTTGTCTTGCTGTTTCCTTGAGAAAGGTGGAAAGCACTCTAAAACTTGGTTACGTGCTAAATGTTGACCAAATGAAGCATGAAAAGCAAATGGATGGCACTGGCGAGAGAGCTAAACTCCAAGCCCTAGCAACACTGCTGAATTCTGGCTGACCCCTACAGAGAGGGAAGTAATCCCCTTCTTTTAGAAGAACAAAGATGCTCACAGGAAAGAAACCAGGGATAGAAGTGTAACATCTTCCGTGCTGCAAAATAATGAGAGTAAAATTCAGCGAGAACTACAGTTTCTTGCAAAAAGTGAGAAAGTGTGCTGGCTGTAAAGGTCTGTGGGACGCCTGACAGGTGGTGGATTGCTGTTGTTGGGCATTGCTCAACTTCTGAGAGAGCTGTACACACAGCAGCGCAGGGCTCTGCAGTCAGAGATTTGCCCACCTAGAGATGTTGTTTTCTAAGGTATGTTGGTAATAGAACTCAGCTTACAATTTCATCCTAGGTGCCAGCTCTTTTTCTGAAAAACAGCTCCATGATCACAAAGGTCTCCAGATGTCCATGTCAGGAATATGCACATATTTTATAAGGATGTTGTTGCATTAGTCACGTGGCAGAAAACTACTTTTTCTGAGTGGCTCTCTAGAGAGGTGCTCTACAGTTTGTCTGACCACCATGGGCTGATAGAAACCCTGGAGAGAAACCTGGCACACAACAAAGGAAGCTGGCTTTCCTTGCAGCTGACATATGGGATGTTTTTTTTCTCAAACATGCATAGATATTTTGCTTTCAATGGGTTGAAAACATATATTCTGCAAATGTCTGTGTTTTGTTTGTGCTTAATCAAATACGATTAGGCAGATTTAGCAGCTGTAAAATTGGGAGGGCAAACGCTAGTTACTTTTTTTTCCCCTCCTTTTTATTTTTTATCTCCCCTGCAAAAAAAAACAAACAAACCGAGAAGCAGTTTTAAATCCCGGTGTTTATTACACAGTGGACATAACCTCAGAAAGCAGCTGTCCTCACACCGCCGCCTAAGAAGCAGTTATTTTTCTCCTGGCCTGAAGTTTAACTAAGAGCTGCCCAGACAAAGCCGCGATCCCCCCAGTGCTTCCTGCCGCGCCTCTGTCCTTGCGTGTCCCGGGAGCGGCGGGACCTGTCCCGGGGAAGCGGCGGCTCTGAGACCCGAGTGGGAGCCGGGCACTTGTGCTCTGGTTTGTGCCTGACAGCTTTCACCTGACGGGCTGTCCCGGCATCCCCAGGGCACGCTGGGGAGCAGTCACGGGCAGACAACAAACAGTTAATTTATTGCACTTC
Organism: Xenops minutus; assembly: GCA_035221455.1. NCBI lineage: Eukaryota > Metazoa > Chordata > Aves > Passeriformes > Furnariidae > Xenops > Xenops minutus. Next base: position 30,575,977 of record JAWWEE010000074.1, read on the forward strand.
TGTGCACATTTGCGGAGGGAAAGGCTGAGACAGGGATTCCTATGTCACACGTTCCCGGCGGCGCGGGGGAGGATGCGTCAGTGTTGCTCCGTAAGGACCCGATGCTGTAAGCAGCCACGAATTCCCCCGTATCCCGCCGCGTTGTCGTGCCCTCCGCTCCCAGCCCCTCCCGCAGGGGATCCGCCGCTCCCCCCGGGGCTGCCCAGGCCGACGGACAGCACCGTCCCCGCTCCGCGCCGTCCCCGCTCCGCGCCGTCCCCGCTCCGCGCCGTCCCCTCTCCGCGCCGTCCCCGCTCCTCCAGCGCCGGGAGCAGCGCCGGCTCCCGGCTCCGACCTCGGCACCGCAGGTAGCGGCAGCGAGAGGGGGCCGGGAGAGCCATCCCCAGGCAGACGGGACGCGGTGAGAGGGGGACAGGATGGGACGGGGCGGCGAGAGGGGTGGTGCTGTGTGGGAATAAATGCCCGCGCTGGAGGCAGCGGAGCCGTGTCCGGAGCACCCTCGCAGCTCCGGGAGGCGGCCCCGGGAGCGGCAGGTGAGCGGGGCTGGGGAGGAGTGCCCCTTTTTTCCCGCGGGAGCCTCATTTTTTCCTGCGGCGGAGCCCCCCTTTCCCACGGCGGAGCCCCTTATTCCCGGTGCCGCCGTGCCCCGGGAGGCAGAGGCCGGGCAGCCGCCGCGGGTGCCTCCTGCCGGTCCGTGGGTAGCTTTGCCCAGGGAATTTAGGAGGGTTGTTCTCTTCCCCTCTCCCGGGACGGGTAGTGGGAAAATGCAATGGGTTTGTGTGTCTAAGTTCCGAGAGTTTTGGGTTTTTTTAAAACCTGAAGAGACCAGCAGCCAAGGCAGTGAGAATGGCGTCTCTCAATGAAATTTAGTGTTAGCCTGAAACTAAAAAGTTATTTGGTTATTTTTTGAGGGCACACGGTGGGACGTGGACGAAACCTCGAGATGATTCCACCGCCTTGATTTGACCAGGATATCAGGCTCAAAAATTAACTGTGTTTGTAACTCTTCTTTGCATCACCATGAGGCTCCACTTGTATATCTTATAAAATAAGCTAGATGCATTTTAAGAATAGTTTAAATCTGATAGAAACCTAGGAGTAGAAATGGTGATGCTTTACAGTGTCAGTCTTCTTCTTGATCTCTCTTCCCTTCTCCTCCTTGGACTGTGTGTGGGTTTGAAGACCACCTGTGCCATTTACTTTGACAAAGCTCGTTGATTTCTCCTGTACTATACTGGTTCTGTGACATCTGTGTTGAGAACTAGAAATACGAGAACTGTGTAAAACTCAGTCCCAGTTAAAAAGCTTTGTGGCAAATAAGTAGTTTTCATGAACATAGTGTACAATGGGAGAATCTGTGAAAACTTTAGTTGTGCATAGCACAGCTCCCCTTCTCTCCCTGTTCTTCTACCAATGGAGTCAATGCTTTGCTATGGCTGGGACTCCTGCTATTTCTCACCTCCAGTTGCCAAGGAGCATGCTGACGTCTGATTTGATTATTCCTTTGGTGAGGAGCTGCCTCTGTCCATCTTAGCACTCTGATACCATTCAGTGGACTACAGCCTCTTCATAGGGTCACTTAATGCTGTATGCACTTGTTGGTGTGACAGAGTGAACCAGTCTTTTGTTGGTATGGTCCCAGACTGCACCCAGTTTAGCCTGTATCCAGTTATGGCTTTTAACTTTCTCTGGTAAGCTAAAAGTATTTTGCTTCAATGAAAATTCAAGTTCTGTATTTCTGAGCAAGGAGTGAAATTCACAGTAACTTGTGGAGCTGCCGAGTCATGAATTACACAGGCCTAGCAAAGAAGATTCTGAAGAGTTTGTTTATTTTTGGACATAACGACATAATTTACGATCAAATTATGCTGTCAGAAATATTCTTCTGGTTCCCACTAACTTAATGAGTCATGTATATAGAGTCTGTATATAGCTCTGTTACAGTCTCACCTCATGTCCTAAAATGCAACCTTGATGGTATCTGTTACCAACAGGCTCTTTGGAAGATGAGAGACTATATAGATTGTTGGCAGAGCAGAGCACAGATGACTAGATGCAATTATGTATATTAAAATATGGCAATGATGAAAGGTGATGTGGTGTATCCAGGGATGGTTTTCAAAAGATCATGTGTATGATAATATTTCCAAGCCCAGAGGCTTGGAAAAGGTCAGTAAATATTTATGGGAAAGCTGGAAAGGCAAGTTTAGGAGGAAGAACAAGACATGTATGTATGTATGTATGTTTGTGTAGTATAGGTGTTGTGGAAAACATTCTTTGAATTTGCAACTTGCCTATTTACATACCATGCTTTCTCCACTTAATCCAAACAAAACATGCTGAGATTTTTACTTCTATGATGCAGAACTCTGATGGGCAGCTGAGGCTTTTCTCACCTTTAGTCTGTCTAAATGGTAATGCAACAGTGATATTGTCAAGCCAATCACCTGCATCTCGCTTGCTTCAGGTGCCACTTGAGGTGGTGCAGAAAGCTGTCTGTGCTAGGAGGAATGCCTTAAAATGGAGAACAACAGAAAAGATCTTTAGTTTGTGGAACTGTCTCAAACCCTACTCCAGCATACAGTTGCCTTCATAGAGGAGCTTTTTATAGTCAAATGCTTGTAATAAAGCAGAGGGGGGGAAATAAGAAAAGAAAAACATATTTTAATTGGCACCAGAGACAACTGATGCAAAATAACTCTTATGAAAGTGCCTCTTAAAAAAAAAGTAGCTATCCCACTCTCTGCATAATCATTAGGGATGGTTTGTTGCTGGAGGCTTAGTTCTGTGTAGCATGTTGCTCTTGCTTTCTTTTTGTTGTCTTTTGTATAATGGATGTGACTGCTGTCATCTGAATTGTTTACAGCATCAAAGATATATTCTTTCCTGTGCTCAGGTCTCCAGGGCCATCCTCAGTACAGTGCAAGGTGATGTACTTCTTGTCCAGTGAATATCATTGTGAAAGATGAGGGATGAGTCACTTCCTTTGTGGGCAGTGATGACTAACTGGCTCAGGAGCAATGATGCCACAAAGCTACCACACCAGCAGTTGGCCACACAGGGAATCATCACCTCAAAACAGCTCTGATGACTGTGTGATGCAAAAATGGTTTATTAAGTTGTGTGATTAAAAGCTTTTATAGCTCATAAAGGAGGAAAGCTCATAAGAAGCTAATAAGAGAAGAAATATTTAATTTTCCACCAGTCTTCCTAAAACTGTGCTCCTTCTGAAATGTAAACCATAAGAGATTTGTGTACAAGGTTTCAAAATGTCTTATAAAAGTTATTAAGATTAAACTATAAAAATCAGTACTTGCATAAGATTTTCATAAAGAATAAAGCATAAGTTTTAGATTCATATATGTGCACTTTCTGTTAGTGCACATCATAAAGGTGCTTAAAAACTTATTACTTTATCAACAATTTGTAGTAGACACTAAGAAGTAGGTCTGGGTACAAAATGTTTGGGGTATTTTTTGTCTTGAAAAGTTCTGGGAATAATATTAAATATTTCATTTTCGAGTATAACTGAATCTGCATTACTATCTTAAAGAAAAAGGAGAGGGAGACAGCAATCCAGACCAGACTCATACTTTTGCAACAAAAATTTCCTTAAAATTGCTTTTGAAACTCTGGGTTAAAGCAATGGTGGATCTACACTTGGTACCAAAAGGCAACATCACGCATGGAAAAGTGTTGTACTGTTCTTTTCTGGTCTCCATCAGGCCTCTGGTCCTGGCCCTGACTAGCTGAGACTCTTCCAAAATTTTGATAAGCGTTGGTTCTTCAAAATAGCATGTTTTTAGATGGAAATACTCTAGTTCTGAGTATATTTTTTATAATTAGGGATGCAGGATCAAATTTTGTTTTGAGGGAGGACAATGCAGTGGTTCAGGCCCATAGCTGAGACTTGGGGAAGCCCCAGCTTAAGACCAGAACAGCCAAACAGGTTTCACAGAACAGTTTTTTGTTGTTATTCCTGCATTTCTATAAAAAAAAATATGTTTCAAAGAGGGAATAAATGCATGCCATTTATTCTGCAGTATTACAGATACTACATATAAATACCAAAGGCAATGACAGGAAGATGAAAACTGTTCTTTTTGTCTGTTAGTACTTTGTTAGCAGTGTTGGGGTTTCAGGCAGGTCATTATTTTGGCAGTTTGATCTTGAGAGACAGCAGCTATGAATAGGGGCAGGGATAGAACGGCACCTCTCCTGCCGAGACGGAAATCTCTTCCTGATTGAAGCCCGTGACAAAACTCCCATCAACTTCAAAGGAGAAAGATTTCAAGCACAGCAACCTGAATGCATCTGAAATCCACTGTTGGGCAGTTTGGAAAGGTCAAGGGTTTTTTTTCAAAGATTAGTAGGGAAGAGAAAAAGACTGAGAGCAACTCGTGACTAGCATAAAGAGAAGAGAAAGTTGACAACTAAGTTCACAGTTCATTGCTAAATCTGTATTTATTAAAGAAGCCGATTTCTGTGAAAACTGATACAGGCATTCAGCTGAATTAGGTGTTTCTGCTTCAAATGAGAATGGGATTATTTTTTCCCCTGGTTTGATGTTATGGAAACAAATATATATAAGATTTGGTTGTCACACATGGTAAGTGTAGCACTACTGTGGCTGTTTACATAACTAGCATATTCTGTAAAATTTCCCAGAAGGAGCACCTGCTAAAGTTTTTAGCTCAAGTATCTTGTAACTTTCAGTTTCCACGTGTTTGTGTTACAGAAAAAAAGAAAAAAACAAAACAACAAAACAGTTCTCATCACAAAGTGCTTAAAAATTTTATTTTAAAATATTAAAAAACCTTTAGCAAAGGAGATACTGAAAGAGAAATGAAAGTTCAGATATTTTCCATGAATTTACTGCTTGTTCAGTATATAACAAAGGAGTTTCATTTATAGCCTTGGTACTTAAATCTAGTCCCTAAACACCAGTGATGTCTCATAGCCTGACTTCAGTGTTCAAAACCAGAAAAATAATCCCTTAAAATGTCAGTTTTGCTCATCTTCCTTACTGGAGCAAATACAAACTCTATCAGATTTATGAAGTCTGTGAAGTTTAATGGATTTATTATGTTAAGGGAGCATAAATTACTTCATAAAGCCACAAATGAAGCCGCTAAATTAATGTCTGCCTTACGAGTTTCTAAAGAGCACACAAGCAGTGTAACGCATGCAGTCTTTGTGGATGAAATGGGGACTGACCAGAGTGATGGATCTCAGGAGGCTTTTAGGAGGGGAGGATGGGATTCTGTGAGAGCAGAGTTCTGATGCCCCAGAGCAGCTGGTGGTGCTTCGGGTTGGGCTAGGATGGAGTGTGAGCTTCAGAGTGCTGGAGAAAATGTTTGTTACTCTCCCAAGGCCTAATAAATTAGATCTTGGGAGAGGGATGATGGTTAAAACAGACAAACAGAAGCACTGTGGTGCTCATCCTAGCTTCTCTAGCTCATATTTTTACCCAGTTGCTTACCTGTTGCTTTGCAATTATTACTCAATTATGTGTATGCTGAGGCTGCTCTTGTGCTGTTCATGTCTTCACTGTCAAAACAAGCTAAACTGCACCACGAGTTTGTAACCACTGTGCAGTAGCAGACTTGCATCACTATTTTCTTTACTGCATCCTTTTGGGTTATTTTTCAGTTTCATGTTTGTGAGTCACTGGCACAGAGAGGAATCAGCAGGACACAGAATGGATGTAGCAGCACATCTTTAGCTGCACAGAGACCTAAAACTGAGTTCATAGCAAGGGTTCATCTCTCTGAATTCTGTAACTCAAAGGTTACTTGTCAATTTTGATATTTGGCATTAAAATACTTTGAGCCTTATGAGGGCCAAAGTGACTGAATTCCACCAAGAAGCTCACTTGGGATGCTACTGTGAAGTTTTACTTACTGTGTCTGTGTCTTGGACCTTACTCATCAGCGTACTTTGATTTGAGCATTTGCTTAATTTCGTCATGACAAATAGTAACATACTTCAAGTTCCTTTCTGCTCGCCTGAGCAGAACTGTGCACTGACACAGCTTAAGAAACAGTGTGGAGAAAAGTTAAGAAATGTTTAAGTAGTGAAAGCTGATATAGAAAACTGATATTGATTCAAATAGCTATGAGTCTGAGAAATGTGGCTTGGGTTAGCATGTTCTTCTCATATTTAAAGCAGCAGTTTGCAGTATGTCACCAACAGCCAAACTACTGTTATTACTAATTTGTAATATGCTTCCAGGTACAAAATAGGGTTATTCTATCAAAGTACCTTTTAAATGTGGTTTCAATAATTCAACTTCTCTGTTGCCTTGAGTGTTTAATGTGAACTAAGCTAAATATGATAAAAGGCATCTTATTATTTTTTATGAGATTAGCACCAATATCGAAAGATGGCATCAAAATGGAATGTATCACTAATCATGAGCTGTACATCTGTAGAGACAGCAAGAATATGAGCTGTCCCAGAGAGTTCACAGCTTAAGTAAACCAAAGTCTTGATTACCATTTGGGATTGACTGTGTACAGAGATGATTGATAATCAGTTATTGTATAAGTGGAAGATTTATAATCCTGTCAATAAAAAATAATAACTAGGCCTCTGAAGGCCTAGTCAGAGTCAGATCCTTGCTATATGTCATGGCAGTGAGGCAGGTGTGCCAGGCAGAATAGTGTAAGTACTAAAAACCTCAGCTAAAACTGAGGCAGAACTGATGGATTGGCTTAAATGAAAGGACTGAGTGGAGAAAAAATCAGAGTGTGAAATGGAACATAAGTTTTAATGTTCCATTAATATTTTATTAAAAGGCTTTGCTGTGTATTGTTAGTTTCTCTTTTTGTAAACACTGTTGAAGTGTAATAAAAGTATATGAAATAAAATATATTTAATATTTATATTAACTATCAGTGTTTATACAAAAATCATGTAACTTATTGGAAAAATAAATAGTAAAATGCAGATTTTTCACTTCTGGAATAATTGCAAGGAACTATTCAAAGGATCTATGCCCAAGAATTTCTGATAGAGTGTTTAAGTGACACAGAAACCTACACATCTTTCTCTTTTAAATAAATAATCACCTTGCATTCCTCATTGAGACTTGAGGAAAGGATCATCTCTTAAGCTGTAACATTTTCCCTTTTGTATTTTTACAGCACTTGTAAAAGCCCAAGGTATGATCTGTATCTGAGACCACTGGACATTCAGCTCTTTCAAAAGATGAAATTCCTAAAGATCCATAATTTATTCCCACCTTTATTTCACACCATCTGCCTGATATGTAGCCACTCTACAACATGCCTGCATGAATTATACTTGCAACCTACTTATTGTCCAGGTAGCTTCAAGTAAGGGTTGTAAACCATATAAGTACCTAATAAATAAATGTTAGGTGATATACAGGACACCAACAAAAAAAGATGTAGATTTTATCTATCTGTTAGTTGCCCAGTAAACACCATAATTATATTACAGATACTGTCCACCAGTATTAGATTATTAAATTTGAAGTTGAGCTGAATAATTAGTCATCAACCATGCCATTCACAGGCTGCATATCTAAGAATGAAATATGCTTCTTGTCTAATGAAAGAAAATTTTGCAGAACCTATATAAGCTTTTCAGGTTGGGTTGTTGCTTCTTACCTCCTCCTATTGGTATAAGTTTGATGTCTCTTTTCTTATCATGTTTCTTGGTAGGTATTTCCTTTTATGAATTGCAAAATGCTGGTAAGGGCTACACACCAGTAAAATGTGGGGTTTGCAAACAAGCTGTGAATGAGCTGCCTTGATGCATTTTCTGTCCTTGTGTCATCAGTAAGCTTTCCCCATGCTTCCACTGAAACCAACTGTACTGCTGGGAACATGAGCACTTTTAAATGTTGCCAAGTAAAGATATTCTGTAGGTTTCACTGTTCTGGAGCATTTTATTGGTCAGGAAATAGAATTATACATTACTTCTGTATGTGTGCTAAGTTTGATTCTGGAGCTGGGAAAGCCCTCTTCTGCTAATTTACTAAATGATAAAAACTAGGAGGACTCATATTGGTGCTTCTGTATTTGTTGGCACAATATATGCTACATGGGAATTAATGCCCAAAGGCTATGGCAGTGTTATCGCAAACAGGTGAATAAATTTTGAGTATCACTTTTATTGGGAGGAAGAAAGTCTCTTTACTGTGTTATTTCCTGAATGTTCATTGTACAAAAGGTGATAGATGAGGTCATTCTAGCTGGACAGCAGAGCATACTTTGGGAGCACCTCAAAAGTGATGTTGCATTATGAAATAATCAAGAAACTAGATTAGAGATAACAATTTTAAAAGAGGATACATATTAGGTTTTGCATTTATAGGTAAAAGGAAAAGTAACTTTATGACTGATCTCATGACTGCATTTTAAAAAGCTCTGTGCCAGCAGGTCCCTTTGGGGTGAGGGGACAGCTGAGAGAATTCTGTGTAGGTCATACTAGTGGGTTGAGGTGTCTGCAGGCCACCAGGAGTCTGCCTGGGGAACCCATGACTGTTTTGTTCCTAGGTATTGCTTATTTCTAAACACACAAGGCAACAGTTATTTTCATCCCTTTGGGGCATGAAACAATTACTTAATTCAAGAGAGATCAGAGACCATAGAAATTAATTTGGCACATATTACAAAAGAGGTTAAAGCAGGTTCAATTTTACTCCTCTGGGAAAGATTTAAGTTTAATTTTCATAGCAACATTTTCTGTTATTATAATAAATCATGTGCTTATACATGAAAGTATGTGTTTAGGAGTGCTTGCTCTTTTTCATCTTTTTTTTAACTTAATCTGATGAAATGAAGTGTGCATGGTCTATGAGATAATTCATTTCCACTTGTGTTTTAATCCTATAAGTGACTCAACCAGGATAAAGCCCTGCTGGAATTACCTGTTGCTCCCCCACCTTTTTTTTCTTCATATTAATTATTTAAGGTGGAACAGATTTTAACTGTTCATTCTGCCAAACCTGAAGGGAGAAGGTCAAATGACAAAAACCATTTCAAGCATAAGTGTGTTACTGGTTTTGTTTTGTAGAGGTTAATTAATTTTTATTTATTTAATCTGGGAAATTTTCATTAATAAGTTGGAATTTCAAAAGCTGAAAAACTGGACGTGGGGAGGCTCAAGATCTGCAGAATGAACAGTTTCTGGAAAGCTCTTCAGAAAGAGAATATGTCATCTTTTGGATTACAGTAATATGGTAATATCACACCCTGTATACAGACAGTTGTACTATTATTACCTTGATTATTTAAAAGTAGCTGTAAACTTGATGGTTGTGATACTGGGAATTCCATAGTGCTGAATGGAACTAAGCATGAGGTACACTTCCAGTACAGCTGGGTTTGGTGTCTGCCATTTCTTCTTCATACCAGAAATTAATTTTCTCAAGAATAGATTTCTGGATGCTTTTTCATGATCTGGTGACTGAATTATTTAGAAGTGCTACTGACAGAGAAACATTCAGATGGTTTTTGCGAAGAATTTGAGTGAAAAAACTCAATTTGAGTGAATAAAATAGTTTTGGATAAAGTGAACCAAAATACCTCATCAACATTGCCCAAAATAAATTAAAAAAAAAAAAAAAAAAAAAAGGTTACTTATTCCCGTATAATATACAGAACTGACAGTCAGTATATCTTTTTTTTTCCTGAGTGTTAGGGTGTAATTTATATGCAGTTCTGGTGTAAATACAAAATCAGTTGATTTTACTCAAGAGGTAGAGAAGGTTTTTAAAATGCTGGTTTATAGCAATGTCTTGCAATAATAGCCAAAATAATTCCTAACTCTGTGCTCAGCAACAGTCATGGTATGTCTCTCAGATAAAAAAGAATATTTATAAGTGTCCTTTTTGTAGACACTTTTTTTTTTTGGTTGATTTTTGAAATTTGGTGTTAATTCATGGCTATAAGTGTCTATGAATTTGGAAAATTATGTTTTCTGAAGGATTTAATCCACTTTTAACATAAATTTAAGTAAAGAAGTACCCTATAGTATTATGTAGTTGGCTGGCTAGAGCACTTGGCTGGCAGGAGAGCAGGCAAATTCTGTCTCCTCTCCTTCCTTTTCACCCTGCAGCTTTTTGGAGCAGGACACCATCTTTGGGAGCAGGGAGATATTGATTAAATTCCTTTTGAAGTGAGGAGGCTGGTGAAGCCAGGTCTGGCCCCTCACAGGTGTGTGCCCCAGCCCCCGGTGCAGATGTAATGCATGCCCTGTGATGACTGTTCTTCACTATCCTCGTCCAGAAAGGGATTCTCCTAGCTGTGTCCCTGCCATTTCCGTGTGCTCCTGGCACCTGTGTACCCACATGCTTGCTGGGTTTGTCCAGATGTAGACTGTCAGAAAATGGGCTCAGCCTCCCTGCAGGTATAAGCTTTGCTGGCCTTCAGGAGCCTGGGCTGGCTGTGTCACAGTTTTGGCAGTGTGTTAAGGAAAGAGAATGCTGCGTGTATGTGGAATGCGTATTTTGGTTATGGCATTATTTAAACAGGGACATTTTCTGAAACAGTTCAAAATATTAAAGTTGTTGAAATAACAAAAATAAGAAAACAATAAAAATATATATTAATAATAATTATTAGCAGAATATAGAGATTTACTGTTCCATTAAATGGGGTAGAAAATATATTCTCTGTGTACACACTGATTTTTCTTACAAATATAAGACTTAATCTACATAATTAAACACCCAGAGGAATGCTCATAAAACAGATCTAAAGTGAATGGTACATGTTTAGTTCCTGCAGAAGCCCTGGAAAGTAGTTAATGTCTTTGGACTAAAATTCTGGTACTGCTTTCAAAACCATAGCAAAGCTTCCCATGTCTTAAGGTCAGGACTCCCTATACTGTACTTCTAAAATTCATTGCTCCTGATAAAATCCCTTACAATTCACAGTAAATTCCTGCTAATCCGTGCACAAAGCTACAAAGCTGCCTCAGAAAAGAGAAGTGAGTGGCAGCAGTGACCTACTGCAGCCTTTTTACTCCCTCCTGAGGCAGCAGGATGCTCTGAAGCATCTTTGTGGGAGATGTAGTTTCAAGACACCCCTTCTCAGGTGTGTGTGTATTGTTGACCTGGTTTTGCCTTTACCTCTATGGAGGATTATCTGTCTCCTCAGTCTATAAACATAAATGTTGGTGAGTTACTTGAATAGCAGTTTTAAGCTGCTAGGTAAAGTACAGCAATTACCATATTTGGTCAGATGTAGACTGTGAGAGGATTTGTATCCATCCTTAGTGACTTGACTGACTTAGGACAAAAGCAGCCTTTTTAGCACACTTCTGAATGAGCCTTCTGTGTTGTAGGTTTACTGACTTTACAGCTTATTTTTGAGTAAAGCACAGTCAGTGAGTATTAGTTTTCAAGTTTGAGCCACTCTCTCATGCATGCAGTCTTAGTGTTGACAGCAGAAGTACAGGTGAAATACCAAGTACCAATTACTGTGCTGGATTTACTGTCACTGCTAAAATTTTTACTTTCTGGGTTCTTCAGAAACTATTTACCTTTGGATTTGCAATATTAATCAGGAGCTTTATCAAATAATAGCTGTCATATCTAATTTATTTGTCAGAAGCTTCAAAGTTCATGCTGTTAAGTGTATGATATATGGATAATGTCCACATATTTCCAAGAAACAAGTTTTACTTGCCTCTGGATATTTAGGTATGTGTTTGGTTAAAATGTGAATGAAATTGCCTAGAAACCAGAACAGAGCAATATTCTGGTTTGTGGTGTGACTGCGGGCAGGGTCTGATCTGAAAGAGGATCAAAAGGTGCTTAGCTTTCAGGGGACAAATGCAGGCTTCTCAGACTTACTATCTTAAATGGTTTCCTCCTCTGTTAAATATATATATTTTTAAAAGAGTATCACACTTGATCACAGAACTAAATCTAAATTTCTTAATTTGCCTTGAAGAAGGGCAGTAGTTCATCCTGTCATGGATTTTATAAAGGTGTATATGTTTGGGCTTGTACAGGATGTTTGAAACAAGCAAACAAACAAAATCCATGTTAGTTGAGTGCTGAAGGAAGTTAGAAAGGAAGAAGATTCTTAAATAGACAAGTTAATTTGATAAGCCTATCCAAAGATGCTGGATTTTATTTAAATTTCAGCCTTGTCTCTTGGTACTTCTATTTGTTTATTTGACCTGGAACAGAAAAGGGATGCAGACAAGCTGCAAAGAAAAAAAAATCGCCGAGATTATTAATGTTTAACATGCTAAACAAAGTAACAAATGTAACTTTGCATGTACGTGTTATATGTTGTTTGTGTTGCTCATGGAGCAAAGCAGAAGGTGCTGGAGCATTCCCGTTACAGCCAGCATGAGCCTGTATTAATATGCTCCCTGTTTTCTGCTCTGATATGATTTTTCCTAAGTGCTCACCTATGAACATGGTTAATTACCTTAAGAAAGTGCTATAGAAAAATGACTGTTGTTCAGTTGCTTAATATATGTGGTAGTTGTGGATTAAGATAATCTAATCAAAAGTAAGAATGATTCAGAGTCAAAAGATACTGTTTACTGAGTGAGTTCACTTCAAGTATTTGAGCAACTGAAATTTGATGCTCATAATAACATGTTGAATGATAACACACAGAGATCATTTGGGCTTCTAAAAACTTGTTGAGAAGTTCTTTATTTAGCAGGATGGTTAGCAGGATGAAACAGCATAAAAGTAAGGAGCAATATAGATGGCTATCCCTCTTACTACCCTCTTACTAAGCTTCCTAAACAAAGGTGTGACTTGTACACATATGTATTGATTTTGCACTGGTGCACACACATATATCTTACACTGTTACTTAAAATTAATCTGTGTTGTTAAGCAAACATTTCAGTTCCTAACTCAGTTTATGAAAAAAAAAAAAAAAAAAACTAAAACCAAGTAATCTGTAATTAAAAATATACAATAGATCATTTAATTCATCAGTTTACTTACGAATGCTAAATTATGCTATCTTAAATATTAATTGCTGCATTACATCATTACAAGTAATTTGTTGAACGGTGACTGAGTCAAGGAATTTAACTTGAGTAAGACATTAATGCATAAGCAGAGTTCTTGTTTTGTCTCTTTGCCCCATTTTTTGCCTTTTTTTTTAAAGGGCGTGCTTCTGTGTCTACTGCAACAAATTTTTGTGTCAGTTATCAACATTAACCTTAGTGTTTCTCTTTGGAGAACAGTTTAATTCAGTTTCAGACCTGGTTTTATTCACATTATTGATATTGTCACATAAATATCTGTAGTTTTATCAAAAGGTAAAAATAGTTAAATGTAACAAGGGCTGATAAAGCAATGCAGAATGAACAGGCAGAAGTATTCTTAAAAAATGTGTGTATTTCATGAGAATTACCCTGTTGTACAATATTTTCCTGCCAACTTGTCATCTTTTTGATGCAGTCATACCTTCATCTTTGCACTAAGTTTAGCTACTGTAATTGTGATTCCAAGAGGTTCAGGAGTCTCCTATGCTGACCAAAGCATGGTCCAGGAGTACAGTTGATACAAGAAATGTTAGAGAGTGTTGTTTTGCAATATACATCAATTTTATAAAATAATACTGAAACAGAGCGTTATATTGAATGATGATACACATTAACCCAATCATATATTAAAATACTTTAAAACTGTTTTTTCTTTTTTTGCTTATTTAGGAAAATTTATAGCTCTTCAAAACAGATTCCTCTTCAGCATTGTGGAAGATTTTTATAGAGTACATTGATGACATTGTGATGGATGGTTTATATGACACCATAATGAGTTCTTTTTGGAGAACCCAGAAAAAAGTTTGAAGACTGCTCCACTCTTTCAAGCACAAATGATCCTTCATGGCCCAGGCCAGTGATGGCTTTTGTGGCCTGGTAGATGAACTGCTGGGTGATGTTTTCCGAATGTCTGCCCACGTGAAAAGTGTTGCAATACACCTGGCATCAGAACATTACTAGGTAGAGTTTCTTCTCTCATGTTTGGAAATGGTGAATCCAATTAATTGTAAGATGCAAGAAGTTTATTTTTAGTTGCAAACTCATTTAGTAGCATCAATTTTCAAAAACTGAGCCTCATCTGTTCTCTCAGTTACGCAGTTTATAGAGGCATAATCCCCCTAATTTCTGAAGCCTTACTCATGCCTTCAACCACTTCTGCAGCTATGAGAATGAAGTTGTCTGTTTTACCCAAAGTTATTTGAAAATTTGTCTCTCACTTCCTGTGCCATGAGCTTCCACCTTGGGCGCCATGTTAAAGTGCCTAAATCTGCACATAGTAGAACCTTAATCTCTTAGACTGGTGGTCAGAATTATGTGTAGTCCATGAAAAGTTCAGGTTTCAATAACTTGCAAAGGATGTGTGTTCAGTTTAGTTTAATGTTCATATAATGAAATGTAAGCCCAGAATAGGAACAGATGAGTGAATGACAGTTTTTCTTCTTAATAGATCTCTGGGGGAAAGGGGTGAAATTCCAGTCTTTCATCTGTGTGTAAATTTAACCAATTGGTATTACTGTCACACTGAAATAACAAAATTTTTGGTTTAATGCTTAAAATTATATGGACAACATGTTCGATCTGTCTGAAATCAAGCAGGCAATAATGGGTAGAGTAGTATATGTTGCCAACAAAGCCCTGGAGTACAGAAGATCTCTTGCTAGCCATGTGTCTCTGGCTGGAGAGTCAGTCTGAATTTATGAAGCAATTCCTTCTCTGCAGTCATGGGTTGGCATCCACAAAGATTCCTCTTACTGGTGAAATCTCTCAGCAGCCTTCTACTATTCAAGTTTTTAAAGATCAGGCAAGAAAACAACTGGTCTTAGTAACTGGCTATTTAGTGGAGGATGGGGAGCGGGGGTGGAGGAGCATGTGTATTTATTTCTCTCTCCTGCTCTAGATTGACACCTATGGAAACCTTTATGTTCAGATAAGCAACTCTGAGGACTCAAAAATTTTTTAAACATGGTTTAAAGTGGATACAAAGCCTTTGAAAATAAGCTTGCTAAACATTATTAAGAACTGGAACTGGATGGTTAAGGAGTGTCTCTTGAGATTCATCAGCTGGGTAGAATGGAGTGTGTATCTGCATGCATCTTTGCATGCACTAAAGGACTAACTATAAGCTTGGGGGCCTTTTACATGTAATACCTTAATGAGCTGGGTTTGCAGCTTTTTAAATTTTGTTTCCTTACTGGGCTTTTTTGGGCTCTTGCTTTGAGCTTTTTTCTGCTATTCAGATACTGTACATGCATATCCTATAGGATTAATTCTCAATTGGACCACTTGCCACCACTGGAAATCAGGCCCAGGCAGTCTTAAAATGATTTAGTAAAACTGTATTGGCTTTATTTTATAAGTAACTATATTTATGTTGTGAAACAGTAGAGTTTACTATATTTTTATTCACCGTAGTAAGGGAAGTTTTCTCTACCGTTATACTTGTCTCTCTTTCATAATCTAACTGAATTAGAAGAATTTATAAAAGTGAGAGATTGTCTTATGACGCAGATGTTGGACTCTAAAGAAAGGTGACTGAGTGAGATTTTTGTACACTGGCAGCAATCCTGGGCCATCTTCTGTCTGTGAAGGAGAGGCAGGCAACAGCTGATGAACTCTTTGAACCTTTACAAGAGGTAGATGCACTGGTAGAAATTTATGGACAGAAGATGCCAGGTGATGTTTGTTCCCAGTTAGAGGTACTGTAGCAAAAATAATATTTCACATTTACCTATGTGTATATGACCCTAAAACAGCAGTGTTTGTTCTCAGGGATTTAAATAATTCTATTGTCTTTGTTTATTTTCAACTGCCAGCAATAAAACCAAGTAGCTTTTCTTTTGTTCTTTAAAGACTTGTTTTATGTGAATGATGGAGAATCAGTTCAAAAAAGAGATGCTACATTTTGTTCTGTTGAGGTCCATAGGAGTTTTTTGCTATTTTCTTAATAATGACCAAATCATGTTCATAAGCCTTCTCCCAGGAGCTGAACAATATAGGAACTCCAATGAATGTATTTCCTATGTTGCTTTACCTTCCATAACATAGTTAGCTGTAGTTTGGGACTCTGTTCAAATATGGATATGAAACATAGGATTTGATGGTTGTCAGGAGGTTGCTGTTTTACAGACATCCTTAGTCCCTTGTTTCCATATAAATTCCGTCCCACACCCATTCCAGTTATGATTATTTTGGTTGCCAAGTGAAAGTTGGGGGAATTACCTGAATTAACCAAAACTCAGTGATAAGAATAGGTGGGAAAGCACTACAGCTGTAGTGGTTCCTACTGACACTAAATGAAGACCTTATTAAGCTATGGCTTTAGGAGCAGCATCTGCATATGAGAGACCCTTATTTGCTCTGCTTTGGGAGATGCACTACACTCTAAATACTGTTAAATAGAATTAGGTAGAATTAGTTGGGTAGAAGTTAAACTAATGTTTTTTATCAAATAATCTAATTAGTAAAAATTATAACTTTTCACAGTTTTAGTGACCTTCCTATCCACAGTGGAATTTCTGTTCCTGTGTCAATTGGGTCTAATATTTTTTGGTAGGATTTTTGACATGTATCTTAAATTGGTTTTCTGGTTACTGTGAAGTGACTTGGATTCAAGGTTCTCTTTCATGTACTTTTGATACAGACAAAAACCACCTGTCAAGGTATTTTTTTCATCCTGGTGCAATTTTTTCACATGGTTTACTGAACGTTTTTTCGAGGGATCTTGGGGAGAATGAGAAAGCTATTTCCAGGTCACCTTTACATATTTGAGAATGTGTTAAAGCAGAAGGAGTAGAGCTCTCTGTTTTACTGTGTGGAAGGTTTCAAATGTAATTTAAAAGAAGTTTTATGTGATTACAAATAAAATAACTGTGTTCATTAAGTTCAAGTAGTATATAATTACCAACGATCCATAAAATCAATTCTCTTTTAGTTGACAAAAGTTCTAGTACAAGCTGTGATGTATAGTTGTGGTTAAATAATTCATCCACTGTAACTTCATATTCATAAACAGGTGTTGGAATGTCTTCACTGTTAATATACAGATTTTACTGATACATTTCTTCCATGTGTGATATTTTTTACTTCAAGAAAATGTTACTCTATTAATTAGGACTTGTCTGAAGAATTGAATGCCGTTAAGAAGGGAACTGTGTTGGCAAAGCACAAAGTAGCTCCTCTTCAGGCATCTGACTTTGTAGTTAATCAGAAGAAAATGCACTTTACTTGATGTATTTTGAATTCTGGGATCAGTCTTTTTTGTATCTGTTTTGTTTGGTTGTTTCTTGGGTTTCTTTTTTTTTAATAAGAACATGATCAGTGACAAATGTCATTACCTGTGCTTCGTGGGGGAAGCAGATGGAATTCAGAGAAAGATTTAAAACAGAAGTTCCCTTTCAGTTTGATGTAGAAAATCCATATGCTCATCTCAATAAGGTGATGAGGAATCTCAGAAAAACATATTTGCTTGTAATCTTTCAGCATGAAATGTAATGGTATTTCAATGTACGCATTAAAATATTTGCGGTTTGTGTGTTGGGGTTTTTTTTTGGGGGGGCATTGTGGAGTTGTTTGTTTTGGAAGGGTGATTTAATAAGAGATTTATTACAAGAGTATAAATTGCCTTCTGTGCAGCTCTTCTTTTATGGTTCAAAGTCCTTTGTATGCTTTTGGGTTCTTTCAGGGAGCATGCAAATGCAACTTTTTAACCTCTTTGCAATAATTCTCTCAGCTTTTCTTACATTGAATCATTTATACAGGATCTGTAGATTTCACTAACAGGGTTAGGTAAGATCAATATACCCTACAACTGTGTTTTGAGTGGTCTTTTCCTCCTTGAGGCAAATCAAGAGCTTGAGACACTGGAAAAAGAAATGTTGCTAATGCGGGAATATACCTGCTAGATATATGAAACAATGGTGAAAAGAAGTGCAGTTGCTCAAGAAATTTGGGATATTCATGTTGATATTAATATGATTTTTCTTAAAATTATTTATAAATTTAGAAAATATTTTAATGCTATGCTTTTAATTTTATCCTAGAAGATTTATGGTTTTGATTTAAAAAAAAAATAAAATACAGAAGATTTTAATATTCATTTTGTGTTTGAAATTATAGTTGCTATGTTTTAGGATACCTAGAATAGAAATATCTCTGTTCCAAGTCAATCAATTTCAAGATAATCCCAAAGCAAAACAAACTTTGTAGTTTCAGTTAGAACTTTTTTAATACCGATAATATGATTAAATAATTTAAATAACTGAGTAAAAATTCAGAAATCCAGAAAATTCCACTTCAGAACTGAGGATTGTGCATTGGAAAACCCTACAAAGCTAGAAGTAAGAGTCCAGAAAATTCAGCATACAGACCCATATGAGAAATCAGTCTTGGAAAGTTCTATTTCCCTGAACAAGTTGCTTTTCATAGGAAGGTTAAAAATAAAGGTACGAGATTTTCTTTCCATAATTTTGTGTGTAGCACCCCCAGGGGGAGTTGCAGGGCAGCTTCCCCACATCTCCCGGGTGCACCTGTATGTTATCACTGGATATAGGTGTGTGGTTAATAGCACAAGAAAGGTATTTAGGTATATTTTTATCAGATACTGAAGCACAAAACTGTTAAAATGCTTGGCATTTGGGTTGAATTTTCAGAAGATGGATTATTATGTGTGCTTTTTAGGTAGTGATGGTGTAGGCTTGGAAGAAAATTAAGGTCCAGGAGCTATCACTGTGTTACGGGCTTTCCCTGCATCCATTTGTCTGTTCTGTACCAGAAGCTTGTCTTTACCAAATGTTGTTGACGCTTTTATCTGTACTTTCTGTTTCAGAGCATCACTGATAATTGGACTAAAACCCAGTGGAGAGAGATTAATGTGGAACAGATGGATGTGCAGCTCAGAAGGTTTGCCAAGGCAGGTTCCATAGCTGTCTATTTCAGCAATTTATCTATCTCAGTGCCACCCCTTTCTCACTCTTCCCACCCACTTTGATGTTGCAGTGGGTTTATTATTCATGTCTAAACCAAATCTTCTGGAACACGCTTTGTATTTGGGGCTTTCTGTTAAAACTTTATTCTTCTGAATGAGTTTCCAGTTCCTGTGTAGGTACATGATAAAACCATGCTGTCACTTCTCTGAGTTGAGGCAACGTGTGAAAGAATAAATAGGTTAAGGGTGATGACAGTCATTTTTAGAGACAGGTGAAATTTGCAGGGGTTTATCTCCTCTGCTCACAGACATAGCTCCAGAGTGTCAGGAGCTGCAGGAAAGGTACTCATTTTTAAAGAGAGAGCATTTTCTTTAAGTATTTGCAATGCTTTGTTGGCAGTAGTCCTGCAGAAGACAATTTCCATGGGACAAGGAAAGTATGCAGCAAAAATAACAACAAAGATCTCCTGGACTATTTACAGGATACTAGTGGATTAACTGTGGTTCATAGGCAGTGTAGTAGTTGAGTATAAAGTCTTGAACCTAACAGGTATAAAGTTTCTTCTTCTTTAAACATTTGTTTTATTCAGGAATAAATATACTTAATTGCATGCCCAACTATTAGTGCTTTATGAGAAAAATCACACTGCATAGTAGATGTCTTGGCTTAAATTTCTTGAGAATTGTGAACTCCACCCAACCAGTTCTGATACTGGGGGTCATCATGTTGCGATAGGGCTGGGAAAAGCAAGGAGAGGATTGACATAACTGCATTCTCCTTCTGCATCATTCACTGTGGCACATATGCCAGGTCCTGGAATACAGAAGATGCTATTCACTGTCCATGAGCTGATCACTTATGTCATGTTCATCATGCTCTGGTGGGCATATGAGTCTTCCTTATTCCTCTGAGCAGTGGTTTCAAATGTATTAAATGTATGGATAATTTTATCTGCAGTGAAATAATTAATAAGAAAACTATACTTAAATTATCAGGGCTGCGTAAAAAAAATGCTTCAGATCCAACTGAAATCATAAAATCACTATGTAAATACAATGTTAATACAATTCCATTATTTTAAATGACATACCAGAAAGTGTATTTCCAGTCTTTGACTTACCTGCCACATAAACCAGTGACTCAAATAAAATCTTCCCTAATCTTGTGCTAACTACAACTTTCTAACATATGTGCACATAGAACAGGAAAGCAGAGCTTCCTGATAAGCCTCCTAAATTTTTCCCAAACTTATCAACAAGGTGGCTGTTAATGGCAAGTAATTGTTGCAATTATTTTAAGCTAGTTCCTTAGGAAATGTGGTGTTTGGATAAAGAAAATTCCTAGGGTGGATGTACAGGCTTGGAGTTAAAGGTGAAAAATCTGGTGTCATCACTGAGAGTCATATTGGAGTTGCAAAATTCTGCAAGCAGAGAGAGGCACTGGTACCAAGTCATGAATGTGACAGAAGTGTTCAACTGAAGAGATCGTGCTCTACACATAGATCTGCCAGTGCTGTCAGACATGTGGTAGGGCCACTGCTGTCAACAATTCAACATACAAGAGAAGAGATTTAGGTTTCAGACAGGCATCTCGTGAGCTGGGAAGTGAATTTGTGGTCTCTGCTCAGACAAAAGGACCCAATTCTCTGAAGGCAGTCCTGGCTTGCTAAACGATAGAAGGTATTTCCATACGTGGCTGTCTCCCTGCTGATCACTAAGCACACTAAAACAGGGCTGAGCTTGAAAGGTACTCTCTCTTGTTTGGGATGGGGGTCTATTTCCCAGTAATTATTTCTAATAAATATAAGGAAACCAAAAACTTTCCTGGATAGTTAAAAAGAATGATTCTTAATAATGAACAGAGCAGTTGATGGGCAGAGGGAAAAGGAACATAAGGAAAGAAAGACCATCTGACATATCAGCCAACCAGAAATATTTTAAGAACCATGAAAGAGTTTGGGTTGGAAAAGACCTTTAAAAGGTCATCTAGTCCTAACCCCCTGCAATAAGCAGGGGCATCTTCAACTAGATCAGGTTGCTTAGAGCCCCATCCAATTTGACCATGAACGTTTCCATGGATGGAACATCCATCACCTCTCTGGAAAACCTGTTCCAGTATTTTACCAGGCTCACAATAAAAAATTTTTCCTAGTATCTATTCTAAACCTACCCTTTTTCAGTTTAAAACCATTATACCTTATCCTATCATTCACTCTCCAGCTTTCTTGTAGGCCCTTTTTAGGCAGTGGAATGTGCTATAAGGTGTTTTTGAAGCCTTCTCTTCTCCAGCCTGAGCAACCCCAACTCTCTCAGCCCTCTGATCGTCTTCATGGGTCTTCTCTGGGCTCACTCCAACAAGTCCACATCCTTCTTATGCTGGGAGCACCATTGTAGGATGCAGCATTTCAGGGGGGGGGTCTCAAAAGAGCAGAGCAGAGGCAGAGAATCACCTCACTTGACCTGCTCGCCACTCTGAATAAAGTTTTTCAAGAGTTTTGAAAAAAATTTGAAGATCAATTTCCAAATGTTTTCATTTTTTAATTTTTTTTAAATTAAAAAAATGGTAAAGCTGAAAGCACAAAAGAAAATGAGTGTAACAGGATGTTTCTATTCTGTTTCCATATACCAATAATTTATCACATACAGTTTTAATAAAAGCACATTTAAAATTATTTTTAATGGAGAAAGCTAAACAGGATTAGCACAAAATTCTTATGGTGTTTTTAAATACAAATAATGAAAAAAGGATTAACCGTCATCTTTCAAAATCACTGGTAAAAAATTAAGGATTTTTTTTTAATTGATATCTCACAAAGCAGTAACAAAATATGGCAAATACTCCCCCAATTCCCCAAGTTTTCATGTCTGCAAATACTATGTCTGTAGTTTACATCAACTTCAATGGCAGCTGTGTGAACTGGCCTTTTAGTGTTAGGATGTACAATATATCACAGTACAAGACAAAATAAAAAAACCCACAGTAACAGCATCAGGAAATATCTCACCTAGGCCAATTAAAGTCACATTTTTGGTGCAAATCTAAAAGTATATCCAATATCTAGAGTACATCTAATTTGTTTCATTGTGGTTTTTAGTTAGATTCCATTTGAACATTTCGTTATATGCTTATGTCTGATTTTCCTGTTCATGGACTTATTTTGCTCTCTGCTATATCTTTGCTTTACAAGTCAGGCTTTTAGTAGTGGAAGGTACTACCTTGTCAGACTTTATGGGACTCCAGCTTCATAAAAGTAGAAAATGAAGTCCAAGGTGTAGTTGTCAATGCTGTGCAAGAGTTAAGTGCCAGAAAGGAGAGAGATGCACATGTTTTTCCTCTGTGTTTGAAGAATAGTATGTAACAAACTATTTGTCTGATTAGGTTTTGTTTCAAGAAATTAATGATAGAAGTGAATATTTTTGTGTGACTTATCTAGGGATCAAAATTCATAGCCTAGAGAAATGAAGTTCTCTGTGCTTTGGTTTAGAATCACTGTGAATTAAATATTATTTTTTAAATATAATTCAAGTTCTCAACTCAAAATATGTAATTATTACTCTTCTTATTCCCAGCTTTTGGCAGAAATCAGCCAAACAGAGACTGCCATGGAATTTTCTTATGAAGTGCATCAGAGGAAATAAACTGCTTTATTAAAGTCAGATGAACATCTGCTTGAAACTTGAGATAACAATCAAGTAAGGATTTAATTAATAGTAATACCAATAGTGTACCAATACTATTCACTCTCTTGATACACTTGGTTAATTAAAACTTTTTTCCTGAATCTTTATTGCAGAGAGTTATATTTTCTCCAGGTGTTAGTAGTGGGAATTTACATGTATGCTGTGTAACAGTATGTATTCTGAAAAAAAATTCCTGTCTCCATGTAGGAGTTAAACAAAATCACAGCTTTCTAAGCTTGTATATTCTTCTATTTTTTTTAAAATCCTTTAAAAATATGCTGTCCATTTTCATTGTTTGTAGATGTCTTACGTTGGGATATAAAACACAGTTACAGGAGAATTTGTTAAGCTCTTGTTAGCTCTAGTTCCTCTATTTGATAAATTATTTTGATTAGGGCAGTTTTTTCTGTTTTTTCATTTTTCTAGTTTCAGCTGCAAACAGTTCTGAAAAGTAAATATAAGGTATATTTCACAAAACAAGTGAAAGATTGGCAAAATTAATTAAACATGGCAGATTCTGTAATTTTCATTTAGTTGGAAGTTCAATGCACATGGTCTTTTCTAGAAAGTATTTTCACTGGCTCTGAAAATTGTCTATCTGCCTCTTGTGCATAAGGTGTTTTTTAAAAGGAGTATAGAGATTTCACTGTTTCGGAGCAATGAAAAAGAAAAAAAGGTACTAAAAGTCACAGAACTGATCAAGATTGTGGTTGAATGTTGCATTTCTCATACTTTCTCTTCTCTGCGTTTTTATTTCATATTTTTTTTAATATAGTTTCAGAACCCCTCATCTCTTATCCTTTAGCACACACCTCTCCAGACCTTCAGTGCTCTCACATGTCCCCTATCAGCTGAACAGTGTTTCAGCTGGTTTTGAGCCTTATATTTGCTAATTGGCCAGCCAGTATTTGTGCTAACTGGGTAGTGGTAGGTCAGAGAGAACAGATCAGCAACTTCTGAGACAATAACTTATTGTTCTCAGAACAGTGCTGAATGCATAAGCATTCACATTGCACAAAATCAATGTTGCTTGTGGTTCTAATGATTGATTGTCTCAGCAGGGAGGCCCCAAACTGAATGGACAAATATATGCAGCTTGCCTCTTAGAGACAGTTTCTCCAAGACACAGCTACATTTGAGTACGTAGAGGCATGGGAAAGACTGTATTATCTGTGCTTACTGGGTGTCTATGAAAACAAAAACTTCAGACTTTCATATTTGGGCCTCTAAGACAGTATGTCTGGGTGTTCAAGTCAAGTGGATATGTAAAACAATGCAATATCTGGCGTCTCACTTAAATCCTAATGGAGGGGGGAAGTCCACCCTCATTTCAAGTTAGTAAAAAATGCTCATGTAAAGAAAATCTTTTGTAAAGATTAATGAGATGAACTTCCTTTATTTTCGAACTTCCTTTATTTTTAGTATAAAATATGCCATCTCTGCATTGGGGAGGCAATAGTGGCCTGTGAAGAGAAGCAGAGAAAACAGTAAGTTTTTTACAACCCAGCCCAGACTGAACTTCCTGCTTCATACATCTGGTGGGTTCCAGACGTGTTTGGTAGGCATTTGGTGGGCTGGACAAGGACTTGGCATCAGCCCTGAAGGATTGCCACAAGAAACAGTATGGATATCTGCTTTTTGTTTAATTCAGAGAAAGTAAGTACAGTGCAAAAATGGTCCCATAAAGATATGAGAGCCATAGTGGATAATTTTAATACTGTAGGAAATAAACTGCTATTAGCACCTAATGGAAAAAAAAAAAAACCAAACCATGGCTTTTGCTTCCATTTCTGCTACCTCATGGGCATATATATCACATCTTAATTACTGGGGTATTGCGGGATTATTCTAAATTGAGATGAAAGGTAAAAACAAAGATACTGCCTAACATCAACCGTGATACTGTGCTAAGAACAAAGTATGCAGCCAGTCTGGATACAAATATTAAGCTCATATATTTGTGTAAGGAAGCCAAAGTTGTTGGGTTTGTTTATGTCAAACCAACCAGATTACTTCTAAGATTAATTTCAGAAGGGCACCTTCTGCCATTTGATTTTGCTTTGCCTTTGTTTGCCTCCAACTTCTCTTGAATGTTTTTGTCCCACTGTGAATACGCTTTCTCTTTGTGAAAACTTTCAATAGTTTTAGTTTTGTTTTTCAACATAGAATATCTGCTGAAGGGAAATGCAAAATAGGAAAGAGACTTTGAAGGGATGATGGATATCTGACAGAGGTGTCTAAAATTTCTCTGTAATAGCAAAGATGCTATATATTTTTATTCAAGTTAGTTATATTTTCCTCCTTAGAATTACATGCAGTAGCTCTGTATGGCTTTTTTTCTTATTAATATGAAACCTGAATAATTCCATAGTCACCTCCTACTATGTAACCCTGTATAGTAATTTACATCATGTTTTGTGATCATCCCCTTATTGCATTGCCTATTTTTAGAATGTAAGTCACTGATCTTTGCTAAGGGCTATTTTTAGCATGCCAATAAATGTTCTCATGCACTTAGAAATAAAATGATTTTCTAAGACAACCTTATGATAAAAAGAAACAAGGCTTGAGGAGTAAAATGAAACTCTTTCTGGTCAAAGATCTGCTCCCACGCAAAGATTGCATTGTTTGTAGGGAGAGGTCTTGGCTTAGTAAGTGACAATGTGTTCTGCTGTAATAGCTCTATTAAAATGATCTCCTATTACAGTTAGATCCGTATAAAAGCACAAATGCCCTGAGGTGCATCTAATCCTTTATAATTGGTTGTAGTATGTATTAGTCCTAAGTGGTTAGGAAGTGTGAGACCTACTGATGATAGCTGTAGCATTGTGATGGGTGGCATTTCTTCCATCTGAATAGCTCTTACCTGGCAGCATGGCTCTACAATGGCCATTTAGGTCACCAGATCCAAAGCTTTTGCTTGGCTGTCACAGCTATGCCATAGATGGGATAATGTCCAGAAACACTGTTTTGCCAACATTTGTGATGTTCAGGTTCAGTACTTTTCTGAGTACTTGTTAAATGCCCCCTGTTTAGTTATTACACCTTTGACTGACAGGTAATGACTACTACTAACAGCCGGCTTTATCTGCTCCAGTGAATAAAAAATTAAATGTTTTTTTGGAAGTTCAGTGTTCTTTCCTGACTCATATGTATAAGGTTATTAAGATACAATATCTTTGAGCATGTGTGTGCATGTAAGTGTGCATATTTAAGTAATGATTTTAATGATGGCCATTGCATTTAAAATAACTAAACTATTTTTTGCAGATCTTAATGTATGTACTCAGTGTCTAGTCTGAAGGCGAATATGAGTGGATCTTTGTCAAGGTCAATCAGGAGTTTTCAGCAATTTTTTCATTTTGTTTTGTTTGTGTGTTAAAGTCCAAGCCAGTATTTTTTTTTTTTCACACCACATAAAATGAAACTCTTTTTTTCTGGAACTGTTTTTACTCCATTATGGAATTTCTTGTGAAAATAAGTGATCCAAAAAGATGCGCCCAGACATCCTGGCCGGCTTAGTATTTACAACCCTCTTCTTGAGTTGTGGGGGACCAGTTCTGGGGCTTAAGTCTTTGAAAGAGGCAAAGCAGCAACTACAGTCTCCTGTTTCCTGTCCTATGTGACCGTTGATAGGATGTTCCTTCTTGCTAAAAAATGCTAATGTGGTTAGTTTTCTGAAGTAGGCATTTACCAAGTAATACCACACCTTGATTTTACATGAACAGAGAAGAGGTACTTTTGTGGTTTAGGACATTAAATTTTAATGAGGAAATCTTGGAATAAATCACCCATGAAACATAAGGTTTGGGGAAAAAAACAAACAAACAAAAAACCCATCTCCTGATGTTATGGAAGTTAATTGCGAGGTAAACAATCATTTTTCTTATGTTAAGGTGTTATATTACTTTAACCCAGGCTCTCCACCTAAAAGTGAGTGGTTCTCCTGTAGAATCAGCTGGCATGGGCAAGACAGAGATCACTGAAGATTTAAGCTGTGCCTTGGTGTGATGGTGTACATTTTCAACTGCTCAGAACACATGCATGACAGGGCAAGATGTTCTACTAAGCAGTATGGACATTGCCATTTAGCTTCTTTTTCATTTGAATTACATTTGAAACTGTTGCTTTCAAGAAAAATATGTTAAATCTTTCACTTTTGATTTTATTCTATAGGGAATATCTGTAAAGATTTGGTCCAGACAGGACCTTGTGGGTGCTTTGGTGATTTCAGTTGCACCTTGGTACAAGGTCAGTCAGTGGTGGCAGTACAATTAAAGACTATCCATGATGCAGTTAGGAACAAGAAAAAAAGTATTTCAGCAGTGCTTCTTTATTGTCCTTTACAGGCTATAAATACTGAACCAGTAATATCTTTTTCCAGAGTTCCTCTGAAACCCTTTATAAATGAGGGAGTAGATGGAAACACTAAACCACCTGTGTAATATACTACCTTAAAATGACCTTCTCTCCAAAGTGTAGCAACAAATGTGAATGAAATCTGGTCCTACAGAATTCCAATTAAAGCTTTGCTGTTGGAACTCTGGTCCTGTTCAAGTCCCACCATATGAGATCATGGTATTGTATGGGTGAAAAGTTTGATGGGATTCAACTTTGCCAGAAGTCTCAGTGTTCCAAGGGTTTTCCAGCATTTTTGAGACATGCCTTGTGCTTCCTCCGTTTCATATTCGCCTCCTTCTGATTTTTTTACTCAGTGCTGTCTTCTGGCCTATGCAAACCTACAGCATCCCTAGCAGTCTCATTTATTGTAAGCACTCCAAAAAAATCGAAGTGCTTTACAAAATGATGGCATTGTTGGTAATGGTAGGGTGTCACGCTTCCAGACCCTGTGCAGCTGCTGGCTGTGGCCTCTCGTTGGTAGCAAATGACACCACTGCAGACTGTCCCCGCTCTACCTTTTGGCAATACCTGTCTCTGTTTCTCAACTGCCTCCTTTGTGTGCAGCAATGCTGTTGAATACTAACAATCAACAGTGCCTAATTAGCTCCTCTTGCTTTGAAGTAAGGTCCTTGTTAGCTTTGATTGACACTCTTAATTGTGACTCTCTTGAGCTCTGCTTTTAAAAATGTTTGCACACATCAGACATTTGATTTAAGTGACTTATTCTTACCATGTCTAAACACTAATCTGTGTATTTGGATTATGGGGTTTATTTTCTTTCCTAGAACCTCTGCCTAGAACCCTGACATTGAACTAATCTCTGAAATTATGTTGGTTGCTGAAGGATTTATTGATGCCTGTCTGTTAGCCAGGAAGTTCATCCCCTTTTAACCTCTGCAGGGAGCTTCTGCCTGAACAGATGAGGGGCCCTTTGGGTTTTTGGGTTTGATACATGTCTATTAACACATACTACATACCAATGCAGCTGGATATTATATAATAATGGGAGGGATTTATGTGTATAGTCTTATCTTTTATTTTGAAGACACTTTAAATCACGTGTCCATTCTTAATAAATTGTCAGATATGAATCTGAAAGAAAGTGTCCTTTCCTCTAATCTTCGGATGTTTGTAAGGCATTAACTTTGCACTAAATAATTGTATATCACCATTTTGTACTTTGGGTGACTGACTACATTGTGCTGCTGTATAGTATCTATATTAGAAAGATAGCTATCTTTTGGAGAAGAAAATAACAGAATAGGAATTATTCTGAAAAACAGATAGCATATTCTGCTTGGTTGAACACTTCTTTAAACTTTTCCCAGAAAATACAGTGGAACACTGTTTGAAAAATTGGGGAGGCAAGGGCGGCCAGGGACAAGCATTTCTAAGTAATTTAATTATTATAAGTGAAAGAATTTATATTCAGAAATATTATCTTAAAATCTAAAATCTAGAGATTGTATACTTTCTTCCATGTATGTATGCTGTTTTAGTAATTTTGAACTATATAATTTTTTCCAAGACATTTTTAATGTTCAGTTTTATCAGTGGAATAAGAACTTGGGGAACCCTTAAACCTTTAGCCATAAATGCAAGTAACAGGCAGGGCTATTATAAAACCTAAAGCAACTTTATTTTTATGCCTGCATAATTTTGAAATGACCTATAATTATCCTGGAGATTTCCTGACACATTCTTGCAATTTTCTAGAGATAATGAAATCAAACCATGCATATCTTAAGATAATTAATATTGTTTGCTTCAGTGTAACAAGGTTGCCTCAAGTCTAATGATTACTTTGTCCTGGAGACACTTTTTGCATTGGGAAAAGTAATTTTTACCATTCTTTGACACTTCAATATTAACCATAGTATTAATAATAATATTAACATTAATGTTTGAAGCAAAAGCTAGTATATTCTTGTTTGTTTCCTTTTTAAATCTCATTTGTTTTACTTTTAATGGAAATGGCAGAAATCAAATCCCTTTGACAAAAATTCTGGGTGCTGAAAAAAATATACAGCAGCTCAAAGAGTTCTGAGAATATTTGCCCAGTGATGGGACTTTTAGAACCTTAAATATACCTTTGGTGCATTAGGATCCTAGCCTATGAAAATTGCTGCAGAACAGGGTTATCAGGGCATATGCAGTGAAGGAAGGGACTTCTGGTCCTGTCATGCCATTTCAGATGGCCTGGATGTCTTAAAGTCCTTATACACTGGACAGTCCACATACCAGGCTGCTGTTAAGATGCATAGCCCACACTTTAATAACTCATGAGAGAGCAAACCAATAAAAAAAACCTGCCTCAATCTAACTAAAAGCTCATTAAGCACAGTATATTCCTAAATTTCCTAGTTTCCATATCAATTCTATGTTTAAATTCTTTTCCTAGGACTACCATTTCTAAAATGTGCAGGCCCGTTTCCAGTACAGAAAATTGGCATCTTTATTACCTACGAAAATTTTTTTTTCATACTGATCATGAACTGCCATAAATTTGAAAATTACTTTTTTTTTCTTGGTGCTATATGTAGTGCATTCGATTCACTTTTATAGAGTTGCCACTGTTGTACAAGAGGATAGAGATATCTGTCAACTTGAAAAAATGGTATATTTTTAAGTTGTGAATTTGTTTATGGTTTTGATTTTGGTTGAGTTTTTTGATTAGTTTTTTTGTTTGTTTTGTTTATTTTGTGTGTTGTGTGTGTGATAATATTGACTAGTCTGTATTTATATTGAATTTCTGGGTGTGGTTTACAGCATATATTCTCAACCCCTACCGAACTGGTAGCACATTTGGGTACTGACAGCAGGATAGTGGCAACCCCAGACAGGTATTTCAAATTGAGGGAAGGGCAGTGTGCACATAGTGAGGCAACCGTGGCCCAGCATGAGTCGTGTGTTGCATGCTGACACAAAGAGCTTGTAGCCACAGCAGCACAGAGGTCAGAGAGGAGCTGATTAGTCCCATACTTAGCCAGCTGCTCTTATCGTAGCTGGTCCCACTGCTGGATATTCCAAAATTAGCCATCTGGGATCTCTACATGAGCTCTAAGAACACCTTTAGATGTTGTCATAGCCTTAAATTTAGAGAGCTGTAACTTCATGGTAGACCAAAATTGGCTGTTGGGATACTCCAGTCATTCAAGTTGTGATTCAAATGGTTTAAATTTATAAAATGGTTCAAAGTCTTTCTACTTCTTTATTACCTGGGAAGAGAGAGAGAGAGGTGAGTATTACACAGCCTTGGGGTAAAAAAAAAAAAAAAAAAAAAAAAGAGAGAAAAGGACTGCAGTGTGGAAAAAGTTGTGCCTTCTGCAGAGGGTATCTATCTGCCTTCCCACTGATGGGGCTTAGGGAAGGATACAGGCTTGTTCTCTGCCCTTCACTTACCAAATGTTTCTAAGCTTTCCCTCTAGGCTGTTTCTCTTTTCTTTTAACTTTGGTGTTGGAGCTGGTGCAAATATGTTGTTAGTTTGTCCAGTCTCACCTTTCAGAAACAAAAAAGCATTGCTAACATCTGGTTGAGTCAGTAGAAGTTTGGCAGCTTTTTTGCTTTCGTTGTTTCATAATGAAGGCAGAGTTGCAGTGAATACAATTATACTTGGTGATGCCATTTAAGAATAGGAAACAAAGTGCTGAAATACTGAAGATTAAATAGATATACATTCCACCCTTTTTTTTCTCCCCTCTTTTCTTTAGTAGAACTCTTACACTGGCCTAAAGCAACTGAAAGGCTACAGGAGAATGAAAATACAATTTTACCCTGCATGTTAATTGGTTTTTCTCATAAAAACTACCACTTAGTTTTATTTCCTGTACTAACATGACCAGTTGAAATATTTTTGCAGCACTGTAATGACTGAGGACTTCAGGTTATCAAGTCAATGTTGGTAATTGCTGGGTCCCTTGAACAAGGTGACAAGAACAGACCTGAGGATCAGCTAAAATATTCACTTAAAAGCTTCTAAGGGTAGGAGATATTTCTGATGCTTTGCCTTTGAATAAAAACAGAATCTTAAAAAGGGAGTGATTTAATGCTCCTCCAATATGTTATTTACTGTTCTTTTCCAGAAGAATATGAATCTAAAGAGACTAATTTGCCTAAAATAGTGACAGATAGTATCCCAATTTTCACAGGCCTGATAACCGACCTGTTTCCAGCTCTGGATGTTCCTAGGAAGAGAAACCTATAGTTTGAACAGTTGAGTAAACAATCTACCCTGAAGCTTCGCTTGAAGCCAGAAGAAAGCTTTGATCTCAAAGTAAAAGAATTCATTGCCTTTAATTACTCCCCTTAAGAGTTTCAATCAAAATAAGTGAAAATGGGTTTGCAATTGCAAATCAAGGTTGGTTTTGAGTATGTTACAGTATTGATAAAATGTCCCTCAATGACTCAGTATTTCAAAGGCATTTTAACATGGCAGTAGTGCTCCTCAGTGTAATAAATATGCCCATAAGGAAACGTATATCTTGTTCAAAAAAACAGTCTATAGTGATGATCTACAGTGACAAACATGTTTATTTGTACACAGTACCAAGCATGTGTACTCGGTAGAAAATTCATTGTTGGTTAATTATTTATAGTGAGGTAAGAACAAGGAAGCAAAAATATATAAGTAAGAAGGTGAGGACTTGGAATGTGCATGGCTACATGTGACTTTGTGTACTCTGGTATTTATGTATAATATAATGCACATTGTGCTATATGCACTAAAAACACACAGTTACCTGTATATATGCAAGTATACTTGTAAGAGTTAGTTGCCTATAAGCTAAATTTAAATACCAATTTTAGTTTGAGTTACAGACAAGGGGGCAAAGTGAAACTTAGAAACCCTGGTTAGTATACAGACCAAATATCTGGACTACTAAGACCATATATTCCCACCTTTCTTCAAGGAACACCTGCTGTATGCAAAAGCACATTCCTTACCTCTATTAGGTTATGTTGGAAACAGAAATAACCAGGCTGGTTAAATGTGGCTCATCTCAAGATTTATAAAGGATTTTATGCTCTTTTCTATCTTGTTCTGTTATCCTGACCAAAGGGTGAAAGACAATAAACTATACCTTGGGGTACTGTGAACTTTACAGTCAGCCTTCTATAGAGTATTTTGTTTCCCACTGACTGAGTGAATCAGAAGCTAAACACTGAGGAACACGAACTTGTTCCTGTTAGAACTTAGAAAATCGTGTAAATGCTCTTCACTAAAGCAGAAATTCACAAACAGCAAAGCTCTGTGACTCATAGAACTATTTCTTTGCAAGAAATATATTGCTTTAGTAGTCTGACCTTGTATTTTGCAGAATTATAGATGTACAACTGTTCTGAGTGTGAAATTCACTCTGCTAAAGTGATGGCAAAATTGTAATATTGTGAATAACTGTTCTGTAACCCTGAGTTGGCACAGTCCCACT
Source organism: Xenops minutus (assembly GCA_035221455.1). Taxonomy (NCBI): domain Eukaryota; kingdom Metazoa; phylum Chordata; class Aves; order Passeriformes; family Furnariidae; genus Xenops; species Xenops minutus. Next base: position 30,608,417 of record JAWWEE010000074.1, read on the forward strand.
GGACTGTGTGGCTGGCTGGCAGAATAGGGTTTGTTCTCACTTGTTGAGGTAATTGCTTTCATTACCTTGCACCAATTCTCTTACCATTTTCTGAGTGTAACCGTTTGCTTGGTGCAACATCAGCTCAGCTGAGGCAGATCTGCCAAGAAGGTGCAAGTTATTTTTTGCCTGTTAAAGGGAATAGGAATGTAGAGGGGGAGGTAATTTTTTTGAATAATTCTGTCTCTGTGACAAGAACTCAAGAGGAGAGGAAAGGTGCTCACTGTGTGAGCCTTCTGTGTGGTAGGCTGTTCAGCTGGAGGAGCTACTGGCAGTGCATCACTTGCTGTTGTTGGAAATACAGGGACTGGAAAGATAAGATACCTGCATACCTATGCAGTGTGTTTTCTATCTCACATTGTAAAGAAATTGCCCTGGTGCTCACAGAAAACATTCTGCATGCTGCCTGTGCCTTAGGCTGCAGTGTAATATGTTCAGGCCATTCAGTCAGCCACATGATGTGCAATAGAAAGCTCAAATGTTACAAGCAAATTCTACATTCCATGTATTTACATGTCCCAAAGGACAGTTAATAGTGGCATGAAGTAATGAGCATTCAGTTTGACAGACAGACAAAGTAATACTTGGTTCTGGAAGAAGAAGCAGGATGTTTTAATTAGGCTTCTAGACAGACATCATGGAATTTATTGCCAAAACACTAGACAAATAATTCTAATACATAATGCTTGCCTATTTCTGCTACTAAATGTTGGCAGCTGCATAGATTTTCTTCTCCATTTAACACTTTCTATTATAATTAACTGCAGAGAGTACAGCCATTTCAGAATGGGAGTATATTTTCTCATCCTTAGGCTTAATGGAAATTTGTGACTAAACTAGCACAGAGGCAAGAGTTAATCAAGGTGAATAGATGGCTGAGTGCAGGGATTTGCACTCAGGGATACAGTTCAGGAAAAAGTAAAAAATTCCTATTGTATCGAAACAGTGTCACTAACATGTACCCCATTCCTCTTCTTCAGATGCTGAAAGTTCTGCTCCACACGTATGTGAACATGAAAGAAATACCTGTTTGAAATGATCTTAACCCAAAGTTCTGACAGCTGATGAACAGTTTGGCTTTATACACCATGAAACCTGAGAATGGAAAGATGGCAAGTAGCACGTGTTCTCACTAGACCAGTTCCTGGAGACATCATTCTTCATGCAAAATAGACAATACCAGAATTCAGAAAAGATTTAAAGTGAGAATTCTTGCATTTTTCTGAGTATTGATACAGTGAGATGTGGGTGAAGAGCACTGGTGGTTCTGGAAAGACTGGAAGGCAGGGCAGGATGCTAGTAAACAGAAAAGTATTAGCCTGAAAAATTCTGATACAGCTGCCTTAAAGAGTGAGTTATTTTCTCCACAGACCCAGGAAACCTCCAATATCTCACCCTTCTCATTAAGACTAATGACAGACTCTCCTGTAATCAAAACAGAAATGGGTCATTATTACATAAAATGCAGTCATTTTGTTCTATCTAGTGTTCACTGTCTGTCTGATAAACAGACCAAGGAAAAAAGTTTTGTAGTGGTATGTCAAGTCTTTGGAAGTTTTAATTGTAGTGTAGTGCTGTTATTTCAGTATTAAAGTGATAAAATTCTATTGAAATATAGTTTGCAGATCTGTTATCTTTTTGAGAGAGCAAGCCAATATTACCCATGAGGGGCTGAAAAGGTTAGTTTCAAAGAGGAATATACATCCTGTGGGGACTGAGGTACTCAACACTGTTATGGATGTTAGCAAGGTAAGCAACTGAGAAACAATTGCCATGGCTTCTCCTCTACCTGTTCTTCCATTTTCTTCTTCCTTTATTTTTCTGGATATAGAGTGCATTCCTTTTTTCTTCCATTCTTAGAATTTCTTTTACTTTCACTATTACTAAGTAATATTTTAGCAATTAATTAACATTATGTCTTGCCTATTCGGTACAACAGGAAGACTTAAAGTAGCCTACGTATACTGTAAGGGGGATTGTACCTGCTGGAGCTTGAGTTGTTGTAATTCAAGATGTCAGTCATAAGATTATTGAAACTGGTATTTGGAAAGCCTCTCATTAAATATATTTAGGATTCCATGACTGAAAGCCTCACATCACTATACACAGAAGTCTAGTGTTAGGAAATCTAAATAAATCAGTTTAAGAACAGTAGCATCTAGACTCTTTATTCCCTTCTTATTAATTATACAGCTAAACCAATTTTGTGGGCTGGCTGTCTGAAATGCTGTAATGTGATGAAATCTGAATATAAAATCTGAATGTAACCTTAGGAAAGTGATGGAAGTTTAGCCCATTCTCTTAAGCTTTCTTGTCTTAGGAACTTAAACCCTAGTGACGTGGTCTCTGATTACTCAGCAAGATGCCTACTGGGGCAAACCACATAACCTAACTTTAGCCAAAGAACAGAGCATGTGTTTTTCAAGAGAAATTTTGGACCTTAAATTTGGGGTCCTGATCTGAATCATTTTCTGATTATTTCCATTGACACTGATAGATTTTGCCTCCTCTGCTTTTAACTGATTTATACTGAGAAATATAGATCTAAAGAAGGCATTGTAGTGCATACCCCTTAGAGAGATTTCTTTGTTGTGATGCTACAGAAGTTCAAAAAGTTCTAAAACCCTGAAAATTACTTGTCAGTGTTTTGCTTGCTTGATTTCTTGAGAAATATCTAGTCAAATTTGCCTGTTAAACACTAAAAAAAATGGAAGTGGCTTTACTGCTGGTTAAAGTAGATGTAACTGCTGGTTAAAGTAAAGGCTGTGTGAAGGCACAGATTTATGCATGTGTCATCTATAGGTAAAGGAGCACCTTCCATAAGATGATGAATCAGAAGCAACATATTCTGGGAGAATGGGAGGATCTTTTTGGTCTTAATATCTGTTTTCCTGCCAGTCTTCAGAGACTGCTCTGTGGCCATACTTGGGAAGGGCTTGTCTGAAGCAAGTCATCTCTGTGGTCTCACACGTGTACATAAATGTACATTTAAACTGAATTTGGAAGTTTTAGGCAATACAATATTTAGGTTGGATGTGTGGAAGGCTAGCCTTCGTGAACAACCAGACACCGGCTCAGCCACTCACTCACTCTCCCTCCTCAGCAGGGTAGAAATGAAATAGGGTGAAAAAGCTTGTGGGTCAAGATAAAGGCAGGGAGATTGCTAAGCAGTAACTCATGAGTAAACCAGACTTGATTTTGGGAATTTTTTTTTTTTCTTTTGCCAATTAAAATGCATTCAGGTAGTGAGAAAAAAAGACAAACATCATAAATGCTCTGTGTCTCTTCTGCTCTTCACAAACAACACAGTCAAGGGGGACGTCATCTATCAATGGATATGCTTTCTTTTCCTTCCTTTTTTTTTTTTTTTTTTTAAATTCTCCCAGTAACTTGAACTGATACAACTATACAGACAAAATGGTGTGCCCTCTTCACTGTACAGCTTTTCACAGTATGAAAAGCACTAGAGAAATAAGTTAATTCACTGGTTTGTCTTCTCAAATGTCTGGGAGAAGATACCCAAAATAGTTTTTCACTTTTATAATATTTCCAAAATTTTAGAATTCTTCAAATAAAATCTTTAGAAGTATTTATGTTTGCTTGATGTGTAATTTAACTCCTTGTGCAATCAATTGTCTAATTTTCAGTCAATCTACATTGCTACTAATGGAGCAAAATTTCACCAGTCTTAAAACAATAGGTATAAATTCAAAAAATTTAATTGAATAAGTTTTTACCCTGTTTTTCCTTTCATGTCTTGTGTTAATTTCTTCTGTATTCAGATCAGATAAGCAAAGACCATTTTCAGTCTACTTTGTACCTTAGTTTATTCTTTGAAGTGTTTCCAAATTCACATTATTGTAGAAACCTGCATTAACAGAACTTTAATCGTCCTTTTTCCCCTCAAAATGAATAGAGAGATTAGGAGAAAAGAAATCTGCTGTGCATCAGAGTGAGATTACGAGCTGTTGTAAACTGTCATAGCTCCTTTAGTGGGGAATCAACCTAAAAAGGCTTTCAGAAATTCCTCTGATCAGAGAGAGATTTTTCAGCTAATGATGTCATTCCAGTAGCAACCATGACTATGGCACTAGAGTACAAAAGCATACTTTCCATTGCAAATAAAAGCTGATGAAAGGAGTTCCTGGGCAGCAAAGGTTTTGTATTTTTCTTGTAGGAAACTTCTTAAATAAAGAGGTGAAGTCAGCATCAGGGGGGCTTGCTCTGCAAGTATATCACACCCACCAATTGTCTTGTGGCATAAAATTTGAGATTTTGTGAACCTCAAAGGATTTGGTGTGAAATGTTAGTAGTATTGCTTCGTATTTTAAGTCAAGTAAAACATCCACTGCTCCTTCTAAGAAAATTTAAGACATGAACAAAGAAGTGGACTTGTCTGGTTGGCTGCAGCTCTTCCTTTTGTCTGCCGTTCTTCAGCCAAGCCCCTCATTAAATGCTCTGCTAGCAAGTCCCTCCACTTCTTACAGTGGGTGAAGAACTGTGTGACAATCCAGAAACAAATATATTGTGCTTGCTTTCTGTTCTGTTTACATGATGGAATGATTTTGTACTCTCATGTACAGCTCAAAATGACTTGTGTGTTATGTTATTTTTGTGTTTGTGCGTACCAGTACTTCTTCCTGTAAAAATGCATTCAAGTGATGCACTGAAATGCCTTCATGTGTCTTAGGCTATCACTCCAAACAATTCTTTGGAATAGTCAAATCTTGAATTGGTTTTTTAGTAGAAAGAATCATTCACAGCAAATTACACAAATGAGCAATTTAAATTGAGTCTCAGGTCATAAATAAGATTAAGAGCTGAATTTGAAGTACAGTTATTCACTACATTTCCATGTTCTTTCCATAGTTTAGAGGTTGAAAGATTTTTCTTATAGATCATATCACTTTTAATCTACAGTCTTTTCTGTCAGTTCCCATCTTATCTGTATCCACATAACTTTTTTTGAGGTATGTGCTAGAGTGGGTGAGATTAACATGGGTTTTATTTAGCATTTCCCCAGGCATATGACTCACCCGCTCTGCCTCTAGAACAGCAAAAAAATTTCAAAATGTTACTTGACAGAGGCACGTCCTGATGCAAACTAATATTGGTACATTAAGTCTGAGGTCTTCAATATTATTAAGGTCTGGAACACTGCCACAGAGAACAAAAATGTGCAAATGTTAATGGATTATAATTGAGGACCCTATTTAAAATTTAGATAAGGTTAAGGATCAAGAAGGAGAATTTCTAATTTTGCATTTAAAAGTACAGGTATGTACCAAGCTAAAAGAACAAAACTGTCTTTTATCTAAGATTTTAAGGGTATTAAGAGACTTTAAACCTTTCATATGCAAATAGTTTCTACAGAACATTATTTCCCTTTTGTGGTAGAAAGGCAGTGTAAGTGCAGTCATGGTGTTTTCCTCAAAAATTTATAATCATCCAGTTGCAAATATGTGGAGGTTCTCCATTTCTGTCCTGTTCTCCAGCCCACCTTCACACTTTATCTGCTTACTTTACTTCTCCAGTCCATAACTATCCTTTAGGCTGGCTGTGACTAGACAGAAATGTTCCTGGAATCATTTGTTACTGTTGTTGTATTGGCCAGTCAAAATCACTGTTGAGGTTTGCAGATGATTAATTTCACTGAAAAATCTAAGATGACAACACAATACTTCTATATTCCTAATGGAAACTGCTTGCAGTGAGGTATTTGTTTATACTGCTTTTCCTAAGAAACCAAAAAGTCTGCTGCAAGTCAAAATTGTGGCCGTGCTGTGACATAGAGCCTTCAGCTGTCATTATGCAAGTGTAGTTTCAATTTCCTACAAACTCTGGTGACCATGTTGTCCAGTTTTTAAAGAAACAAGGCAAGTTCAAAACCATATACTTATATTCTGCTCTTTTTCTTTTTCCCCTAATCCAAAGTATTTTAACATACAGCCCAGTACAATAGAAAAAAAAGGAACGTCTGTAGTCTACATTTTTTTCCTATTCTATTTATTATACATGGAGCTGTTAATCCTTTTTTTCTTCCTTACACTCCTTTCCTGTTGACAAATATTAAAGTCTTAAAAAAGTGGCCGTAATCATCACAAAATCAATATCAGGTGTATCCCAAATTCATAATATTATTGACTAGGCAAAACAAAAAAATCTGGGTTAGATGCACAGAATTTTTGAGAAATCTTTTTCCTCTTGCCAAGGAGTATTGATGCTGTATAAAATTCTCACCTGTGCTGTAAGGATTTGAACCATTTTATTCCCTAAATGTTTCATAACCCCCTTTGATTCAAAACCCAGCTCTGAATGAGGCAGACAAAACTCTGGAATTTAGGCTGCTCACTGAATGTGAGAGCCCCAATCACTGGGACATGCTGAAAAGTTTTCCTTGGAGTCCACCAATTACAGTGGTGTCATTTTGTGTGAAACATTTTGGTGGTCATTTGAACAACAAAAATATATGACCTGGGAAGGAAGATTTTTAGTTTTCCCGTCTTGCTTTAATAGATTGCTGGTGATTTCTGCAGGTTCTTGTTTCCTTGTACGAAATAGAAACAGTGCAGTTAGAAATCGAGCTTTCATAGATGGCGAGTCCCTCCGTATGTATCTGTGGAATACTTCACTAAGCGGCAAAAGTTGAGGATCACATCATACTAAAGTTCAGTAATATACTAATGTTTAATAAAAGTTGTTTCTTTCCATGTTTTCAAGATGACTTAACATCTTTCTGTAGTTATCCTTTCCCTTACGCATCTAAGGGAAGAAGTGCAGTTGGATAAAAACTGTATGAACTCAATATTTATGTCTCAAGATTTTACAGTTCTGATGAATACGTAAGGGTCTTTGAATTTATTTGTTCACTGTTGTAATAAGTTTGTTACCCGATGGTCAGCATTCAGCATCATGTAAGTACCTCATCTGGGGTGATAGGCTGAAATTTAATACAATCAGCTTAATTTTTCTTAGTATGGGAGATGCCACACTAGATTCCTGACAAAATGTTCTCATCAAATGAGATTTATAATTCATATTTTTGCACTTTATATATTTTGACAAAGTTCTTGTTTAATCCTTCTCAGGAGAAGGAGAAAATAATTTGCTCACTGATGAACTTTCTGAGTGTCAGGATACCAGGCGATTTCAGATTCAAAGCATTTCAGTTTCAAAGGATGCAAATGGATATTCAGTGACATTTTCAAAAGCTGTGAAGTGGTCAGTCAACTAAATCAACAAGACTCTTCTGGAATTCAGAACCCCATAGTGATGCTTTCTCAAAGACAGTCTGTGAGTTTCACTGATTACCAACGACTTCAATGGTTAAAAAAAACCCGCTTGCAGTGATGAAATGTTTCATAAATTTTAGCCAGCATGATTTTGAATTCTTGATTTTGTTTAGTTTCAGTATTGCTTCATATGCTAATAATTTTTATGCATGTTGTGTTACATTTCAGAGATGTTTGGAAAAAAAGCTGGAGAAAAAAATCTGGTCATAACTATGGTCCAGTAAGAAATGAGAAGCTTATCTGTTTTTTTGATTATTTGAATATCCATGAAGAGGATAAATATGGAACAATTCAGTCTCATGTGCTGATTTGGCAGCATATATCTATATGGACCCTGGTAAGCATTTACTTCTTACTTAATGTTACAATTTTTGTGTTGTGGTCCATGATAGGATCCCTAAACCACACAAAAACAGAAAGCTTCAAAGTGAATTGATTAAAGAGAAAAGCATATGCTCCCTGGTGGTTGCAAACAGTTTTAGAAAAGAGAAGCAGAAAGTAAAAGGGCTATGGAGAGTTTTGGAAGGAAAGTATCCTTCAGCTGTTTCTCACGAAACAAGGATTTAATCTATTGTAACACAAATTGCCAGCAATTCAAAACCTCCCTTTTTTTTTTCTTTTTTTTGTTTTTTTAATTTTACTTTTAAAGTGGCCTCCTTTTAAGTTACTTGGAGTTGTGTCATCTGAAGAGCCAGAAACAGTATCTATTGGACAATGCTGCAAATGAAGGAGCATGCCACCTCATACTCTATGATGATCTTTGATGCTTTTTTAATTATTGAGATCTCTTAACTTTGTATGCTCCTATCCATGATGATTGTGTACATTCTGGAACTGATTTGTACTTCCTTTCACCATGCTACACTCAACCCAGCATGTTTGGAGCCAGTTTAATTAAAACAAAATCTTTATCATCAGAATGTTTTGTGAGAATGTAATATCTTAATTGCAACAGAAATTTTGAGCAAAAATTTGAGCAAAAATGTGATAAAAATTGTGGGATTATTCTTAATTTTAGAATGTCAATCCTATTTTGATACTTTCATGGCTATTTGTATCTCAGATTTCTTGTAGGACAGAAATGATTTTTTACGTGAGGTCAAGCCTGGAAATGTACAGTGTTTTGTCACTAATATTAATCAGGCTACATTTTCTTTCTCAGGTATGATAGGCAGAAGGTAACTATTAAAGAAATTCATAATTGTCAGTATGTTGCTTATATGAATCCAACTGCTGGCAGCTTCACTATTAAGCCTGGGCTCCAGGTATGGTTTGAAGTGTCATGTTATAGAAATCCTGTATTTAATACACGAAATAATTACTATTTAGCTTTTCACTACAGTAGGTAGGAGATGAAAGGGAATAAGAGAAAACACAGTGTTTGAAATTTAGTATAGGTTCAAAATCCTACTCTTGCTCCAGCTAAACAGAAAGAGACACACCATATTTATTATCATATTGTGAGTTCCCTGAATTTCTAGCAATTGCAGTCTCATATGGTCCTTCACCTGTCAGATGTGTCCTTGGGGCTCATAGCCAGACATGCAAGTGCTGTGGAACTGCATCAAGTATGAGGCTAGAAATGAAGTCTTTTCTGTGGCACACAAGTAGCTTTATGTTCATCAGGCTGTATTGTTATTTAACACTTCGTTGACTCTTACCTTCTGTCTGATGCTGGTGAATCTTTATTTCTTTTTCCTGTTTTATTGTCAGAGATACTTTGCAGTATTTGCTTTCTTATTGACCCTAAGACTAGCTCAGCTGGTTAGAGCTTGGTGCGAACACTGCCAAACTTTTGGATTCAATCCCTGCATAGGCCATTCACTTAAGAGTTGGACTTCACGATCCTCATGGAGTCTCTTCCAACTCAGAATATTCTGTGATTCTGTAAATCAGATCCCTCTGATTATCAACTATAGCAAGACAGTTTTTTTCCACCTCCATCAATAAGGTTTTACTCCATCAGTAATCAAGAATATTCCAGCCATAGTACAAGCAGATAAGTGTCCTCACCAGGCAGTGGTTCAAAACTTTCAACCAACTAGGAAGTTCCACTATATCTTTAATATGAGTGGTCTCTCCAGTGGCTTTTAGGTCTATATAATGTATTGATCTACCTAGCAACACTCTATTATTGCTGCTCTTTATTATCTAATGATCTGCATTGGATGGTGGACTAATGAAGAACAGATGCCTTTTGTACAAAGCACAAGATAGACCCTGCCCTAAGGTGACTATGGTCAGGTAGATGAGATGTGGAGAGAGGTGTGAAAGGAAAGGTATTTAGGAGAAATGGTTTGCGAAGTTTGCTATGCTTACTCATTTTTTTGAGAGCAACATTTCAGAGGAAAGTACAACTTTCTGAAGACTAGGTAGAACAAAACAGAGACTGAAGAAGCTCTGAATCAATAATCATAGGATCACATAATTGTTTAGGTTGGAAAATACCTTTAAGATTAATGAGTCAAACCATTTAGCCCATGACTGCCACATCCACCACTAATTCATGTCCCTAAGTGCCACATCTACACATTTTTTAAATACCTCCAGGATTGGTAACTCAGCCACATTCCTGGGCAGATTGTTCCGTTCCTTGGCAATCCTTTCTGTGAAGCAGAGGCCGAAACCAGTAACCAGACACCAGAGCAGAGAATAAACTGAAGAATGAGGGAAGGATATAATATGGTCAGTCTGAATCTGGATTAAACAGTGACTCTATCAAAAAGAAATTATTTTTCTTTAATTTTAAGTAGTTTAAACATGAGCAGTTAAAAATATAGACAGCTGTGCTAGTAGTTTGTTTGGAGCTTGTCTATTTGGATGAACTGTGCAAGTATTTTGAGCCTCTGTTTGCATGGACTTACAGTCTTTCAGTGCATAGTGTGAGGGTACATCTATCACTACATTAATGGAATGTTTTTTCTTGAAAATATTTTTCATGTACTCTGTTTGGGACATTTTTTAGCTATTATTTTTCTCTCTCACTTTCTGGTAGATTGTGAAAGAGCAAGTGTAGCTACAGTCTCCACTCATCTATTGGAACCACTGAGGAATATGCTTTCTAGGAACTTCTCAAGCTAGAATGAACTGCATGTTTCTATGAACCTAGTCTTATTTGAGGGTGCATTCCGCATGTGTAAGCAGACTATCTGAAAAGGGAACAAGTAATTCATCATGTTGCTACCAATGTTTGCATGAAGTTTCTTTATACTGTTCAGAAGTTGTTGCAGTGCAGACTCATAGTGCTCTTAATTGAAGGCTTATGTGGGGCACCATGTAGCAGTAGTGCTGATAAATACATACTTTATTGATGCCCTTATAGAAGAGTAGATTATGACTCTCTGTTAAAACTAACCTCCATTTAAACAGAGATTCACCCTTTTTTGCACTCCATAAAAATTGACACCACTTGTGTTTTCTGAGGTTGGAAAGATGATCTATAATGCTATAGATAGTCTACCATTTGATTAGTTAGTGATGTAACAGGCTGTTATAAGAAAAGCAATATTTACCTTTTGTTTCCAAGAAAAGGAAAATGCTTTTAAAATGAGATTAATTTAAAACAAGGACAAGTGATACCTTAAGCATATACTAAATGATGTCCCTGCGTGGCAGACTTGAAGCTGCTTTGACCAGTACAAGTTGACCAGCCTTGTACTTTTTAAAATCCAAACCAGCCAAGACTTCTAAGTGTCATCATAAATTTATTTTATTTATCCATAGCTTTTTTTCATATGTGTGCTTACCTTATCTCAGTTTAATGTTACTTGTTTTTCTTATGTCACGAAATATCTTAGTACCCATTATGGCCCAAAATCTCATCTTCTGTTTCTGAAATCTGATTAACTACATTTGCTTTGTTTTCCTGCATGGAAGAAAAACAACCAGTTTTCAGAAGATAAAGAGGAGATTTTACTGAATAAGTGAGGCGGAGAGTTCATTGTTGCTCCTTGTCATTATTTGTAATCTTTCTTAAACATGCAGTTATTCTGGTCATGCATAATATCAGTGATTTCCAGAAAGAGACAGAGGCCCATGCTGGCAGAGATTAGTTTTGTTAAAGCAGTTTCTATTATTTGCAGTGTCAAATGGTTTAACACACAAACTTTTCTTCTCATTGAGTTGGACTAGGATTTCAGTGTCATCATTTTTCACTTTGCACATAATCAGGCAGGAGCTATGTAAGAGAAGGCACTCTTGACAAAGCGGTCTATTGTAGAAGTTTCCCTCCAAAAGGATTAAAGAAATGCTTAAATTACAAAGATAATCATATGGATCTTTCATAGGGACTGTAGATTTTGTTCAGCTGATTTAGAGATTGATGTGATAATCATCAGAGTTGCAGACAGAAGCCTGCTCAAGTATCACTGGTTTTGCTTGAAAATGTTGGTAAGCCATTATCTTCTCTCTGAAGTCTAGTGACCGAGACTAGTATCTCAGTTTGGCAAATAAAGTGACAAGGTGTCTTAGCCTTACAGTTCAGCAGTCCTGGAAAAGTGATTGTGAAATTAAATCCTGTAGATTATTTCTGCACCCTTTTTAGGTTTTGTTGGGTTTTTTTTTTTTTATGGATCCATTGTGAAATCATGAATAAGGCTGACAAATTCTGCAATGAAGTCAAAGAGAATTGGTTTCCAGTAATGTTTTGGTTGAATAGATTTCTACCTCTTTTTTAGATGCAACCAGATTAGACATATTATCTCTTGATTTAAGAACGTTCTCATCAATGTTTCTTTCAGGGTTTTGTTTTTTGGGTTTTTTTTAGTGACATGAGACACAAAGAGAATCAAGGGGATGCTTTTTGGTTTGTTTTATTGATACATGAAAAAAAAATTAAGCATAAGGTCCAACATACTGCCTCTGAGATCTAATTGGCTGAATTAGACTTTCATCCCTTAGAGTCTGTATCGGATTTAAAGGAAATAAAAATTTGTAAGCAATTTAGATGCTTGTATAAATTACTAAAGTATCAGTTGCAAGAGAATTTTTTTCATTTCTAAAACACAGGGGGTTTTGGGGGGAAGAATTACCTTAATACACACATTTCAAAATTTTAGCAATTAAATCTTGTCTGATTTGGAGGGAAATTCTCATCTGGGCTCATTCATCCCATAGTATTCCATGATAAGCAAATACAAACACGTTTTAAGTAGTCTGGGCTAGATATTCCAAGAGTAAATTAAAGTAAATTTTTCATTAAGTGATTTCTTGTCCTTCAGCCTTTGTGCTGCAAAGTGCCAGATGTGAAATTCTCATGTGCTTCTAGTGCCCAGTCTACCTCACTTCAAATTAACTAGGTCTCTGTTCTGAGCCAAGACAGGGCTTATCAGGATCTTGGAGCGATGCTTTGAAGCAACTAAATATAAAGAACCAGCAACCAGACTGCTCCGGTAACTGTAGAGGTTAGTGCAGACCTTCAATATTTTGCAAAGGAAAAGAACTTTTCTTTCCACTTACTCAAATATTGTAAAGACATAAAATGTTGATGTGAAGATAATGTACCTTTAGGTGTCAGGAGAACATTTACTCAAAACCAGACAATTAAAAAAAAAAAAAAAAAGAAAGAAAAAAACCAAGTGTTATGCAATAATAAGAAACTGAGAAACTTGACTAAGGAGGTTGTTGAAGTGTCTGTTACTTTATTGGTGTTCTGTCATCAGGTGCCGAATCAGTCATTTCCTAGAAGCCCCTAGGGATTAGGCACTTCTGATTGGAGTAGGTGGTAAACCAAGCTTGTCAAGGCTGGCAGCATACATCTGCTCCCTGGAGGTTTTCCAAATCACACAGAGGAAAGATTATGGGATGCAGGACCTCAGGGTAAACTAACAGATATTTATTTGAGTCTGTTGAGTTCACTGCTTCAAGAACGTGTTATGTTGTTGCACAGGCTTGATAAAACCACAGGCAAAACAGTGGAATTTACAGTAACAGTAACAAGACCTGTAGTTTCCAGCTGGACCTCTTGTTTTCTTTATTTTTGAAAAATGGGTGGCCAAAACATATTTTAGCATCTGTTTAAATGCTTCACTGAATTTTGGAAATTTCTCCACTTTTTCCAAAGCAAGTACTTAATAGGTTACAAGGGTGTGGTTGGAGTTCTGATAGTCAGCAGTTTGTTACAAATTTTTGCATGTCATTGAACACATATTTAGGGGTATAAAACTGAAGTGGGTGAACATAAGACAAAATGTTCTCCTAGTTGCATGCTGTTGTTTACTCACTTAAACTTACCATATATGGAGACAAGAAATAAAGTTGAGTGAAATGCTCTTATCAGGCTTATGGTCTATCTATGCCCTACCTCTGTGAACAAACAGTGAAGGAAGGAACATTTCCTTCCTCTTCCACTCCATGTGGACAACAAACAATACTTCTGAATCTCAGACACAGGCAAATAATGATCGGATTATGGCCAGATTTGGTGGATGGCTGTCCCCAAAAATCCCATCTGTTAGCCTTGGGCCATGGCCAAAACCACCACAATGTGAGTAGATCAAGGCTTTTTAATTCTTTGGCTTTCAGAGGGGCAGTACATGCTGTTCTGCTTTCAAAAGTGCTGTGTGTTTTTCAGTGTCTTCATGGTGTCTAACCTCTTGTGCTCTCCTTCCCTGGTCACATGAGGTGCAGTGTAAGATATGGGCTTAAGTGGTCTTTTCCCCCATGCTATTTCCAAGCAGGAAAACTTTTAAGCCTCTGTTAATGAGCCTGAGGATTTGCTTTGCTAGGTTTTGTGGAAGCTTGTTCATAACAGCCAGCATTGACCTTATCCTGTATTTCAAATGTGACCACACTCAAATGCAACTGATGTGGGTTGTTTTCTTTCTGGAAACCTAAGCCAAAAAGCATTCCATGTTTGTACCACAGCTAGCACAATGGTCCCACACCATGTTTCCTTCTGGGCCACAGACAAAGTAACAGTGCACCAGAGCACACCTTAGTTTTGTTTTTTTTTGGTTTGGTTTGTTTTTTTTGTGTTTGTTTGTTTGTTTGTTTGTTTACATGAGAAAGCCTTCCTAATTAAATTCACTAAAGGAAAGAAAAAAGAGTCTTTCAGAAACAACAGAATTTTAAATTAATTTGACTCTTCAGTGCAATTCCTAGACATTACTGACTATTCATGGCTCTTCTTCATGGGGAGATTCATGGCTGCAATATCCCTTTCTAGTACATTCATGGAAGGAATTCTTTGATCTTTACCACTAGGTCATGTCAAAATGTCTGTGTTTGATATGGGAAAAGAAAGGTAAATGGCATTTCCCTTTGGGTGTTATGCAGCAAATTAGCGATATGTAAATAAACGCAAAAAAGTAAGGAGAGGTCAGCAATGTGCTGCCATCTGCTAACATGCATTTCACATTTTTTCTGTATCAACATTTTAACAGATTATGAGTGATTACCTCCTTTCCTTATAGGTAGATGTTGCCGGTTTGTACATCAAGGCTGGTGCCAAGAACATGCCCACAGTGTTTTTGCTGACAGATGCCTGAGTTCCAGATGAATGCTTTTTTGTGCTGATTAATGACTTGTTGGCATCAGGTGATTAAACCAACACATTTCTTGAAAGATCTTTTCCAATGACAAATGATCTGTGTTTTCATTGAACTTTAAAGAGATTATTTCTCTCTCAGGTATTTGTAGGGAGAGTTTTAGAGAGGCCAAGTCAACCCCTACAACTTGAGCATTGAGTCTGACTTGCTTAAGAAAGCATTGCCCACTAAGAAGACAAATTGCTAAAGTTAATCATGCATAAGTGCATAGATCTGGGGGAAAATGGGACTCTCTCTTTGCCTTAATGCTGTGTTTGCTTTGGTATGATTTCACTAACATCAAACAGTCTTCATGACTGCACAAGTGTAAAATGCAGCAATGCAGATTCACCCACATTTTGAAGATTAACAATTCTGGATTCTGAATGTGGAATCTGGGGATAGGATGGAAGGAAAAATGAGAGTAATATTGTGCACAGTTGGAGTGTATATTGAAAGATTTTTTAAGAAGTTATTATTTACTTTTGCCAGAATAATAAACCAGAATAATAATCAGTTTACTGCTGACAGCCTGTAGAAAAAAGGAACGGCTATTCTGAGGGACACATTATGAAGGAACTTTCTATCAGGGCAAATATTTTTGTCGTTTCAAAACAATGTCATTTCCTTTTCCTTAAAAAAAAAAAAAAAAAAAAAAGGTTCTTTTTAAGCAAAAAGGCATAGGGAACAGGAGGAGAGTCTTTTTACTGGATCTACTTAGTATCATAACTTAGCTCTAGTTATGTGCTTAAACCCTGTTGGGCTAAATACCATGTAGAAGATTATTTGTCACGTGTTGTGTAAGGCTTCTCTTACCTGCCCCTTTGTCTTTTCACAGGAGAGGTCCCAAATCTGTTCCATGATGAAGATGTGAAGGTCATAGTTGCAGGAGTTAGAAAAGAAGTCTGAGCTGTGGGCCTGATGGACACCAGAGGACACTGCTGGAGGTTCTTCTGGAGTAGTGGCTGCAGTTGAATGTAAGGCATATTTCAGGGGCAAGAAACAGTAATGAGCTGATCAAAATAGCAACATACTTCAGTTATCTCATAACCCAGCATATGTTGGCATACTTCTCTTGAAAGCTTAGTTGCTGACGTGTTGCACTGAATTTGCCTCTCTCATGTTATCCCTGTAATTTGCCTCTCTGTGTGGAGGCTTGATGTACACCAAGTTTACTCCTAGATCTGGCTATTGACTTCCTGCCTGTTCATAGGAAAGTCAGGTAGCCGTTCTGTGTCTTAGTTTCATGGTCTGTCTTATGTTCTTGAACATAATGATGCACTTCAGAGAGAAGTGAGGTGTTGATGGGGAGTTAGTGGTGCTGTTAATGCAACTGTAAATAAGTTCCCTAGCTATACATGCCGTAATTTTGTATGAGTACTCAACTCTTAAACATTTGCACAAATAATTGAATTTTCACAGAAAATATTAATTCTTTCTACTTTTGCTATGCCATATAAAACTGGAAAAATAAAAATATCCATGTAGATGTTTCCAGGTTTAAAACTGTTTAGCGATACATATTAATACAATACCACAATTGTAACAAGTGCCTCTCCTAAACTCTGTTTAACAGTGTTGTTGAGGCACACTGTAGTTCTTTCCTGAAGGCTGGAAAGCAGAAGCTGGGAAAACTGGTTTTGAAGTGGCATCTTTAGGAATTTTCCGTTTATGTAGGCTTCAGTTTCACACATCATCCGAAACATCTGTGTAGCTGGTAAGAAAATGAGAGATCTGAAAACCATTAACTCTCTTAAAAAATAATGTTTTGAAAGTGATGCATACAATACTTTTTGTATTGAAATGGTCTGTTTGGTTGGGGATGGGAAGAGCCTTCCCACAGCAGATTATTCTAGAATGGTCTTCTGTGCAGGCTTTTCTTTTCATTTTCTGAAGTGTTTAACCACCACTGATGCAAAGACCATTTTGATTTGATTATGAGTTTTTTATCGAGTTCTTATTTTTCACATGTCACTTTCTCTTTTTTCCCCTCTCATCTATTCTTTTTCCGATCCTGTTTTAGTTTTGTTGATGTTCCCTCCTATCTGTAACTTTGTTGCCATTACTTCTGTCCCTCCACAAATTTATTCTGTAACTTAATGGAATCTTGTGTGACATATTCTGTGTTGTTTTCACTTTTACAGGCTTCATTGACATGGTCAATAGTGATGCTAACCTTCTGCTTATCTCTTTCTGACAGTGCTGTTTATCTCTGTTTCATGACTATTGTTTGTGTGTGTTTTTTAAGAAAGGACAGAGAAAAAAATATTATTTCCAATATCCCTCTCCGTTTTCTCTTTTCACTTTTCCTCCCTTTTGTTTTCCTTATTCCCACAGTAATTTCTTAATTTTTTTTTTCCTTTTAAGAGCTTTTTGAAAGGCAGCTTTCAAATGCCTTTTACTTTGCAACCATTTCAGTAGTCCCCCACTGTGCAAATTAGCGCTTCTGGAGGCAAGAACAGGAGATATCCATTCATATTGCAAGGAAGCAAAGTAGAGACATTATAGTACTGAAGGAGACATAAATTTCATGAGTTAACACATTGGCTGATACCTATATAAACTTTTAGTTAGTGCTGGGTGACCTATCACCTCCTCCTTTCCCTGGAATTGAAAAATAAAAGACTAATATAATGTGAAAGAACACAGAAGGGACAATTTAGACAGTTTTATAAAGTTAAAGCTCAGTGAAGTGAGATAGACTCATTTTTTCATTTGATTTTAGAAAAATCAACCTTCTACATTAAGTCACATTTCCCCTTTGCCCACCTATGAACTTACCTTCTGCAGTTCTGTTTATGGTGAGGAACCTGTATCCAGTGCTATTCTTTGTATCACCATAGATCTTTGGTTTTGTGTTGGCTTTGTTTTGATTGTTTTAAATCTGGACCTTGCAATTAATTCTTCTGTTAACATACTGAGAACATGCCGTATGACTAGGTGCAAATTTAAGTTGAAAGTATGTCAGGTGCAGACAATGGATTTCACCATTATAAAATACGGGTCCACAACTGAAGGATATCTGAGGACATATATGCACCTGAGGATTTAAAAAACTTTCATATGAACAGTGAAATAAATTATAAAGGAAGAATGCCACTCAAGCAAACGAAGTTGATGTTCAAACACTGTAAATATGCTGACGGTGCTAAGGCAAAGGTAAGATAAAAAATTTCTAAGGCTGAGTGATTTACTGGAGCTCTAGAACTTTTACAATATCCCAAATCTCTGTGCAGTAATCACTCTTAAATAGTCTGCACTTTACCAACATTTCCTGGAAAAATAAAGGCCAGAAGAAGCGACTATTTCTTGAAAGCATGGATATGAGATTAGTCCTGTTGTCTCTTGAGCTCCATCTGATTTTATTTTATTCTTTTGGTCATGGTATCCCTTCAACTTTTCCCCAAAAACGTGAACGCTGTGCCTAAATGTCTTTAAGCCCTATGCCCTACATAAACGTGCTCTCAAGTGTACACTTTCCATTAAGTGTACACTTTCCATTAAGTGTACTCTTTGCAGCATTTCATATTTGCATGTTTTTAAAGTTCTCATTTCAGTTTTCTCAGTACTCTTAAACATTACTATATATTCTAGAGCCAGATATGTTAAATGGCTTTTGTTTAACTGAATCCCTGTTGTTTAATCTGTATGCAGCCAGTTCTCTTCATGAACTGCTGATCTGTGTTACAAATATTTGCTCCTTCTTCTTCATTGTGTATTTTCCGCATGTTTCAAGGTTTACAGTCCCTCAATGGCTGTTGTGAAGACCCAACATTAAGAACTAAATTTGCTAGTTTTAGGGAAAGTCCATTTCCCAAATTTCCTTCCAACTTGGCATGACTACTTTAGTCATCACATTCTTATAATGGTCTCTTCTTTCTATAGTCCTGTCAGGATTTAGCTCCCCATTTTATATGGAACTTAGCAGTATGGTAGTTTCATTCTTCAGCCAGAATTAATGTCAAACATAGGCAGAGTGGGTGTCCTGCATTGCCACAGGCAATCTTATCCATATTTTTATTATTACTTTTCTTTTAAATTATTGTCTCTCATTTCCAAATCCACTTTCATTAGAACACATTAGCCTTTTCCTTGTGGTCTGTTTCGCCACTGACAGAACATCTATTTTTATCTGTGAATCTGAGAGGAACTTGTGAAGGCCCATCAGAGCTCAGCTTTTGGCCAGCTCTCGTGGTTTTTCCTTTGAGGGCGTAAATACATGTCTGTCCGCTTGACTGCTTTAATCCCAGCCAAAAAGAACTATGTTTTTAGGGTTTCTGATTCTATGTTAAACTAATACTGACCCCAGATTTGTTTTGGTTTTTGGTTTGGGTTTTTTGTTGTTTTTTTGATTCAGTGGAGAGTAGTTGTCAAGGATTTCTAAGTTCTGTAGCACATAAAACATCTGTTTCTGTAGTTGGCAGGCCCTTACAGAGTTGCTGTTTCTCTATTAAAAGCTCTGGGCTTTTCTGATTTGGATGTCAGCCATCTCTTTTGGAGTACTCAGAGAGCTGGCTTTGAAGGATACATCTGTATTAGTAAATTTATAAAGGGCATTTTATGGTCCTGAGGGCTAGTAGTATGACACAGCTGGCATTCATGTGGCTTAGCTTTTCCTGTGCTCTACTCACAAAATGATGGTAGTGGTGAAGAGCTGGTCAGGACTGATTCCTGGTCTGTTCATCTCCTCAGTCCTGCTGCAGCACTGCTTAGTTTCCTGTGGGAAAATCATGTGAGTGCTCTAACACTTAAATAAGGATGGACCCTGTCCGACCAGTGGTCAAGCATGTGCCAAGGCACTCTTTAGTTGTCTGTCTGGCTCTGTTTGAAGCACTTAGGGAACCTGGAGGCCTTGCATATCTGAAATGAGCAGGAGGAGGTTGAGCCAAAAAATAAAGTGTAGGAGACACATCTATAGTGAGAGTGATGTGCATGTGAAGCTCAAATGGGACACTTGAGAAAATAAGGGGGTTGTGTTCTAAGGAGTGGTGAATGCTACATGGAAGTTGATACTGATTTCACATGATAACAATTTTTTCCACAATGATTGTCTTCTTACTCAGTTATGTAAATTTAAATTTTAAAAATGTCACATGAAAGTGACATAGTCCCTCTAAATCCACATTTATTTCAAAGAAAAGGATGGGTCTATCATGGAGAACTTCCTAAATTTTTCTATTACTATATGAAATACCTTCTCTGTAATATTTGTATCCCGGTTGTCTTGCAAGACATTTCTAACAAAAAGAATTTCCTACTCATTTGTTTTATCCTCTGTCAAATTAAACAGTAATGTATGGCCTGGTCAGAAGGTAATTTTTTTCTAAAACAAGACCCTCTTGCTTATGCAAAAATTGTTCAAAATGTAGTTGGTAATAATTACTCAATTTTCATCACAGCTCTCTTGCTATCAGACCACATAGAATCTTCGTTATTCTGTGTGCAAAGCAAGCAGTGCACGAGGTCCTTTTTAGTATAGGGAATTTATTGGGGTGGGGATCCAAATGAACCTCCAAAACATGTCATATCAAATTTCTGCCTGATGTGAATTTTCCAAACTTCATTAAAGCTAAAGGAGAAAGAAAGGTTATGCTGTGGTGAGGATCTGGTTACATAAGAATGTATGACTACCTTTTGTAGTGTATTCTGTAACCTATATTTTTGTTGTTCGGAAAAAAAATAATTAACAAAGAGGTAGTTGTCTAATCAGAGTGTTACATTGTATCTAGGCGTCTGTTAGAATTTCCTGCCTAACAATACAGTATAGCAAAAATCTCTCAGTTGTAACTTTGTGTTTTCCGGAAAAGTAATGGGAACTACAATTAGGGTGTTTCAGTTTGAGCTCTAAGACTAGCTATTCCAAGAAGTAATTTTCCATATATGGGCAATGTGAGCAGCGTAGGAGGGTGTAGAAGATGAAACTTCAAGCAAGTCTGTGTATGGTTTCACCTTTGGAGGTGTGATAGATTCAGTTTGGTACCACTGCTATAGCAAGGGCACTTATAGGAAGCACATCAAAGCAGGGACAGATATCTCTAAGCTCTCCATTACTGCTTCTACCAGAGCAGGGCTGATTTGCAGGTCTAAGAAGGTGGCTGCTAGTGGAATAAAAGAAGAGAAAATGAGGTGCCCTAAGCTTCAAAATTGCTTACCATGTATCTTGGTATTACAACTGAACACAGATTTTCTTCAGAAAATGAGGTGATGAGGGAGAAACAATGTCTAACTGAAGGATACATAGTGTAACCAAGAATTAAATTCAGAAAATTCACAGAAGTGTTCAAAGTCTTTGAGAATCGTGAAACAGACCTTGCAGATTCTTCCCGTATATTTCCTCTCTTCTCTGATTCAGAGCTTTGGGGTAGACACCATTTATTCTTGTATCTTTTTGATTGTCTCTTCTGTTTGCCCTTCTTTCTCATCAGCCTGATAAAATTTTGCTGTAAATTCCAAGATTTTTCTGTCTCTTTGTACAGCTTATTAATAATTTTAACCACTTGTTTTGAATTCTGTGTAGACATTTCTACCATTTGTCTCTTCATGCTGAACACATTCAAAATAGATGTTTTCTTTTGTACCTTAAACTAACTTGCTGATTGGCAAGTCTTTGTAGAAGCAATAAACAACATGGACTCTGCTGTTTTTGCATGACTGTCTACATTTCTTCGTAAGTTCTTGGAGATGAAGGAGAAACGATGTGACAGCATAAGATCCAAACTTTACAATATGTATAAAAGTCCTAGGAAACAGCTTTTCTTCGAGATGTGTCTGAATAAGGGCAAAGATCTTCTTGGTTTGACTTCATTCTACTGTCTAGCTTATTTGCATGAATTCATGTCTTTTGTTTTCCAGTGCAGAGATGTATTTTTACAAACTATGAGATAGTGGCAATTCTTTTCCATTTTCCATGTAATCATCTTTCCAGATACCATTGCACTTTTTTATTGTCTACTTGTTACTTTGTCTCTGCTCTCTGACTGCTTTAAAACCCAGTAAAGTATTGTCCCAGGTCAACTTCTTCCTTTCTTCACTCCTTTTTTTCTTCTTGTCTTTCAACTTTTTGCTCTTCTTCCTTCTCTATTCAGTTTTCTCTTAATAGGTATGTCAGTTCCCAATTAGTCCAGAAGAAGAATAAACTCCCTGACATGCCTGACTGGGCTCTGTCCAGGCTCTTGGGGCTGTTGGACAAGTTATAAACTCTCCTGAAACCATTTGGATGTTTTCTACTGGAATTAACAATATCAATGCCATATGGTTTGAGAAGCCCTGTACAATAAAAATAGCTCCTTTGCTAAGAAGCATAGAGGATGGACTCCAGCCTTGTGTTAATAACTTGATTTTTGTCATTTTGCTAATGAGCAAAGAGCAGATACAATGGACAAAGCATGTGCTAACTGTAGTAAGTAGGTCCACAGATACATCTGAGGACTAGAGTAACCCTTCCTTCCCAAATGTGAGTTGCTTGGGGTTAGCCTGGTGATATTAAGAGTCAATCACATTTTATTTTCTTTTGAATATTTTAGCCTGCCCTTTTGGAACATCTCTTTCCACTTTTGTAAAGAATTCCTATGCAAGCTAAGATCCAGATCTCCTTTTCTTTCTGTTCTTTTAGAGGGGTTGCACTGCATACTACCGTGTGTCTAGAAGAGGCTCTAATAGATTTAGAAACAAAAAAACTGGGTTTCTGTCACCATGACCAGCTGAGTGTGCACCTTCTGGCTCTCTGCATACCAGTCAGTTCCTGTGCCTGCATTATCATCTATTGCTATCAAAGTGAATAACTGATGCAATGTGTAGAGAGGGGAAGGAAGCTGCATGTATGCTATGTTTACAATGGAAAAGGAGAAAAAATTATTTGCACAAGGTCACCAATGAAGTTTATTAGCTCCAAACTTGGTGCGGCGCTTCAGCTGTGTACTGGCTGGTGCTAGACCATGGTTAATCGTATGCCTCTCGTTGCTGGTCTGTGCTTGTTTTCTCTCCCTTTTCCCTCCCTCCTCTCCTCAGATTGTTCTGTGTTTCTCTCCAACCAGTGCTGCCCTGTGAGCATGAGCTCGGAAGTTCCCAGCCATGGTTAAGCGCCCTGCTATTGACTGGTTTTGTGAGTGGCCACAGGAGGCCCTTTGCTCTGGCAGCAGGAGGTTCATTGAGGAGGCTGAGGGGGTCGAGGTACAGAGTTTCAAGCTCATCAGTTTTCTAAGAAAGAAACGGAGATCATTGAAAGATCAATAACTGAGTAAGCTGAAAAAACAATGCTCTTTTTACTCCTTCTTGCATACTTATTGCTTTTGGTATTGCTCAAGCTCTCCTGTGCTAAAAGCTGAATTTTTATGATATGTCACTGCCTGGTTCCTTCAGCAGAGTTTAGAGAGTTGTCTAGCACAGGCAGAGAAGTGAGAGAAAGAGAGACATTTAATTCATGACACTGTCTTTGCAGAATCCTTCAGTTCTAAGGGTTTTAGGATCTTAGAGATACAGAGTTTATTTAACCCTTTTCAATGTAGTTAAATATATTCAGTAGTGCTATAGCAAGTAAGGCTGACATATTGCAATGTACAGTCCAGGCAAACTAAAGAAGAGTTTTACCTCTATTCAGCCATTAGACAGGTGAAAAATTCCCCTGTAAGGGGAATCCATGACACCACATGGCAAATGCATTTAGAGTTTTAATAGCTAGACAATTATTCTCCCTTTGTTACTTACTAACTTGTTTGTTTTCAGAAAAAAGTAAAAAACAAAACCAAACAACACATGTGTTACTGAGTTTCTTTCTGGGCCAGAGGAATATACTTGTCTTGTTCTAAGAATTTTAACAAGCTGCCTCTGTTGTCCCTTCCTGTGTGGAACAATCCTGTTGTGCTGGCGGTGAGACTGGTGGAGTTATTCACATAGATCTAGAAAAGCTTTAATTTCCGTCAATGATTGTAATTGCAATAGTTTCATTGTTATATTTGGGACTGTTTGTAAAGGGGATTTTTAATCATGGGAGACCAAGGATTTCGGGAATGCTGAAGGAAGAGCTGTTTGGTTTTAGTCGAGGGTAGCACCAGGCAAATCTCTGCATTTACAGCATTTACTCTCCATTCAGACTCACACGAAATAGATGGAATGGTTGTAGAACGAAGGCGAAGGAAAAGTGAAGGGATGTCGGAGGCTGCTTCCAGGGAAGCCCGGGAGTTTCCTCTGCCCGTGCCGTGCGGGGAGCGGGGCTGCGGAACCCTGCCCAGGCTCCCTGTCTGCCGGCCCTGCTGCGCTCCGGCGGCACAAGGATGCCTCCTGTAGGACTGCGGGGACAGAGATGTCTGCAGACACACCTGGCATTTGTACGTTCCATCAGCTGCTCCTGCTTTATTTGAACGTAGACTTACAGTGTCTTCAGGATAGTTATTTGTTGTCTGGTGACCTGGGAGGTGGGAGAGGGTTTTAATTGCATTGTTTTTTTATATGACGCCAGTTTGAAAGAAATGGCTAGGATTGCTTGTAGAAAAGACAGTAGAATTTATTTTAACCTAAATATATGACTTTTTCAAATCGTTACCTGAAAAAACTATATTTTTCTTCTGTGAAAATACATCTGGTCGTCAGAATTCGGTCTCTTAATATTTAATATTAATTACATATAAATATGCTACTATTATATATCATATATAAGAATTTATTCATAATATATTGCATCTAATATATTAATCAACTTGAGGGGTTTATTTTTAAGCTTTTTTAAAAGATAAATACTATGTTCTTCTGTAAATTTTTTTATTTAAGATATTTAGGAATTAGTTCACTGATTTTAGCAACTGTTGATGCGTTCCTTTTTTCACATTGGTGCTAACTGCTCCTTTTAAGTATCTTTCCTGTTCGATTCCCAACAAGTGAAATAAATGTCGACTAACAAAATAACATGATATTTCATTGAGAGCAAGTTAAGTTTTCGGTGTCATCAGTATGAGTAAAAGAGTAAAGCAGTACTGGGGGCCTGAATCATGTCTGCATGTGCAGCCTATGAGAAGACCAATAGAAAAGACAGCAGAATTAAAAAAAAAAAAAATATTAGCATGAGGCAAGGGAAAGTTTTCAAAATGATGAGAAAAGGGAACTCAGAACAGAGTCACTGAAATAACAGAAACTATGACAGTATTACAGGTGGGGACAGAAGGGGAACTCAGCCAAGGAAAAAAAAGCAAAACTGGTCCAGAACTGTAGAAGAGGTGTACAACAGAGAGTCTGAGGAAGAGCAAAAGGAAGATGAAGGGAGAACGACCACAGAAAAACAGTAAATCGAGGGGCAATAGGACAGTGGCAGAGATGTATTAGAATATCAAAAGATTAAGAGGGGCTGGGTGGAAAAGGACCACCCTGAAGGAGAGGGAATCTTAGCTGAAATCTGCCGTCGCCTCTCCATCGAAGATTTAAAGCAGGTGATCTGTTCTCCTTCTATCTCTAGTGCTGGTGTGTTAATACATCATTTTGCATGCTTCTTTTTAGATACTTCAGGAAAGGCTTTTGTTTGTTCTTAGCAGAGAAATCTTGTTAGCTAGGGCTCGTGTATGCCTGGAGTTCTGAAACATACTGTATGATAGATCAGCAATGTGAAGTCTGTTACTGAGTGACTATTTTGGCATACTTGACACTTAGCTCCTAATTGTCCTTTTTCACCATTAAAAAAAAATAGAGCAATAGTAATTGATAGGGGACTTTTTGCTTATTGATGTATAACCATATTACAGATTATTTTTAATTAGAGTAGCTCGAAGTTAAGCTATTGATTTTTTTTTCTCTTAAAAGTTCAATACAAATATGATACGATATTTAAATTGCTTTAATAAAGCATGGAAAATTTCTGGGTGAGGGAAAACCAAAAAGAACTGTCACTGATTGTCGGAGTTGAGAAGGCAGTTTTCAGTTTTTTAGTGTCTTTTTCTCTATCTCTTTATCTTCAAACCAATTACTTTTCTGGAAGATACAGTTTATCCAGGGAAAGAAGTGGGGCAGATTGAGCTCAGCAGGGAGATGGTGAACTGCAATGTCAGTATATTCTATGAAGGATGTTGTGAACATTCCTTTTGCCCTGTGTGAAAGTATCTGAACAGGAACAACAACTGATCCTCTCTATGGTGCCTGTTGGAAGTAGGTATTGTGAGACCCTTTTCACCTGGAAAGACATTGGTCACCGTGTGAGTTAAGGACAAGAAACAGTGAGTTCAGAGGTATTTGAAGGGAAATAGAGAGTACCAGTAATTTAATCAATTCTGATGTCTTTGCTTTCTTGGGAGAGAAGGGAGGAAAAGAGCCCTCTTCTGTTTCAGTACTCAAATTGCTAAACCTAGTTTTAAAAGAACGAAAGAAAAGAACAGGCTACGGCAGCTTTGAATATACTGAACTTACAAAGGTGCCTTTATACCTCATTTGATATAAAATATGATCTACAGTATTTTAAAATAACCTGTGTCCAAATTCAACATGACAGGCAACCTCCCTTTCTTACTTTCAGCTGGTTTCAGATATCGGCACTGAGAGCAGAATAAGAGAATCAGGATTCTTTAATCCACCTGATGAAAATAACAGCCATGCACATCTCTGTCATCTCCTCTAAGTATTTTACTGTTGCTGTCTTTTATGCTGCTCCTCTGCTGCTTAGCACCAAGCAGCTCACACTGTTTAGCATACCAAGGATAAATTAATTATTCTCTTACCTTATCATATTCCAAAATATTTTACAACATGTTGTGTGGCAAAGAAGCAGCCTGGAGTAATACTTTTACCTACTCCCCTTGCCTCTTAAACTCCTCCCTGCCCACCCACTCACACTTCCCAATTACCTTTTCTTGAGGCAAATGCTGGCTTGGATTTTGTCTCAGTTTTGATAACTGCCTGTGAGATATGTTAATTTTCAGTGACATTTGTCTTTTTTTCTCTTTGCTTGGCATGTTTCAGCTAGCCTAACTTAACTGCAAAGACTTCAGATTTATATGTTAGATAGTAAAGATTCTTATACATCCTGAGAAAATATATAGGGAGGACACAAGCAAAATTCCTGTATAAACTACTCATAACTTGCCTTGGGGTTTTTCACATCCTTAAAGTCAGTCAGCCAAGGCCTAGAGTAAAGAGATGGTATAAGTATGAATATATTTCACTTTTGTATTTTCTTTCAGAGCATATATAGGGTTAACGCTCAGTTGTCTTTTGGAGTAATGAATGGTTTTGATTTGTGCCAGTCTAAGCTTCATTTTTTGCTTCAAGTTACCTTATGTTTTCTAGAGAACTGCAGTTAAATCAGATTTTGTTACTGTATCAACTCTTTTTTGTTTGCCTTCACCCCCCCCCCCCCCCAGTAAAAAAAGCTAAATTAGCAATAATTTCCTTTGCCTGCAGCCCTGAATGGGCATATATTGAAAAGTACAATGTAGTATTAAAAAAAAAAAAAAAAAACAAACTGGAGATAAATGAATGGCAGAATAAATAATTTATGCTAATGAAATTACTGCAATTAGTAGTTCCACAATGACCCTTTTAAAAGCCACAGCTGTTAATGTCAGGAAGTGCTGTCACCGCTGACCTTATCATAAGAGAAAGTGACAAATTGAAAATGCAGGGAAGACCAATCGTCAAAGGGGTCTGTTCGGGAACGATTAGTGTTTTCTGAAGACCAGTGTGAATTACAACCAGCTGCTCTCTGGCTCGGCGTGTCTCCCATGCTGTGCCATTTTGTTAAGCTCGATAACAATAGTTATTTTGCCCCATTGAGACAAGTTGTCTCGGGCCACTTCCAGCTCTACCGGAACCCACTTCGTCCCTCACTGATTTACAAATGAAACTGTTGTTAGAGGGCTTTTCAGGGCTGCTGAGTAGAGACCTCTCATAAGGATCATGTGTAAGGAGGTTGTCTTTGACTGGGAAGAGCTGTACTGCAGGGTGCATATGTGTCACAAACAATGAAAAAAAGGAGAAAAAGGCTGAAATGCGGTTCAGTTGGAAGCTAAATGCTACTCAAATCTGCATAAAATGTCTATTCCTGCTGAATAGCCTTGCTTTTACAAACCATTTTTAAAGATAAATTTATGCTACTTTGCTTCAACTAATGATGCTCTGATTTTTTTTTTTATTTGTAAAGCAATTTATATCTGTTTTCCCTAAATGCAAATCATTCTTTATTTCTTGTTTTAATTTCTGTTTTTCTAATCATGGGTGAAATAAGTGTTCTTCTAAACTAGCTCTTAAAAGTCACAAGAAAATAATGAGTTTTCTTACTGAGAAAAATGGCAAGTCTTTCTGCATTAACCTGATTGTAATATTAATGATGTAGGCTTAAAACATTTAACTGCATCAACAGCCACTCGTGAACAATTTTCCCAAAGTTCCCTAAGCATTATTGACAATGCTTTGGTAAATTATGTGTGACTTTCCTAGGAGTTGGTGTAGCTCATTTAATTCATATTAATTGATTTTTAGGCTTCCCTTGATTAATTGAACTGTGTTCATCTTGTACAGAATGCAATAAATAATCATTAAAATGAGGGAGATGTGACTCCACAGATTATAAAGTTGAAGTATGCTGGAAGTCATAGAGGACAAAATGAAAGTTAGTTACAGTGATGGAGTTAAATGGGTTTTCATAGTATTTCCCTGTTTATTTTGCATAAATACTCTTGCTTAGACACGTATATGCATGTATTCTAGTAATACATGTGAATAGTGTCCTTTAAAACAAACAAAAATTAATGTTGGGGGCTTCTTATTTCGTGTTTATCCTGGGGAAGTATACTTTAATTCAAAGGAGTATAGTGGTATCTTGTATTTGCTAGTTCAGTATTCAAAAAAAATTTCTAAAAAAGGACCTTTGAACTTTAATCCTGGAACTACCTCTCTTCTTGCTGTCAGAGGTGAATAAAGACAGGCATTTTACCTCTGCATTTTGCTCAGAAATACATGCCTAAATGACCATCTGGAGCTGTTTTAAATGTGCCTGGCCTGTTTTGATTTTTCACATAGTATGTGAAAAGAAATATCCAGTCTCACAGCTGCATTTTGTTCCCTGTGATGAGAGAGAAACCACGTGTGGTGGTGTGTGGCACCCAGCACAGCGCCCCCCAGGGCCACAGTAATGCTCTGGGTCCTCTGAGCAGTGTGCTGAGATATGCTTGGAACTGGAGTTATGCTTGATGTTTTGATGCCTGAGTGGAACGCAGGGAAGAGTTTCAACTCAGTTCACACCTCAGAGTGAATCTGAGCTCCATTAAGTCATAACTACTTTTCTGGTCAAGTACCCCTTGAAACTGAGAGAAGGTCACTTCAGCACAGAAATGTTGCTGATTTTATGACATTTTATGGTATGTAGAGACTCAGTTTTCAGAAGCTCTCCACAGTGGTCTAAATCCTACTCTCATAACGGTTAGTTTATCACTAACTTTGACAAGCACAGATAAGCAGAGACTAGTACAGCTTCAAAAATCTGAATCACAGTGTTCAGTTCTGTTCAATCTGAAGTTCACCCCAAAGAGGAATTTGATGATATATGAAGTATGTGAGGACCGGTGTGATTAGAGTGCCCACTCTTGTATTTCTGTAGCCTATATAGAATTTCTCTTAGGCAGGATTTCCAGAGGTGAAATAGAAAATCCATAGAGAATTATATCTGCATATAGCAGTATAATGACTGGTTTAATCTTTGTTTTTTAGGTTTCAGAAGTGTTTAATGTACTTATGTATTTTTTGATAAAGCACTGAGCTTCTGTGGTAATGAGAAAGGTTCTTCACCCAAAGGGTGGTCAGGCACTGGAAGAGGCACCCCAGGGCAGTGGTCTTGTGCTCCAAGCCTGACAGAGTTCAAGAAGGATTTGGACAATGCCCTCAGGCACATGGTGGGATTGTTGGGGTGTCCTGCATAGGGGCAGGAGCTGGACTCAATGATGTTGGTGGTTCCTGGCCAGCTCAGCATACTTAGTGATTCTGTGAGGACTTAATGAATGCTAGTGCTAAATTAATTAATTTGCATGCAAAACGGTTGTAGAAAGTCTATTTTGCCGTAATATTTTTTACATGCTGACAACCATATTTAGGGTAAACTGAAGAAGAGTTTTGTGAGTGAGCCATCCTTAGAAACATATATGGATATACTTAACTTATATAGATACACTTAATTTTGGAAACATTTCTTTGCTCCTGTGTTTACATTTGTTCTTGTTCCTTGAGTATGTGCAGCCTCTCATCCAGAACCAAATTTGTGATTTCATGGCTTATGCCCACACCAGTGTGAATGTACTCAGTGCCAAATACAATCATAATGAGAGGCAACACAATTACACCACTCCAAATAGTTTTCTGAAGCAAATCATGCTTGATAAGATAAATCTCAAGAAGAAAAGCAAGGAGATGTCATGACACATGGAGCACTTGGTAAAGGGCATGCAGAAGCTTTCAGAAGGAAGAAGGAAGGCAGAAGCGTGAAGAAGGATGCAGCTTTCCAGGTAAACTGTGAAAGTCTCAACCTTTTCTTTCATTCTTCTTAAAAAATCTTGGGTTTTTTAGCAAATAAAGTTGTCGCACTACCTTTACATTAGACTCATTGGGTGTGGGGTGACATTTTTGTTTTTAATGGAAACTAACTCAATTTTTAAACTGGGCTTTGTGGTTTTTTCTTTGTAGATAAGGTCTTTGAGCTCTTTAGCTATCTTGGAAAAAGGCAACCATCCATTTAAGCAAGGACAAAGTCTAGAGGGAGGGGGAGTGTAGTGGGGCTACAGTAAAAGTGAGGGAGAGGGAGTATAGTGGGGCTACAGTAAAAGTGTGGGAGGGGAAGCAAGTGCCACAGTGAAAGGTAAACCTATGGAGAGAGAAGACGCAGTTCCATTTGTGGGGGGTTTGTGCGTGGCCAACGACAAGCAGAGGGGTAATGAAAGCAGAAGGAACAAGTGTGAAGCCTTTCCATCAGCTGTTGTCACGTCCTTGTAAGGCTAGTGCCACTTAGCCTCCAGTCAGTGCATCTGCTTACAGTTCATTTGTGGCTGGTCAGTCCACAAAGACAGAAGGGAATGGAAACTTCTTGGAAGCCTTTACCCCACCCCACCCACACAGATGTTCATAAACCCTTTTGCAAATGCTGAAGGCAAGCCATAATGCAGCGATTTCTTTATTAAAAATAACAAGTCTGTGTGTTTTTATGCAAGGGAAATTCTCATTTGTAGTCTTCGCATAATACTGCATCTTGGTGCTACTTTATGAGGTTAATAATTGGAGCCGGTTGGCTTATTCCCACTCTGTCAGTGGAAGACCTGTGAAAAAAGGTCAACAGAAAAGAGTAGCTGTATTTTTAAAGTCTGTTTTTAATAAGGTATCCCATGATAGTAAATTATTAAAATGCTCTTTTTCTCTGATTTCTAATTTGATGATGATCAAATGGCAATGTGACAATTTCAATGTGACATGCTGTGCTGGCTGACAGACCCAGAGCCCCTCTCTAGCTGGGCTCTTGAACAGTGAGATGTTTTTACCCTGCAGTTGGGAGCTCTACACAAGAATGTCAAATGCAGCACTGTTTAGTATTTTTCATAAAGAAAAAGACACAAAGTCAACTCAAATAAACTGGTAAGTAAAGTGAGTGGAGAGAGTTGAGATCTTTACAGACATCTGTTGCAACTCAGTATTACAGTTTTGTCTTCTGATTGCAAAATGGTCACATTTTGAAAAGGTAAATTTTGTAGGTATTGTAAGATTTCAGGAGCCCACCAAATCAGAAGAGCCTTCTGACCTTCCATGTGATTAAAGTTTAAGCCCTCTAACATTTGTCTTCCACTTTGACTTATCACCCCTTTCCAGATCAGGTTAACAAGACCCCTCTGGTTAAAATACAGCCTGTTATCATGAATAGCTGCCAGATAAAATGCTTGGAAGTGTGGTAGAAAAGCAAAAATCAAGCCAAACCCACTGTTACTTGAAACAATTCTTTTATATGTGAAAAGATATTGCCACTGGTTATTTTTTTGCGACTGGCAGGCAATTAATTACTATTTCAGCAGACTAAAAGGTAATCTTTGTTCATCAGTCTCTGAGTCTGTCTTAACCTTTCAGCAAGCCTCTGCTGGAATTACCTGCTCAGAGTGAATACTGAGTATTTTCCATTATGTCCTTCTGCCTTTACATTGGTGCCTTTGCTGGGTGCACCTTTTTTGCACAACCAAGACACTTGGTTACAACCACAACCTCAGTAGCAGGACAGACATCTGAGCATCTCAGGGAAGCTGTGGGGTCCCTGGTGGGATCAGTTAGGCTGTCATTATTAAAATCTTTATGTCAATAAAATTCTGTCAAGTACAAATGGAAACAAAATAAAAAATGATAAGACAATACTTTTGATAGAGACCCACAAAACACAAATTTTGTTTTCAGCTCAGCTTTTGGGACTCAGAACCATTCCTAATGACCTGAATAACACATTACTTTTTCCCTGTAGGTAGATCAAAAATCCAAGCTTGCTTCTCAAGAGGCAAAACTGCAACTGAAAAATCAAGATACTGAAGCTTTGATTGCTAGGTTAGGGTTTCAGACTGAGAAAGTGAGCCAAGAAAAGGGCTTTGCAGATGCAGAGGAGCTAAAGGTCAGTCTAATTCCCCTATTTACTGGTGTTGAACTATATTTAGCACAAAATAAACCTTTTTAGGGGAATAGTTTTGAACAACTTCCTCTCCAGGGAGCATAAAATCTAAAGAATTATTATACTTACACATGTAACAGCATTTCACACCGTGATTACCACTTGACCTTTCTTTACATTATGCCTTTCCCCAACCTTTTAGCTGTTTTAATGAGATGAAAGAACAATAAATACTGAGCTCATTCAAGCATTTAATGGATGTGGATCTTGAGAATCAGACCTATTTGTAATACAGTAAAGGTCAGAGAGTCATCTCTTAGCACTTCAGATTTCTAAAGGCTTTGAGGCTCTAGGTAAATTGAACAACTCAATTGATACAGAAGTTCATTCCAGCATCTTGCAGTATTGCAAGGTACAAACCTTGAATCTTCAGATTATCATAGCATTCCTAATAATACATGTCAGCAGTGTTGAATCTCCTTTTTGCTCTCAGTTCAGCCTCTTAACGTTAGTTATCAACGTCCATGTTGGAAACACAGAGGTTTACATGGGTTAGTCTTCACTACAGAATGAATGGAAATGCGTAATTTCATCTGGACTCTAGAATTTCCATCTACTGTTACAAGCATTGTTTTGAAATAAAGCACCAGCAGTATGCAATGCTGTAAACTGAAGTTCCTCTGCCTTTAAAGTCTGAAGGGCTCATTCAACATTGGAATTTTGCTACAAAATCTGATGTACATTATGCCATTTATCAATACTGCAGAGAAAAGTTCTTAAATTACTCATAACAGTTGTAAATGCCTGATTTTGATCTGTGGGAACTTCATGTTGCTAAGAATTTTGTAAACTGTTTCCAAATACTGACCAACAGAGAAGACTGTACTGTCTGAGCAATCAAAATAGTCTTTCATTTTCTTCTATTTTGTTGCTTAAATACTCATCATTAGATGACATTTAATACCTTTCTAATGACCATGCCTCTGATCCTAATGTTATGGAGGGAAAAGTAATTTTTGATACTGACAAAATGAAGATAGGATCGGGACCTTTTTATTTCTATGGATTATACTAATTATGGACTTCATCCTTTTGCTGATCCATAACTTGTATGGGACTTTAAAATTGCTGTTAAGTTTAAAGTTCAAATAGTGCAATCAATTAAACCTGTGCAAATGGGATTCAACAGCTCAATGTCCTACCATCTGCTTTTCAGTGATGTTTTTCCTGTTTTGATTCCATGTGCTTCTGATGGATTTGGATGATTAAAATAGACCTTTCACAACTCTTAATTACTTTATTAAGTAGCCAGGTGAAACACGTAGAGCAGTTATTGTGAGATAATCACATCTTTGGGCCACTTTGTTTCAGGGATGAAGTTCAGTGCCTGACACTATTGATCATTGTACTCCACTATCCATTGCTTTATTGCACTTCTGAAATGTTTTCAGTGGAAATTAAAGTGTTATTTTGTTTATATTATATATTATATCAGTTTATAAATACTAATCTTCTATAATATTTTGTTTAAAAAAAAGTCCAGCAAATGAGAATACATCTTCCAGCTAAGTGATTTGTTAAGACTCTTCATAATTGATTAAAATATGTCACCCTTTAAAAAATTATTTTTGTTTTCCTGTTCTGTAGATTTCAAACTGGAGTTTACAAGAGCTTTTTGAGTCTTACAACATTAAGCAAACATACAGCTTCGAGGTATTGACTTGGAGTGAAGTATTACTCAAGAATAGGTGAAGAATGGAAGTCACTTTAAATCAGACTCATCAGGAAAAGCAAGATCAGTCTGGATTCCATATAAACATGGCAAAGCTACTTACCTGTATTGTAACAAACAAGGGTCTTACCATGAATGTGGCACTGGTAAGGTTTTAAAATAGGGGGCAGTAACACTGTTATCATTTTACTGGCCATTTGTGTGCTCCAAATGTTGCCAGCCAGAGTGGTTTACAGGTAAAGGTGCACATGCCTTTTAAAACCAGGCCTACCCCTTTAAACAAAAAGCATCATGCAGAGCATGGTGTGGGGTATGTTTGTGATAGTGACATTCACTGAGGATTAGGAACAAAGATGGACCCTGATTGACCAGCTTTTTTTCATTTACCTCCCTCAGGTGAAATGTATTCTTTATTTGCTCAGTATATTTGAGCCACTCTACTCATGGTCTGATTGCAAAAGGTATCCTGCTTCCAGCTTTTCTAACAATTTAACCATCATTCAAGAGCTCTGTACTGTAGAAGTTATTGAAGGGGACTAAACTTCTGGAAACAGGTATGGAAAATTCCTTCCTCCATTTGTGAGTTGTAGTAGATTTGAGAAATACTATCTGAAGCTTATCTGCAACCCATTCTGTTTAATTTTTCTTCACATAAAAACAATTATCTTGTCACATATTTTCTTTAGGCATCAGCAAGCAAAGAACAAATAAACATTAGGAAAAAAGAGTGACAGAAACATAATCAACTTATGTGACTTAGATGTTTATTTTAATTGAAACAAAAAGGTGGCTTATTAGAAGCACTGTGTAATGTCCATATAATACTTGTTCACTAGATTGTATCCCTAAAAACTTAAACAGTAGGAGCATCTGGCTGTTCTAAACATTTTGCTTAAAGTTAATTTAGGTAATGCGGGTCTCAAATCATGTTGGACAAAATATATACCACAACAAAACTGCAGCTGAATATGCAGGATTTAACTTTAAAAATATGTTGTGGCTAAGATGCAAACCAGTAAACTTTGGGAATTACAGCCTAAAAACTACATCACAAGAGATGGGGGAAGTATTTAACTTGATTAGTAACTTGTCATTTATAATGTAATGCATATTGATTTTTAATCTTTGTTATTTCCATAGGCAGTGTCTGTGTGTGTCCTATCTAATAAATGTGTACTTGGAAAATGCCCCCAACAACTGTAGAAGCACATTTTGTAAGGATATTAAATTCTTACAGAGGTTTATTACTGCCAATGTGTAGTGCTCAATCCAAGTATTAACGTCTTGATCACTGTAATATCCTCTTTCTCTGTAATTAGACTTTGTTTAAGCAAGACCTGACAGGAAATGAGCCTGTGAGATGAGCACGAGGTACAAGGATAAAGATGAACTTCAGCCCCAGGCAATGTATCTTTAAAAATGTTTATGATAATCTTCTAAATAAATATTTGCCAATGATACAGAACACCCTTCACCGTTGCTCTCTGAGACAAATTTGTACCAATGAAATCATAATCTGCTTTTAAACAGATAATTGAATCATTGCAAAAAGTTGTGGAGGCACTTGAATTTCACTTAAAACTGATGCTAGCTGATGTAAAGTCACTGACTTAAGCCACTTAAGCCAAAATAAGTGTTTTGACAAAGCTGCTTGAACTGGTGTCTGTTTAATTTCCAAACCTGAAATTAAGGAAATACAGTGTTTTCGTGTAGGATATTTTCTCCCATTCTCTTCCTTGTTGAAGCCTGTGGTTTCAGACTTGGAACTGAGGAATTAAAAGAAAAAGGCAAATTTGGCAAAAGATGGAGGATATTTTGACGAATTTGATATATTTGCCTGTACCCAAAACCTGGAGTTTTTATTTTCTGTTTAGGGAAAGCTTCAGTGCCTCATTAAGATGACCCTTGGCTCCTGGCTATTTCCTTTGATTTTCTAAAGGAAAATCCTCTTTAAAGGGGAAAAATGGGGAAGTGAGGGGAAAAAAGTTAATCGCTCCCAAAATCTTGGTGCAAGTCTTCACTCTCTTTCTGTCATGTGTTTCTCGTTTAGCTCTAGCTTTTTCATTTGAACACAGATAATGAAAAGCTTACAGCTTACCTACTGCAATGGCATAGGCTACTGAGTTCTCCCCTGTGTACAATAACTCCTCACTTTCCTATAGGAAAGTTAATAATCAGTGGGACATCAGATAATATCTGAGATGAGAGAGGAAAATAATAGTTTAAAATGGGAGTCAGAGAAACTAAATCACACCTTCATTTTCTTGCAGTTTGTATTTATGGGAACAAGATATGACCATGCATTGTTCTTTTTTGTGTAACTTTGGTGACAAACTCAAGCCAGCCTGAGCACCTCTGGGATTCCTTGAATGCAAAAGCAGGAGAAAATCAAAGGGAGAGCATTTCATTATATTTCTCATCTCTGCCAAATTCCTCAAACAGATCATAAAATCAGAAAATGCATTTGTGAGGGTGAATACCACAGACTTTTTGGGGTAATAATATTTTTGTTTTGTACTGCATAACATTTCTAAAACAATAAGCTAGTGCAGGATTTCAATTTTACATTAGTGATGAAAATAAGACTTAGCTTCTGCTTCTCTAAAAATGGAACATGGTGTATATACTGGAACTTCTCTTCTTGCAGGTTGATGACTCATTTCAAGATTTAACCAACTATGACATGGAACATACTCATCAGAATTGTCCAAAAGTCATCAAGGAACATTATTTGAAGGATCCAGATTTCAGCCCAAATCATGTTCATACAAAAGCCTTTGCAGCAGATGATCTCTGTGCCTGGGTCATCAATATAGTAAAATTCAGTGCGGTATGTATATATCAGTTGCTTTCTTGAGCAAGCCCTGATAGGGGAATTTGTTACTAATCTTTTTAGTACTTTAGTAAACTCAGCTTAGTGTTCTGGGGAGCATGTAATAACAACCACAGATAAAGTGGGAAGTATTCAGTGCTTAGCAGGATGTATGCATGTATTTATTTTTCATAGAAAGTGGGGAAAAAAGGTGTAGCTGTGCAGCATTTTTCAATTGTCATTGTGATGCAACAGTTGGGAAATATTCTCCAGATGTACATGTTTTACTTGAAACATCCATCTGAGTCTGGCTGTCTGGAGTCTAAGACAGAGCTTATCATTTGTGATTTCTTTGAGCACCTGGCAGAAGGATTTCTCCATTCATCTTAGTATTATAACATGCTATCATTTTTCATCTTAGTATTATAACATGCTATCATTTAATTTCACAATAGTAAAAAACTTACCAATTTTAGTTGAAATCTACTCAAGTTTAATGCCAGTCTGATTTTCATCTGTATTCTATTATCTGAAAGTCTTTCATCAGGAATCATTAGTAATTTTTTTTATTAAAATAGAGACCAATTTCTGGTCAAATGGATCTATGTTCTATGTCATTTTCAAGGTGTATGTGAGGTAGAACCAAAATGTTGTGCACTGGCTCAGGCTAACACTGAATCAGTAACAGCTACAGAAAAACTAGAAGCCATCAGGAAAAAGCTTCTTGTAAGTACTACTGGATTAATAAGCCTCTAACATCTTGAACCCACCGAGTTTCATTAGTTTTATTTATCTATTTATTGTTAATGTATTTTAATTTTATTGCTTTCTAGTTAGAACATTAAAGATGTGATCTCATTAGGGATTATCACTATTTACCTCACAAATGTACTGAAGACCATTCTGTAGTTTGGGTGATAGTATGTGAACTGTTTATCCAAAATGACTGCATTTCCTCAGAGCCACCTCTGCACATTATAACCTGTAGATTAGTAAACCAAAATGACAGCTAATGCAAGCAACTGGCTGTGATTTTTCCAAGGAGTAAATGCCAAGTGTTTATATGAATAAAGGCCTACTAGTGTATGGGAATAACTTCTCGAAACGGCTTTAGAAGTTCATGCTCATTTGTGTTAACATTTGTCATTTAACATAGGATAAAAACAACATCAAATCTTTGATTTTTTTTTTTTTTTTTGAAAGGCCCACGCATGCATATACATGAGTGCACACATGCACATAGAATTGGAAACTTTGATTAGTCTTTTACTGACAAATACCTTGTGAGTTAGTGATTGAATTGAAGACCACACTTGCCATCAAGTATCTCTTGAACTTTTGAGAGGGATTATTTGTTGTTTAAGTATTCATTTAATGGAGCAACCACAACACAAAACGCTCTTCGTACAAAGATGGTATCTTGGGATATTGTGGGTGGAAGGAGTTTCTGCTGGAAGCTAATGATGCTTACTTAACAAAGAACACTTCAAGTCGTTCAAAAGCTATGGCATTAATTAGTTTTAAAAGACTTTGACTTGTGTTAAGATTTTTTTTTTTTGTAATATTTAGATCTGAAATCACAATTTAAGACATTCTTCCTGTTTTCTCTTGAATCAGCAATTTAAAAGAATGACCAAAATTTCACTTCTTTGGAAACTCTTAGGAGCCTGAGAGTTATGATAGTTGAGAATTTAATTATGTATTTTTCCTCCTGGTTTTGTAGTTTTTTTTCTTGTTCTGAAGGAGATGCAGTTTAAATGGGTAAACAAAGATAGCTTTTACCATCTCATTTCCTCTTCTGACCTCTCTGCCTTCCACCCCAAAAATCCCACCAACAGCTGTAGGAGATATTTGCCTTTCATATGAAACAGCCTTAGCCATGTGACTTTCGAGTTGCCCGTTCATGTCAAAATGCATCTGCCCTAAGGAAGCTTGTATCTACACTAAAACATATCTTTACAAAAGAATGATGATTTTTATTTCACACATTTCTAGTGGTGTGTGCTTTTTAAGTACAAACACTTTCAGATAAAAATAGCTTTTTAGTGTTGTTTTGTGCAGATTTTGTTTTTCTGCTTGTTTTTAGTTCACAGAAGTCACCCCTGAAACTCATGTAATGCTTTATTGTTTTAATGGGTTCCTATGAGAAGAGTACTAATACACCTCTGTTACTTGACTGACAGTACCACAAAGAACCTTTTCCTGGTTTAGTTGACCTTGCAGTCTAGTCAACCTCCAACTTTGAATCATGCTGTGTTCTGTATTTACTTCCCCTTTCTTCTCCTTGTGAATTTTTCTGAAGGTTATTAGCAGTGGTTTTTCCTAGTAGGAAGAATTCTGCACCACAGACAAAGCTGCAATTCCTCTGCAGCTACCTGTTCCCTGTGTTAGGCCGACAGCTGTCATACTGTCATTTAATATGAGTACTTTTCCTAACCACTTTATAAAATTCCTACTGCATGCTCAACTGGGATTCTATTTACATGGTGGGAGGAGCCTGTTAAAACTATTATTTTTATAACTGATTCATACCTTAGCTGATCCACTTGATGAACTTTTTAAAGGAACTAAGGCTGTAATTTCAATTCTCCAGTAGGTAGTAGTCATAACAATAATAAGCTCCAGAGCCCATGAGGGTGTTGAATGGATAACTCTATAACTGGTCAAATTCACTGTTGATAAATGCAAAATAATACATATTTGAACTTTCTATGAATACTTCTTGATTGTTGTTTATTAATTAGTAGTTTAGGGAAGAAGACATGGGGCTGATTGTGAAGAGTTCAAAGAAAACTTTGAAGTTAGCCCTGTACTGAGCTGAGAGTTGGACTAGATTAACTCCAAAGGGCATTCTAGCCTATACCATCTTATGATTCCAAAAATAAAACATAAATTTAGTTTATAATGGAATATTTTACAAGAAGATGAGCTTCAGTGGATTAATAAAAAGGAAATACTTGTCTATGTAGTGTCTATATTAGGTATGCTAGTGTGTGTTTGTTGACACTTAAGAGAGCAAGTGGCAAGAGAGGGTTATATAATAAAAACTGCTGCACACATGTCACCTCAGGAAAACTTGCTTTTGATTTGTTCATTATAACTGAGCTGTGACTTATTCCAGAAATTTGAAGGTGCCAAGAAGTTTTTATACATTAAAAAATTTAAAAAAAAATATGAACTTATATAATTCATGTCTTAATCCACCAATTCCTTACTGAGGTTTATTGTTTTTGGTTTTTGTTTTTTTTTTTTTTTTTTTTTAAGGCAAATTACTCCTCTTGGCCATTTCTGTATTTGCTTCTTGGAGTCTACATGTTGCATGTTATCTTTCAGGAAGAATGAACAGTCACCATTTTTAGGTATTCTAGTATACAGCCTCCAATTATTTTACTTTGAAAGCCTCAGTTACAGTGAAATTCTTTCATAGGCCAGTGCAAAATATTGTTCACTCGAGTGTCTTGCAAATTCCAGGTAGGAATGGGAGTCTCATCAAATGTGTCACACTTTTTTCCATTTGTGAAGTGATTGAAGTTACTAATTTCCACAAACTGTTTACCTATACAAATGCTATATCCAAATAGGGTATGCTGTGCATAAGCTTACATACACTTGGACTAAAAATGATTATTTATTTATTGTACTCATGGACCTGAAACTGTGTTAACTGAGAGGATTTAAAATACTATTTAAAGAAAATATTTGAAAGTTATTGAAGTCA
The DNA here is from genome assembly GCA_035221455.1 of Xenops minutus. Classification (NCBI taxonomy): domain Eukaryota; kingdom Metazoa; phylum Chordata; class Aves; order Passeriformes; family Furnariidae; genus Xenops; species Xenops minutus. Next base: position 30,649,123 of record JAWWEE010000074.1, read on the forward strand.
ACTGGGTTTAATTACATGTTTAATTTTATCAAATAGCTGTGTGGCAGACTGGAAATGATCAAAGCATCTATAAGTAGTGAATAATGTGAAGGCACATGTGCATAAAAGCCACTGATAGTTTCCCCAGGACCGGCAGCTTTATGTAAAAATATATTGCAAGTTAGTGTGCACTAGAGCTTCAAAGAGTCTATGAATCTTAGAAGAAAGTTTATTATAGAAGAATTATAACAAGTTTGGAATGTGACACTCGCTTCATCTATATAGAATATTCTATGGCTGAGAGTTGCATTACCTTTGATGGTTAGTGTCTAGTTCCCTGCCTGTGAAATGTTAGAAGATGAGAGACTGAGTTCATAAGTAAAGCTCAGTAGATGGAATATGCTCTGCAGACTGATGGTTCTAAATGTTAGTGATGGTCCTAAATGTTAGCACAGTTGGATAGAGCATGGTGCTAATGATGCCAAGGTCATGGGTCCAATCCCTGTACAGGCCATTCACTTAGGAGCTGGACTCGATGATCCTTGTGGGTCCCTTCCAACATGGGATATTCTGTGACTGGTGAATACAGAACAGGATCCTTTCCTATCTTTGCATTTTTGCTTTTTAACAGAGTTGACACTCATCAATTCCATGAAAGCTTACACACTTCTTGGTTTTGTTTTAAATGTAGTTACAGCTGGCATTTCACAGAGTCTTCACTTTGCTTTCTGGGCTCGGCCTTTTTCTCTGCCTAAATATGCACAACGTGGTTGACAGTGGATAAATTTGTTTATAGATTTTCATCCCTATTCAATTATCCTGAAATGCACTGTTCAACCTTACACTTAAAATCAGCTCAACTTCCTCAACTGAAAACTTGTATTAATCCATATGCTAAAGAACATGATGTACAACATGATGTTCCATGGGGAGGACTGTTATGTACAGCAGTAGCATTTACCAGGATTAGCTGATACAAAGATGCAAATTCAGCATGAAAAATTGACATTTTGCTGTCATCCATTTTTAGAGTTAGAATGAAATGCATATCCACCCATTTTCTTAGATTTAGACAGCTCCATTTTTCCAACCATAATACTTCTTGGTCTAGTTCATTTAATTCTTCATTCAGTATTTTGTAATGTGCACCCCTGCCCTATGCAACCTGTTCCAGCTGGCTCATGTCAAGCCTTTTAAATGTAAGATTCACTGTGTAAGGAAGTCTGTGAAATTAATATAGAGGGAAAGCAAACTTGTGGGTTTTTCCTAGGGGGAGAAAAATGAACCATGCAGGCACATCTTAGCAGCAACTACCTAGATTTTATTTACCTTAGCTGCTGATAACACTGTGTACACCATCAACCTGTAGACAGCTCGTACTCCTTATTTGAACTGTGTGCATACAGTCCATAAACACAAGAATTCTTGTAAAGGAAAGTTAAAGGAAAGTCATTCTCAATGTATGGACATTCTGGGCTGTCAGCTGACTGTATCCAGTGTGTGGGAGGTTGCCCTTTTTCTTCAGTTAATTTCTTGCCCTTTTCCCTTCCAGTGTTTTATTTGCCTATCTGTTTCCTGCCTTTCTCTGTCAATTTTCTAAAGAATTAACTTGAAGGCAGAGCATCAGATATTAGTGACCTCTAATCCTGCATTCGTGGTTGTTCTGTGCTCCCTGACTCATAATTCAGCTTCTTTCTGTTGGCAAAAAAAAAGAGAGGGAAGAAGAGTTGTACATGTTTTCCAAATGGAAGTTTTTGTGGCCAGCAATTCTCATTGATAATAATTGGTGCAGCTGTTAGTAATGAATAATACATCTTCAGTCTAGGCAGCACAGTTAAACTGACCCCATGAGGGATCTTCTTGCTCTGTGTGAAAGGAAGTTGTAGTGAAGTGGGAATTGGTCTCTGCTCCCAAGTAAAAAGCAATAGAATGAGTAAAGGGCCTCTTGTTGTGTCAGAGGATGATTAGGTGGCATATTAGGAAAACCTTCTTCACCAAAAGGGTTCTCAAAGTCTGGAATAGGGTACCCAGGATGAGTCACCACTCCAGGAGGTATTTAAAAGACATGTGGATGTAGCACTTAGGAAGTGGCTTAGTGGCAAGCTTGGCAGTGCTGGGTTAATTATTGGACTTAATGATCTTAAAGGTCTTTCTGACCAAAATTATTCTATGGTTCTAGGAGCAAACAGTGCAGTAAATATTGTTACAATGGTTCTACTTAATGGCAAATATACACAGGCCGCTACTAATACAGTATGTCATTTTAAACATTTGAAGTGTTTTAAAGGTGATTAAAAATGTTCTGTGGATTGTCTTGCCTACTAAGGCTTTCTTTCATGTTAAAGTTTTAATATACCATCAAGTACAGCATCTGCTATATATTTACTGTAAAGTAAATGAAAAGATGGTTAGGAAATAGGAAAAAGAATTGTTTCTTCACAAGTATAATTATTTTTTTAAGCATTTTGAGTGAAAATAAATCAGATTTTCATCCTTCATGAGACTAGTTATCTGCTAAAAATATTTGGGAGAATTATGATTTTACATTCATAGATATATTACAATAAGTATGCCTAGACAATGCAAAAAAAGAAAAAAAAGTTAATTTTATAGTGTTAAGGCTAAAAAGTTGGGCCAAGTTCATCCTTTTCACAGATGTGTAATTTGTATTATTTATCATTACAGGCATTGTTATTAATATATGAGAGAACTTAAAATACACTGTGCCTGAAAAGGATTATACAAAGGCACAGTCCAGCAGACTTGCTGTGGAAAATAATGGTTTTCTGCTGTGATTTGTGGAGCATAGTTGCCTGGCACAAACTTTCTCAGTGACAAGTGTTTTTAAAGTGCATGATTTATCCCATAGAATTTGGAGTGCTGAGGTATAAAATACAATATGCAATTCTACTCTTGCAAGACTTTATTTATGTTACATGCCATGAAAGAGTGACAAAAGGGAATGGTGTGTTTTGTAGTGACAACTTTCCTATTCAAAAACCATAGGATAAGAAGTCCTCTGACAAAGGAGATGATTATGTATCCAAAAAAAAAAAAAAATCCCACAGAGATGCTGGGGCATTACTTACTCTTTGTCTCACTCTCTCATCTTTACTACCTGAGCCTTTGATGGATGAGTGTACTTGAACTATAGTCAGATCTATGTTATCATGCAGGCAAACCTGAGATGTCTAGAAATAAGTCTCTCTTAAAAAAGGGTAGATAGCTGTTACTGTGTTCATTCTTCTTATTCCTTGAATGCTAGACTGATGAAATTTTACTTACAGCCCATCTCTGTGAGATGCTCTTACTTAGTATAAGTCTTCTTTAGTCTCTCAGTTTAAGATCCATCACCATTAAAAAGTGGATTGACTGCCTCATTATCCCTAAAGAAATCAAGTCAACCTTTTTCATTAATCTATAAGGTGCATCTTTCCCCCTTTGCCAGTTCATTTCTTATTTTTAATTTATAAAAAAATTTTAATTTCCTGGTTGCACACCACATATTCAAGCACTAAACTTGGCAGAAAAGAGAAATCTTTGATCCTGCAAAACGACCCAGCTTTTGTGGAGGTGGGCGTTCCTTGCTCCTGTAGGAGTTCTTTCATTAAACGTGAGAGAGGAAAATTTTGTCCTGAAGTGGAATTCCTTGTAGTTACTCTACAGAAATAAAGCAGTTTGAGGCAACTTGTACTGAGGTACATGCAACCAGCTGCAAACCCCTGAAACAAAGCTGGGGGCATGTTGCTGCCTTCTGAGCAATGTGCATACAAGTGTTGTTAAAGGTCTTTGGTGCAGATCAGCGTGCAGGAGATCTACCTGGTTTCTGCCACTAGCCATTCTTTCTGCCTGTGAATAAATTGTTGAATATTCTTATGTTACCATGCTTATATGCAAAGTTAAAATAATGATCTTGTTCTTGCATTGTTTTGACCTAAATTGTTGTTAGAGAACTTACAGAAGGTGCAGAAAGAACACAGAATAAAGCAAAACCTTTCCTCTGAAGTTTGCATCCTTCAAACTTAAAGGTACTGTTGTCATTAAAACTATTGTCATTAAAATCTATTATTTAAAATAAAAGTAAGAATAATTAAAAACTAAACAAACCCCCAAAATGACAAAGCTTAGGCTATACTATTTATTCATCTCTTTTCTCCATAAACTCACATCTTCACTCAGGAAAGCAGGTGAAGATGAAATCTATTGTCAAGATGATGTGAGCCAAACAAAAAAGATTACGGAGCTAGCCAACAGGTTGGTCAACTGACTTGAGGTAAGATTATTTTCCCTGAATGTTCATCCTAGTGTGAGTTTTCAAATAGTTGAAGTGTTTTGTTGAGCATAAGGTTAAACTTAAATTTTTGAAGACTGTGGGGAAAAAAGGCTGGGGGAGTGTAGTAGAGGAGGGGGATGACAAAGGTGACAAGATGACCTTTATTATAAAACCTTTAAATTTTTTTTTAAAAAAAGACCCAGCCAAACAACCTCAAATGACAAACAAACTCGCAACAAAATTCTGAGTACTAGAATGTGCTGTATCACAGTTTTATTTCCTCAAAATCAAATATTGCTGAGGAACTCATATTGCCATGATTGCTTGAGAGAAATCTTGATAACTAAGTCACCATGCTTATACACAACTGTGAACACATTGTGACAGCCTAGGCAGCCTCTGGTTAATGAGCAGAAAGACTGAATAATCCTCTAGGTCAGAATGGAGTCGCCCTGCATCTGCCCCTATTGCACTTTAGATTGCAATAAGTGGAAGGCACCACTCAGATATTTGCTGATTACTTTTGGCGCTTTTTTCCCCTTTTACAGAAACTATTAATTTTTAAATAAGAATGAAATGTATTTATGTTAAAATTATATATATTTCAGTTATTAGCTTCATTTGCAGACAAACATTATTAAAGCTAACACATGTCTATTTATGGCCAGTAACCATTCAAGTCAGGCACACCATTGCTGAGGAGTCTCTCTTAGGTCTTTACAGAAATCATGCTGTTTCAATTCATACCTAGAATTTTAACAACTCCGTTTTGACTAATAAGTGTATATGACAGGAAATAAAAAGTACAAAGCTGGATTTCTTAAAATCCCTGTGACCTTGCTTTCTAAGATCAGAGGGTGAATGCTTTTGTTTCTGTAAATCTCCCACAGAGACTAGCAATCAAGGTTAAATCAGTTTGAAAAAATTATTGTAAGAGTATAAAACTAGTAAAAAAACCCCAGCACAATTAAAACAGATCAATTTTTTTACCTGATTTTGAAATTAATATGTTAGAAATGTAAAATATGTAGAAAAACAGTGAAGGTGATGTACTATCTGCATATGAAAACTTTTGTTTGCCCCAATACACCTGAGACAATTCGTATGGGACTGACCTTGCAGACTTCCAAATCCTTTGGAAGCTCTGTGGAAGTCAACAGCCTTTGCCCGTAACTAGTGTCCAAGTTTTGGATTTGAAGATTTGCACAGAGTTAAAAGAAGTTTATCTTGAAAATTTGAGGATTTATTAGTGATCTTATTGTGCAAGTTAAGGGGGAAAATATTTGAAAGGATTAATTGAGAATGTCAAGCCTTTTCCTTTGAGAGTAAATTCTTTTTGACTAGAGCAGGAGACAGTTAACTTCTGAAAAGCATCAAGACTGATGATTTTGTCTATATAGCATTGACCTGGAAGCTCAGCCATTCAGACTAATAAATCAGGCAATTTATATTTAATCATTAACTAACTCCCGAGCTGAACAGCTGTTCAAAATTAGAAATGGGTCACCCCGGCCAGGATGACATTACAGGCAATCTATAATGCATTAGAATAAAATTATAGTGATTTTTAACTGTCTGGAAATTTATTACACTGCATGTTCCAACTCTTAAACCCTTGTTAGCCAATGTCACTAGTGATTTATGGTGCTTGGCTGGTATGGTAACATTACTGAAGATTTAAATAGACAATCATTCTATGTTTAGTAAATCTTCAAATTTCAAAGCTATTTTGGAGAATGAGGTGGGTGCTCTTTATTGTTTATGACTTACCAGTTAGTGACAACAAGAAGAGAGACTGGATAAATCAAAAAGCCCTCTTGTAAATTAATGGATTTATTGTCTTGTTGCCTTCAGTTAATGGATTTTTAAAGAAAAATCCAGTGACTTTTGTAGACAAAAATGGATGTCTAAAACATTCCAAAACTCTTTTTATAAAAACAGAGTTCTGTCTCTGTCATCACAAGATAGGGCATTTAACCGTTTCAGTAAATATTTCCGATTTTTCTGAAAAATGTCAATGAAAAATACCTCATGTTTAACAAATATTTTGTTACTTTTGTTTTGTGCCAATAGAAATTTATTTTTAAATATGAGTGAGTTGATTTCATAATTTGTACAGCTTTCAAGAATGATCATATCTAAGAGTTTTCTTTTAAGCCCTTAAGTAGCTGACACCAGCAAAAAGGAAGCATTTAACACAAAATTATATGAAGTATGAAGGATACTTTCTGTTCAGAGATTTTCACTGATTTTTGATTGCTTCACGTAAAGGACTGGAAAAGTATTATTTGATTACTGTAATTGCTCTGAAAGACAAATGTCTGTATGGGCAGTCCTTACAAGTAGTTCTGAAGTGCTTTCGTTCTTTCATCCTGGCCCTTTCTTTGCTCCAGTCTCTCCACTCAGTGGAAAATGATTTCTGGAGGTTTCCCCGGTGCAAGGGAATAAACTGTGAAACTGTTTTATCTGGAGTATTTCAAACAGGACAAAAAAAGAAGAAACATTATTGCAATTTTACATCTAGAATTTCATCAATTTGAAGCTGACTTTAATGGATGATCAATTTTTACCTTCCTTTCCATGGTGAAGCTGTTTGAGCATGCATTCATGCATACATTCATTCCCTTGCTGGAAATTGTATACACAGAATAATCAAAGTATAATGTGCAAAATACTGCTAGCTTGGGGTTTATGTCATGTCACAAATCCCAACTGAAAAACAGATGATTCATATCTTAAATATTAAACTGTCTTTAAAGAAGATACTTTCATTTTTCTGAAATACTTTAGTCACCATTTGAACATTTTAAATAGGTGGTGGACTATCTTTACAACATAACTGGAATAAAATAATATCTGTCCATATGACTACTTATAAGAAATCATCAATATCTGAGACCATTCCTGACTATTAATCCAAAATATCCCAGGGTAAGCATGGTTAAGATGAACTCTACAGAGTGCACAAGGAAATCTGGGTTTTTTCTGTAGGGAAAAAAATTATATTAAGAAAGCAATTTCTAAAGTTAAACTTTGACAGAATCATTGCAACTGAAAGGAACCTTCTGAGATAATCTAATCCACCTCCACTGCCCCAACTGGATTTGTTAGACCAGATTGACTAGGGCCATGGAAATTCCACAACCTCTCTGGATAACCTGTGTGTTTGGCCATCCTCATCTTTCCTCCTGTCATAATTCCAAATCATTGCAGCCTTAACTGAGTAAAAAGTCTGGAACTACTAGATAAAAGAAGACAGATAAATGAGAGTAAAAAAGCCTGCAAGACTTTATAGATTCATAGAATGGTTTGAGTTTGAAGGGACCTTAAAGATCATCTAAGTACCAACCCTCCTGCCATGGGTAAGGACACCAATTCTACTGCCTTGCTCCTTCCCTTGGAGAAAAAAAAAAAAAAAAGCGTAAGAAAAAAGTAGAAGTTACATCTTTATTAGGTCAAAACAGCTTTTTTTATTTTTTTCCTTATAATATTCTTGTTTCCTTGCCTTTTCTGAATGTTGCTGGAAATGCTTGTGCTGGCAGTAGTATACCAGATGCTGCCAATATTGCAGTGTGCCCACCATGCTGTATCTGATCTAGACAAAAGAACTGATTACTGAAAAAAAAACAGTAGATAGAATGTCTGACAAAGAGTTCTATCATATAGTTTTTAGCTTCAAAGGTTTCAAATCATCACCAGGAAATATGGATTACTTCCAGCCTTTGCAGTCTTTGGAAGTACATCTCTTGCTGACAGAGTACTGCTGTACTTTTGTGTGTTTCTGCTTTTTAATGTGGGGATTAAACATTCTGTCACTTCCACGTTGCTCAGCAGATAACATTTTCTTACTTTGCTTTGAAGTCTGAAAACATGCATTTGAGGCAGTCCACAAAAAACCTCAAAGCACAAAAGAAAACTTTATGTGGTGACATCTTATTTAGCAGTGGTGTTTGCGTTTTACTTTGGACCCTTCACGAAAGTGTAACGCTAGGAACCAATGGGACTTTTCTGGATTCCTTTTCTAAAGGCACAAAAAAGTAAAATTTACTTTTTTACTTGTACGAAACAGGATTCTCAGGAGTCTGCTTGTTAGTTGCTGTGAAGTACAGATCTGGTATTTATTTTCTAGTATGTGTATGTATGTGCACTAATATATATGTATATGCATGCACACACATACTTTCTTTGGATTACAAATTTGAGGGCAATGAGAGAGAGAAAGGTTCTCTTTGGCAAAAGAAAATCCCTTCTCTTTCTAATTCTCAATGCTAAAGTCTGTCCTTTTTGACACCTTTGTAACAACAAATGTTTTAAAAAGTGATAGAGTGCATAGAGACCTATTCTGCTCAGCTTTTCAGCTCCAGGAAGAGCTTGTAGTTATGACAATCCCCGTTTTTCTGTACACAGGGAAAACTGATAATATTCAGTAAATGCATAGAGATTCTAATCCTTTGAGTTGTTTTTGCAAAACTTTCTCCTTCCTTACTTGTGAAGCTTTGGACCTTTCCTTTCTTCCTTACTGCAGCAAATGCTCCTCACCTCTTCCTACTTAATTCTTGTGTTTGCTGTGTTTCCTATGTTTCAGTGCTGTTATTAATAGTCATCTATAGAGGAACATCAAGTATTTCTATGCCATGAAGTATCAGCTTTGTACAGATACAGCAACAATCATGTATCTATATGTTAAAATATTTTCCTTGCATTGTGTGAAAATTAGTATTAGAAACCCTGATAATACCCCTGTGCTAGTGTTTGTCTCAAGGAAGTATTTCAGCCCATGGAAATTATTATATTGCTTGTCTTACAGTCCAGAGATAAAGCATATTTTCAGTGTTTTGATATACTTAGATGAATATGTTACACATGGGAGGTTACATATGTTGCATGCTTGCAGAAGGCAGTGTGGGCCTGTTGGGACTTTTTTGCTTATATTTTCAGCAAGTTCAACAAAAGTTAGGTTTATTTTGGACTCAGAGATTAGAATCAAGGGTTAGACAATTTAAGGTGGTATACATTTTGTTAAAATGTGGTAACTGGCATTGTGCCACAGAAACTGCACTAAAGGCATGGTGCCATTCTTATTGTTGGTAATTGTGCAAATTTGGCTCAACTTATATATACATATATCTATAAAATATATAAATATAAACTCAAGTATTTATAGTGCTTTTCATTATACATAACTACCAGATATACAATTTTGTTTCAATGTGCACTTTGAAAAGACACCGTAGTCTACAAGCCAGCACTGAGGACTAGACCTGTCTAGGGAGGAGAAAAATTCCGATGGAAGATTTTTTTAAGATACTTTTGAATGGGATAGATTGTTCAGTCTCAATACTGATGATGCTTTCTTTTATTTATAGGTTTTGAATTCACTCCAAACTCTACAAATGAGGAAACCTGGGATAACACCATGAAGAAATTGGTGGGGGTTTGTCCTTTGCTTTAGTAAGGAAAACATCAGTTCCAGACATCTGGTATAGATCTTCTGTTATGGTTCCACCAGCCACTTTTATTTTTTCCAACTTAGTTATTCACTCACTCTGTTGTACTGCATTAAATATTTCTCTTCCCACCTCTACCTGTTCCGTAAGCACTGATTTCAGATGGTCCATTGCTTTTTTGATTTCATCTCCTTGTAAATTCCCATGACAGGTTGGAATCCAATGAGCATGTCTGTATGATGGCCGTTCTATCACAGCTTCCTTCTTGGGGAATGGGCACACACAGGAGAGCTTTGTGCAGTTGGTGCCCCACAGGGGGCTCCAAGGCTACCTCTGCCCTCAGAGATGGTCCCATTCTCTGGCTTTTGAGCATAGCTGAACTATGTGAATAAGATGCCATGGAAATCCTGCTTTATAATTTTTGTCTGGATAAATACTGATTTATATTCCAGAAATAGCTGATCAAGAGCATACATAAGCATTGAATTTGTGCTATCAGAATATATTGAAATTTATAATATAGAGGGTTTTTTAAAAAATTATTGAACTATAAATATTTTTATGAAGTGTCTTAAGAGAAAAGACTTTTTTTTTTTAAATCTGTTATAAATGTGATACAATGCATGTCATCACATTTCCTAATATAGTCTTTTGCATTTGAAACTCCACAGGGATCCTCCTTATTTTTCTGCCTTACTTTAATTTATATCAGCCCAGTTATCTTGTGCATTGCACTGAGTCATGTCTTGCTATTTGGTAACCTTGCTGGATGATTATATTCTATTCTGATTCAAAAAGGTTCCTTTTCCTGTGATGAAGGGCCTGGACGCAATTGCCACATTGACAGATGATGCTGCAATTGCAGCATGGACTAATGAGGGACTGCCCGGTGATAGGATGTCAACAGAAAATGCCACTATTCGAAGAAACTGCGAGTGCTGACCTCTGATGATAGATCCCAGCAACAGGGAGTTAAATGGGTAAAGAATACATACAGAGCTGACCTTAAAGTCGTATGTCTAGGACAGAAAGATTCAATCCAGTGTGCAACATCCAAGGCAAAATATTGCTGAATTATATGTAGGTTGATAGCACTAACATGTAATTGCTCTGTCCATATATTTTCTTATCTTTACTTAGATTTAGGGAGATAATGCTCTGTTTCAAAGTTTATTTTACTAAATTCCAGATATAAAATACAATTGCATAACACAGTGAATAGCCACAGTAACGTCTGATTTTTCAAACATCTTAATCATCTAACCCATCTTCTTTAAATGAGAGCTCTTCTCCCTCACCTACCCTGATTTGGTTTTCCTACTTTTTCCAATCCATACAAATAATTGTGATTTTTCATTCACACCCTGTATTGCCCTGCCATGTGAAACTATATTGTCTGCTTATTTATCTTCACATTATTATCTACTTCTTTGTCCATGCCTGTGAAAAGAGTTCTCCCAAGTCATGCAGATTCTAACCCTTCAAGAAAGTGTTAATTTTTTAGATGAGGATATACCAAAAGCTATAACACAAGAACATAACATTCAGAAAAATAACAAGAGATGAATATGTATATGCTCCCCCAACTGCTCTATGTCAATTTCAGTGTCTTCAGTGTAGGGCTGTACCCTCATATTTGTTTATAAGAGAAGCCCCAGTAATATATTTTTTGTTTCATATGGGGACTAGCAAGAATATAGGTAGAAAGATGTTGAACTCAAAACTCTCAAACTCTCAGCCACTGGGAGATTCTTTATGAAGAAGTTTGCATGGTTTAATCATGTTCTTTTAGAAAAACTTCTACATTTATATTATAACAAAGAAATCTTTCTATAACCAGCATTCATCTAATATTTGAGGGGGTTATTTTTTTTTTATTTTTCAGGTTAAGGTTTCTGAAGACCACTGAAAGAGCTTTGGCTTTTGATGAGACTACTAATTGAAAATATAGGTGAATCTATCAATCCCATACTTGATCCCCTGCTTGGAAGACATGCAGTTAAAAAGGAAAGGAACGGATGCTGCGTAATCATAATTTTTCCATGGCAACTGGATCTATATTACTTTGATTGCCACATTTTGCTTACTGCTTCATGATCCTTCAAAATCCACTTAAGAAAATTGTACCTCCACTTTACATTGAATTGCCATAACTGTTTTTTGGACCACGCCATGATATAAATAAATTAACTGGTTTAAAAAGAAGAAGGAAAAAAAAAAAAGATACTGAGGAAAAACTAATATGGTAGGACACAGGCCAGAAGGGCAGAAATTAGTAAGTCAGAGATGGGGACCCTCTGCCAACCTCCCATGCATCAAACCAGTCAAGCTGATGGTGTTCACAAATCCATTGAGGCAGATGATGGTGCTAGTGCCTCCTCAGTTTTACCTAGAAACCTAGACTGCTAGTACCAAAACTCTCATGCCCCATTTCTCATGTGAGTGCTCCAGATACCTGAGTTCAGGGACTTTTCTGATCTTCCCTCTCCCAATGAAAGGGTTACAGCTCCACCAGCCCTGTGAGCTCCATCCCAGAGGTCGGTAGCTGGGCATGCAAGTGGGAGATTCAAATTCAAAGTGGGTAACACAAAGCTGAATGTTTTCTCCATTCTGACATAGCAGTGACAGGAGTGGTAGATAGCACAACGGGAGATAACGTTATGTTCTGACCCTTTTGGGATGTCTATAATCTTATTTATCATTCTCATTGCCCTTTTTTCCCCTAGATTTTGAAAAAACATTGTCAAACTTAGAAAATATTATCAAAAATATTTCCTAAGATCTAATTTAGATATCTTTAGATGCACATTTTCAGGATGTTAATAGAAGAAATAAAGGAGCTTGTACTCAGTGTAAGAGAATTTCAGTAGGTAATATCTTCCATCATTTTCACAAAAATTTCCAGTGTGACTATTGAGTCTTCGATGCACCTGCCAACCTAAATGATAATGTTGTTTTGTGGTTGCATGAGAGCACACTTGGTAAACATCATCAAATGTTTCATCTGATGAACGAAAATGCCATGTTATTGTTAATGTTCAAATATGAATTTATTTTTAAGTCTGAAAGTGTTCATCTTTTCTAGTCTTCTCTGCAAACAACACATCAACAAACTAGATTTTTCATGTTGAAAATGTGAGGTTTATTCTAATATAAAGTCAAAGATACTCCTGAAGAATTTCTGAAGGGTCTCAAATGCTACTCAGTGTTCAGAGTGCTTGCACAGTTTCAGATTGTCAAAAGAGAACATTAAAAAAAAATAAAAAAAGAGTAAATAAAAATTATATCCAGTTTTGGACAAATTAACCAAACTTTTTCTCCCTCCTTACCCCTATATTTCAGGCATTGATGACTGTACAGAAAAATCAAGGCAGTACGAAACAGCTCAAACCTCCTTGCGCGTACGTGAAGCTCTTGGAAGATGCACTCTTGCCCTGCACTGTAAGACCTTGAAATGATCCCTTTTTGTTTACTTTTTCCATAGTGTTATTTGAAGTAGTTCAGAGTAAGAGCATACAACTTGCTTTTTACAATCTATTGAGAAGAAATTCTACTGAAAATTAGAATTATACTGGTCTAAAAGAGATCAGAAATTTCATAGGCTAACAGATCTTCAAGGCATGAGGTAGGGGAATGTAAAACGACAGAAAAAAGTTGGATGGAAAAGGACAAGGGTCATGGCAATAGAGTTTTGCTTTTACATAGCAAAGGCTTTCATGTAGCATGACACAGCTGTGCACATGGACACGAATGTAAATATATGAAACTATTCAAAATAGGTTCTTCTGATGATTATTTTAGGCAGCGTTACATGACTTAGCATTCTCTGCCTCACTAAATATTCACAGGTCTCCTTTGTGGGACACTGGTAATATATATACCCCTTTATCACCAAATAAGCAGAGTTTTCATCATTCTGGATTAATTTCTGTCATTAGTTTGTTTTAGTAGTTGTGTCAGATACTTTGAATTTTTTTTCCTAATAAAGAAAGACTAGAAAGGTATTTGTGATAGATATGGTGCAGTCCAGCAGTTGAAGTTCATTAATAATTGGAATGTTGCAGAGTATGAAGTAATGAATCCTAATTACTCCTTTCATGTCTGACAGCACCCTGTGGACCAATACATCAGCCAGACTTTAATTTGGTTCTAGTAATGGTTTCATCAATAGTACATTAATTCTGTGTTTGAAAAGATGTACAGTTGAACCTGACCCACACTGTAGATACCACTGTCATAAAATGGCCACATACTGACAACAACTGGATAATTACAAATAATTAAATCCACTGAGCTTCAGACAATCCTAATTTTAAGTAAAATATATTTTATCATATTAATCGACAGAAAGCATAGCAAGGGAGATTTATCAACTTGTACTCTTTCCAAAGCAAATTTACTAGCCTGCTTATTAGAGAACTTGCTGATCTCTCAGGCAGCTTCACGAAAGTATTTTCCCTCTCCCTTGTTTACCAAGGTGATTCTTATGTTGGACTCTTGGGTGCTCTGTAACATCAGCTCCTGGTATTGTTTCTGAATGAAGCCTGCAAAAGAAATTCTCAGCCTTGAAGAACTTCAAATGGATATAATTTATATTTTCCTCAAAACCCGGTGACTGCAGGGTGAACTACATATACATGTTATCTCTGAAAAACAGACTTCATGCTTAAGTGCCTTAGTATATATTTAAAAGCCTAACAAGTTAAAGGTATTCAAAGTTGGATGCATTTTTAATTTTAATTTTGGAGCTGCAAAACTTAATGCACTTTAAGACTGTGGTCTTATGTTCAAAATGGCTTTAAAAAGATAAGATTTTTGTTAAAATATTTCAGGATACATGCTTTAAGAAGCAGGAGAAAAAGAATAAAATAATTTCAAAATAAATCAGTTGTAGTACATAGCTTTATATAAGCATGAAAGGCACAAGAAAAAAGTAGGTAAATTGGGGACCAACATATTAGCAATGTATGCAGAAATTATTCAAAATGCAAATACGGAGATTTTTTTAGAGCAGAAAAGTCAAGGCATAAAAATAATCAGGTACCAGTTCTGCAGTGGTGTAGAGTTTTGGCCCTCACCTGTTGTAAGAGGAATTATGCCATTGAATAGGTTTGGTATGGATGGCCTTTAATACTTGAATTTTACTTGTGTGTTTCCTGTCTCCTCAGCACTGCTGTTTTGGAGATCACTGGATTTACTGTAAGTATTAACTATAATAGATCAATGTCATTTTGACTCATTGGAGAGGAGACAGAGGAATAAATCTATTGTTCATAAGGCTCCTTTTTGCATTCACATGAACTGTTACACCTGCTCGAATCCTTTGCACAGTCACAAAGAGGTAGTCGTGTCTTTTCAGTTGCAAGATTAGGTTATTACAAGATTCCTTAAGATGTCTTGAAATTTGATTTATGTGCAAATGTAGCTTGTATGAACAAGCTTCCCTTCATATGTGGCATGACTATTATTCATGAAACAGCAAGACAATTCACTTGTTTTCTCCACAGGGAAAAGCTTTCCTTGCCTTGAACGTCTTGCCAGCTGTGCAACCTCAAGGTAGTGCTTTTCCCACTCAACTAGTTTGACCAACTTGCACAGTTTGCCTACTGAGATTGCCTAGTAACAGCTCCATTCTGCACTTGTGTTCACCTGATTTATTCAACTTCAGTTTCTACATTACTTGTTAGAGTTTGAAAGTTGGTTCCAGAAGCTTTTCATTTTAACCAGCAGGAACTGAAAGAAAGCTCCTTTGGAAACTGTGTTTATTCCTCTTTCTTCCTACTGAAAAATATTGTTTCGCTTTTCTTTGCTGTCCAAGAATTTAACACTTCTTTTCATTCTTGCTGAGTTGATAGAAAACATCCCACTAAAGGAAGCTGTCCTACCATTCTGCCATTTACAGTCATGGCATGTTTTGGAGAACATCTGCTCTGAAAGGTACTCTTTTTAATTTTGAGCTGCATGAAAGTGTCTGCTAAGATTTTGCATAAACTCTTGAGCTGCTTCATGATATGACATCAGATTCTTATACCCAAATTTTTTCACCTTCATGAGAGCCTGTCTTTGAAAGACCTAGGCATTGTTACCTTAGGCAGGACATACAGAAGGGAATAGCAGGTCTTTGTATCAATAAGTTAAATTTTGAAAGATCAGACCGGATGTTGTACTATTCCTAATTTTATAACTAAGAGTTTAGTACTCATGTTACCTTCTGGAATTTATTTGGTTTTAAATTTGCTTTTGCTAAAAGTAATTAATTCCTCAAGGTGTATACAGGATTTTTACAGTGCTTTATGCATCCCTTTTGAATCCCTTACTCTATTTCAAAATCTGAAAGAATTTCAACAGGAAAAACTTATGGAGAGCAATCTCTCTTTAATTTACTCTGTATGTTCTTAAATAAGAGTGAGATCAAACTCCCATGAAAGATTTCTAGTCTGTTCCTGGGTAGAGTGGTACATTAATTCCATCTGTTCTATCTGCCTCTGCTGATGGAATAGAAGATTATGAAGAAAAAATTGCCAAAAGTAGATATTGTCTTTAGAAATTTCTTTTTTGATATTCCTTCTATTATGGACTTTCATTATTAGTGACTATATTACTACATTTCCTCATAATTCAGAATTAACCTCTAAGCAGAAACATTTCATTGAAAAAAAAAAAAATTAAGTCATTCTACTGGGTTACCCTACCTCTCTGTGTTTATCATTGTTGCTTATACTCCTTGAACTGTGCAAGAGCAATAACAAAACATTTCTTTTTCCCAAATCTGTAATTAACAGAAAACCTAGAACAGCTGCAGTAATAAAGCTTACTGAGTCGTGATGTAGTTTTTTGCCTTTCATAGGTGATAATCACAGAAATTAGCAATTTATTTCTTCTGTGAATTGAGAACCCATAAAGGAAGTATTTGAATCCAGAACTCTAAAGCTTATTATATTGCCACATAGACCTTCTGAAATAGCGTGACTCCTTTAGCAAGGGGTTTTCTCCCAACAAAGCATTGTCTCATCCCTGTGTGTGTGTACTGAAAGTAAAGCAAAATTGCTTTCTCCCTGTAAAGCTCTACTGTTTTGTTCCCTCCAGCAGTAGCCAATTTTGAAGGCTGTGTAGAGACCATGTTGCAGAATTGGATAGTGAATTCATGTCCACCTGATAAAGGGTGTATAATCTGAAGGACATGACTGTATGGCTAAATTATTTCACTATTACACACGCATAAACCTGGAAAACCAATCTCCACTAGCTGGCATGGCAGTATTATACCATACACACATCTGAAACTGAGTACTGTAGAGTCATGGGTTTTCTAACACTAGTCATATTAGGATTTTTTTTTAGGAATTCACTTGCAGTATATCATAAGTGACTGTCTTTTCTTCCTGATCCTTGATGAAATGCAGAAGGGTCTCAGCACACTATTTAATTTAGGGTGTCTTCTGGCAAAGGGCATGTCAGAAGTAGCCAAGGATGTTAACAACTGACGTGTTTTCCATGTTTTCTCTGATTCCAGCAATGCCCTGTGAGAACCTAGAAAGAAAGCAATGTTAAAATTTTTACAGAAAGTACTTGTTTTATTCATGTTCTGATGTGACTCTTATGAATTATGTTGTAAGTGTTTAGTATCTATACTATTGTAATCACTTTGCAAATTGAGTTAACAAATGCCAGGTTAAATTTTGTGAAAAGAGTTTGTGTCTACCTATGTTCCATGGTATAAAAGTTCTATTGACTTTTTTTTGATAACAGTTTTATTGCTAGTACTTGAATCTCCTTTCTTGGCAGAGAACATTCAAAGCCATTGCTGTACATAAATACTGGTTTTGTGCTCATGTGGCAGGTGAATCCTGAAAATTGACACAGTGCTCACTGTGCAAGTAGATGACAAAAAGTGTGTCACTGGCCCACACCAGACCAGACACCAGCACACACTGTAGACTATAAGCAGTCTTTCAGGGGATTTTTTTGGTGCTGTGCCACAGAAGTGGGAAGGTGAACTTTGTTGCCTGACTGCTGGGCTCCAAAATGATGCTTCAGCAGTAGTAGTGCTGCTGTATGGAGCAGGCTGGCACCTTTCCCTGGAGATGAGGGACCAGGGACCAGGAAATGGCATGGCACCTCTTGGGTAAGGGATTTTGTTAGGTGAATAAAAGATGAGCCTAGTATAACTCATTCTTTCACCCAGGAAATAATTTATTTGGAACAAAATGTCTAGTAGATTATCTTAAAAAAATTATTTTTTAAATTTCAGTCACCAGACATTCTCTGTCTTCTAGTTATTGTCAGTTTGCTATAAATACATGTCTCTGCTTAGTTCTTTAGGGTTTACTGCTGGGCTATTTCAGAAGATGGAGACGTGAGCTTTATTTAAGGAAATTATAGTAAAAATTAGCAACTATCTTGTTCGGGTTTCTTTGAAAACTTTGCTAAGTTTGTGGTAAATAATGATAGACATCCCTAAGCCACGGGTTCTTCAGGATAGCAGTGAATAATCTCCCCATGTCTGCTGTATATGCAAATGAAACTATGCCAATTAAGAAATACTCTGTGTATGCTTCATATTCTTTTGGTGTGTTCAATCATCCTCATTTTGTTTCTTAAGTTCAAGGCACCTAGATTTTGTTTTGTATTCATTTGCTATTCTGCCAAAATCATGCAGTACCTATCTTTGTCAATCTGAGATATTTATAGCTTTTTAATTTGGTGAGATCCCCAGTCTTGTTCATTTTATTCCTTCCCAGATATACCAAGATTGAAGACAAAAACTATGAATTCAGCAAGAATTTCCATCTCATCCTTCACATTAAACTGGCTAACTCTCACTACAAGCCAGAACTGCAGGCTCAGACCACCCTTCTTACTTTCTCTGTCATCAGGAACAGGCTGGAAGACCAGCTGTTGGTTGGGGTTGTTTGTGCTGAAAGGCAAGACTTAGAAAAACATAAGGTAAAGACTGTCTTTTTATTTGTCTGTTGCCTGTTCCAAGATTTTAAGGCTGGTATTAATACACCTGTTTGAATCTGCTGTAGAGTAATTGGTAGTAGCTCATATATCAGAAAGATTTAAGGGTCAGATTCTGCAAAGTGTAGAAAGTACCTACTGATTTCCTCAAATCTGTGCTCTCAGAGGGCTTGTCTTGACCTAAAGCTCTCCTAGAAATTAAAATTTGTTGTGATACCATTCCCACACTTCTCTCTACTGCTTCTTTTGCTCTGTGCATTGCATTTAATTTACAATCCAGGATTAAAGCCCTCTGCAGTGTTTTGTGCTTCAGCAATCTTAAGCAAATAAACGTAAATAAAATTTCATACCAGTCCATAAGAGGATACCGATGGCACTGTTAGAAGCTGGGATGTTTGGTTAACAAATCATAATTTATCCCTGAAAGGTTGCAGTTTTGTGGCTGATGCAGTCACGCATAGTAACCTATAAGGAGAAATGCTTTTATAGGTGGTTATAGAAAGGACTCTGTCATCTATGAGATTAAAAAAAAAAACAAAAAAAAAAAAAAAACCAAAGAAACAACAAAAAAAAAAACAAAAAAAAAAAAACAAACAAACAAACACCAAAACTTAGGTGTGTGTGAAATGAATAACAAGAATATTTCCTGCTTCTCTAGTGTGTATTTCCATTTTTCTCATGCCATTTACCAACTTCATTTGCAAAGATTTGTTACACCTTTTTGGGGTATTGCTACTTCATACAAGGGCAAACCAGGTCAGAGAGTTTAATTACCCCTTGAAGAATGAAAGTCATTCATGGGAGCATGACCTGAAAACAGCTGTCCATTTTCCTCTGCATCTGCACATTGTTCCATCTGGGACTGTATGCTCTCTGGGACTGTATGTATCACCTGGGGGTTTTAGTGTGAGGGTCAGAGTTTGACTGAGAGCTCCCCATAAGACTAGTCAAGCTCTTTCACTGTCAGAAGGTCAGTCCAGCAGAGTAGTTTTCCCATTAAGTTTGCTGCCAAAGTGAGGTTCTCCAGCATTGTGCTATTCTATAGCTTCCTCAGCTGCCATGTAGATTACCACTTGTCATCTCTGGCAAGATCCCAATCCTTTTGTGTACTCTCAGGAGGAAGGACACTAGCAGAGCAATAAAGTTCTGGTCCATGATGACCTTGACCTTCTCTCCTCAGGTGTCCAGAACCTTAGATCCAATACACTGGGACAGAAGATAAACTGTGTCTTTCAGAAACTAAATTAAATCAACTGATGTAATTAAACTGAAAATATAGCCCACAAATGCTATAAGACAGTGTTTCTTGCCGTGGTTGTTCAAATGCAGTGTTTTCATTCCCTCCACTAGTCAGTCTTGGCCAAGCAGCAGAAGGGTTTCACAAATGGTCTCAGGCAGCTGGAGGATGACATGCTGCTCCGACTGTCAGCTGCCCAGGGCATCTCTTAGATGACCATGAGCTTGTAAAGAAAACCAAGTCAACGAAGTTAACTGCAGCAGAAAAGCAACACAAGGTAATAACAATTGAATTATTATTAACAGTTTAAGCTAACCTGTAAAATGTGTATTATTAATGATTTTTAGTGTAATGTTTCTATGAGCTACAATAGGAATAGTCAAATTCCTTTTTGTCCAGAAAGGACTATTCTCCTACATAATCACAGGTTTATATCTATTGTATGTAGTTGTCACATATTTGGGGGTTTTAGGTGCTTGAATTAGTACATATAAAATTAATACATTTCAGCATGAAATTTGAACAAATGTTTTAATAGATGATTGCCAGGTTTTCATGGGTAAACAGGCATATTACTGCAGAGAACAGTCATTCCCTAATATTTGTCTAAGATAAGAAGCTTGGTTACCTTAATTAGTTGCTACTGCCTGAAATAAAGTCAGTTTTTTAGACTATATCCATATTCTTTTCTGTGTGGATAGGAATGTTTTGGTAATTGTGTGGGATAGTTATGGCACACTAAAAAATAAATGAGAGAACAGTCATCCTATAAATAGCTGAAGCCAAAGAAAATGAAGATCAGATTGACCTGTGAAGGGAGCATTACAGACCAACAGCCCTAAGAGCATCTGTTCCTTACTCTGTCAGTACCAGCTGGGGCAGCGTCAACCCCATCTACCCATTTTCACTGAAGGTAAAAGTGCCTCTTGAGTAATTGGTTTCAGAGTGCAAAGAACAGAATTCTGCCTCCAGCAGTGATGCCTGATACATTAGTTACTGCTTGTACCAGATGTTTACACTTGCGGGACTCAGAGTTTGAGGAAAGAGAACATGTGATCTCCCACTTGTCCATAACATGGTGCATTCCCACAGGTCTCTGTTGGCTGTGTCCATTCTGACAGTGTTTCCTGACTGCACTTGAAAACTTTGCCTTCCTTGTGTTAAGCCATCCCAAGGGCTCAGGAAGGAAGAGTTTTGAAGAATTCTGTCTAAACAATTCACTGCAGTAAATGTACCAAATGATCTAATGCTGTGAGTAAAGGAGATCACCCACTGCAAAATTACCAGCTTGCTTAACTGAGAGGTTCTGTTTTGCTGAGTTAAATAAGGAAGCAGAAGAGTATTGCTGTTTGCATCCCTCACTGCTGGTTTGTTGAAAGTTTTCTCAAAAGCTTTTTGGCAGAAGTGCCTTGCATTTTAGACTGCTTAGGTCAGCTCTTCTTAGAAACCTACAGTAAGAAACCAATTATCTTATGAGTAGGAAAGCAAAAAAGCAAAATTCAAATAAGTAAAAATAATTGTACTAACTTTCAGGCCTTCAATGTATCTTCCACAGAGGAATTAAATAGACTGAAAAATCAGGGGATATTCAGTGTTGTATCTCCAACCTGAGAGAAGTTGTCACATATTCAACCTTTCTTTTCACAAGCCAAGGATTTTATGAAAAAGATAAACTCATTTTTCTGGCCCAGCAGCTTTTCAGGTGGGGGAAAATCTCAGATTGGTGATGCTGACATTTACTAGGCTTGTTGTTTCTTCACTAGAAGGTGATGTCAGTGCCCAAACCCTGTGGCTATGCAGATTTCAGCGCAGGGTGACTGCTGCTTCAGTTTCAATAATTGCAGAAATTTCAAAGATGCTTTCATGTAATTCTTTTCATTTAAAATGCTGTAATGATTTCATGAAGCTATGTTGAGAATAAATAGCATGACTTTGCTGCTTCTGTTTGGATAATTAGGGTTGATTTGGCATGTAAAGTAAGAAGTAAATAATACATATCCATGTCACATTCAGGCAATTATTTTTCCTTTTAGTTTTAATTTTTGTATGCCTTGGGAAAAATGAGGGCTTGGTTGTACTGGAAGGCAGAAGTGGCTCTGAAGCAAGTCTGATGACCTTTTTCAATTCTGTATGCTGTCAAGGTTCTCCTAAGAAGTAGAGAGACAGAACTCCTCAATTGGATTTCCTTCTTCAGTTCAGAGTTGAACACCTACGGGTCCTGTTGACTTCCTAACTATTCAGTTATTGAGTGCCATTAGAGTAGTTTGGGAAATTTGCTTTTCAGTTATAAATCTTTTTTCATGTTATTTCTCGACACATACCTCAGCTAGACAATTTCAAATAAATCATACATTCTATTGTATTGTTTTAGTAAAAATAGTGAAGCTTTCAAAGAGGAGCTTTTGGAGCTTATTTGGGTGCATTATTCACATACTGTACTTTGTGAAGAAATTCTATTTTACCATAATTTTTCCAGTCCCCTAAAAATACAATTTTATCTTCTTGCCACTCCTTACTATAGTAAATGTCCCATCCAAGGTTTCCAGTTTGTTGAATGTTTATCAGTAAGCAGACTCTATGTCAATACCAACCACAGTAAACTTTTATCAATAATGTTATTTTTGTATGTGTTCTTGTGTATGTATATATATGTGATTTAGTATTTTAAGGCAAATCCTGAGTCCCTTATAATTGGTTAAATCAGGGTGTTTTACACAGCTCCAAAAGTATCAGTGTTGTCCTGTTTCAGTCATCATGCAGAAAGTACATCATCTGTATTTATGTCTTTGGCATGCTTCCAGGCTATGGCAGTGATGGATGGGTTTGGTAGGGTAGATAAAGATATTTCCACCAAGAAATGGAAGAAGTGGGAGGATTCAGAATGTCCAGGAAAAGTTCCCTCAGGAACAGAGGGGGGGAAAAAAAAAAAAGACAAACAGATCTCCCCCCCCCCCCTTTTCAGAAACTTCTAATACTGTCTATCAGTACAGAATGGCATACACTCTGAGGTATGAAATCTGGACAAGTGTGTGTGTGTGTGTTTTAGCTTGTCTGATAAAACTCAGATCTTGAGGAAAGAAAATAGCTTCTAAAACTAGGTGGTCAACCAGAATTTGAGATCAATGGCTGTGGTCCTTCCTAGCCTGTTCTGCTGGTGAAAAGTTTATAAAGAGGTAGTGTGGTGAAACTTGAGTCACAGCACATTTGGAGAGCTGTGATGGTGATTTCTTTTAGTTTGCATATAGGTACCTGATGAGAGTAGTGCCATTCATAAATGGACATACAGTAAGTATCCTGTTAATATCTAGAAGTGTGTTTCTCAGTGTTCTTATTACTGTGTTAGGGTTGGTAGGTAGCCCCATAGGATGACTACTTTCAGGTTTCCCTTCTGAAAATTCTGTGATTCTGAGAAAGATTCCTCTGGTGATACTAACCAATCTCCTCCTATTTGTTTTCCAGTTGTACTGTTTCAATTTTTGATCCCAAGTGATGGTCTTATAGACCTGTTTTTCCACACTCCACCATCACATTTTTTTCCCATTTTTACATAACTTCTGAGAATGTAAGTTTTGTTCTGAGTGTTTATCTTGCCCAGCTGCCCTGGCTTTATGAGCCAGTATTGCATGTATATGACTTCTTGGATTCAGTTGTTGAAAAGGTCTTTTTCATTCAAAAGTGGCTGTTTTCTGTCACATGGCCCCTATCCCACAGAGAAATGGGAATGATTGTCTTCTCTCTTGCTTCACTACTTGCTTCCCTTCCTGTCTTCAGTTTTCTCTGCTGATGATTTCTTTCATGAAATGACCATCACCATCAGATGCTCAAGTCTGAGAATGGTGCAGATTCAAAGCATTTATCAAGGAACATTTTTTATGTTTAGTGGATGTTTTGGCATATGTATAGGAACTTGATGGAGGAAAAGGTTGGCTCAAGGTATGTGGAAAGCACAGGAATGGATTTAGCAAAATGCTAAGAGAGCAGTTCAGTCACTCCTGTGTTTCTCATTCTGGCTTCACTTGAAGATACTGAGACTCTGGATGAGCTCTTACTTGTTTCTATTGCAAGGATCACTTGCAACTGAAGCAACTTGCAACTGTTCTCTCATCAAAGAAAGAAAAATTGAGCTCAAAAGGGAAATGGAGCACACAGGGCTAGAAGTAGTAGATAAATCAATATATATGGTTATGTACTTGTGTGCATGTGGTCATACGCACATGCATGTATGGATGTTTTTTTGTTTTTTTTTTAATAAGCAGAAAAAAGCCTTCTGGAGACATCTGTCACTACAGTGGAGTATCCATTCCAATGGGAAAGTTGGGCACAGTTTATTTTCAGCATAAGATTTAAGTTATAAAGTTTCTTCCACAGCCACCATATTCATGGCAATGTGGTAGATGAAAAGTATAAGGCCATAACCTCTACAGTATGAAGAAATTTCTAGACTGAGCATTCCTCTGCTTGGCATAATGCAGGTTTCCTTTGTACTGTTTTCTACCTTTGACTAGATGAGGGCCAGAGGGCAATTTTCTCCATGCTCATGTAATCTTGTGCCCCCTGTGACTAAATAATGGTCATTATACAAACTATATTCAATTGTGTAGGGCTCTGTGGCTCTATACTTAGGATTACTATTCCCCACAGACAATAGTCAGAATACCAGGTTAATACATCTGTGACCTCACTGTGCTCAATTTAAACTCAGGCCTCACAAGGTGAGAGGCTTGTGCATTTACCCACTGAACCAATCAGTTAAAAAACTGATGTGCTATCTACCACATGTTGCTCCCTTTTTCATAAGGGAATTGCTCTGTACCCCCTGTAAGAGTTTCTAAAGCTCAGTAACAATGCTGAGCATCTATCAAAATGTCAAAAGGTTCATTATCTTAAAACCAAGGGAACAGATTTCTGCAGGCTTTTTCTAATACCAGCAATAAGGCCACTGTTGAGAGCTTGCAATTTTGCTTGTTGAAATTGTAAGAGTTTAGTGAAGTGCTTCAGAAGAAGTAATATGCATTGCACAAGTGATAGTGAAATTAATGGGGGCATTATCATTCTTTTTCCTTTCTACTTGGCTAATTTTCCTATCTCCTCCCCCTCTG
Organism: Xenops minutus; assembly: GCA_035221455.1. Classification (NCBI taxonomy): domain Eukaryota; kingdom Metazoa; phylum Chordata; class Aves; order Passeriformes; family Furnariidae; genus Xenops; species Xenops minutus. The sequence goes on from JAWWEE010000074.1 coordinate 30,674,119, forward strand.
TCACTCACCCTTCCCCAATTATTTCTATTGCAGGCAAAAAGCTTGGGTTCACTATAGACTCTAGAAGATTTCACAATATCTGCCTCGGACAAAGGCAGAAGATGGTTGCAAAGGAGGCACTCAAGAAGGCTGCTCAATATTGCCATGGGATTCTTTTTCCTAGTGAGTGTCAAACAGTTTCTCTGATAGGGGATGCCTCCTCAGCTGAAGGGATGTTCCCAGAATACAGAATACATGATGGATTGCAGCAAAAGTTTTAAACAGCTAAGAAAATTGTTCCATTTGGTTTTGCTTTTGGTTGTAACAGGGTAAACATCATATTAATGGGGTGTATATCATGTTTTGGTGAACAGTGTCACCCCCCCAGGAGGAATGGGAGAGAGAAAGCAGAAAGCCACTAGTGGGTAGGTAGGATTGCCCACAGGCACACACTTCCCCTACCTAATTAATGGCTCCTGTTCCATTCAGCAGGCCATAATGGAGACTTTACATTTACATTAATGTAATGGCCCTGACTGCCCCTGGGGTAGCTGTATAATTAGCCCTGCAGTGCTGCTTTTCAGAGATAGCAGCCATGGCTTTGGCCAGCATTGTATGGATCAAGAAGCCACTCTGCAGTGGGCAAAGAGATCCGTGCAATCCCTTGGTGAGCCATGGTTTCCCAGCACAGTAATGGTGTGAGCAGGAGCACTGCTGCTGAAAAACAGGCGCTCACTTCCCCGCGTTTTATGCTAAATAGCCGGTGTGTATATGTGACAACTCCTCTGCTCTGAAGCCAAACAAGAAATGCATGTTCCAGGCGTTGATATTAAGGTGCTGATGAGAATGGGGTGGTCCCTTCCTCCTCTGGTTTTAACCTCAAAAGCCTGGTTTATCTGTCAACCAGGTTGCCTGCAACAAATAAAGAGATGGGCTAGGCTCAGTGTTGCCTGCCTGATGAAATCACTATGGGCTTAGTAAGGGGCCCTGGTGTGCTAGGCACTGTGGGAGCACACACAGGCTGCACCCTTTATCAGCAGTGAAACCAGAAGAACCCTTTAACCAGATTTCATGTGAGTAAGCTAATCATACCAGTCTGAAAAGAGCCCTACTTTACTGCTAGTGAGCATAGAAATGTTGTGAAGAGAAGAGCTGAGGTGGTTTTCAGGGGAATTTCAGGGTTCTCAACTGCTCTGGGGATGGGATGAAAAAATGGAAGATGGCAGAAGCAGTGTTGTGTGTCCAAAGCAACAGGGATGAAAGAGGAACATCTGAGTAGCTTCTGGTGTTACAGATCTGCTCTGTTTTCCAACCTGTTATGCCTAGTTGCTGAAGGAGGAGAGGGGCACTAATTTTGCTGTGAAGATTATTGATAGTGAAGGATTGGGAAAACTCCAAAAGGGAGACTCCATAAAGATGTTGGATCGAATATCAAATGGTGCTAATTTAACTAGAACTAGTGAGATTTGGATGTACTCAGTGCTTCTCAAGCTTTAGTTTTCTGCGTTTGGCCCAAAAACCCTGTAAGTTTATGTTTCAAAAAAAATCCTGGAGTAAAAAGATGAAGTATTTTACTATGGTTTTTTTGGAGGTTAGAAAGTGTGTAATTAAATAGTAAAAACAAACAAACAAACCCTTCCCAAAAACGAAAACAAAAACGACCAACAACAAAAACCCAAACAAAACAAAAGAAATCCAAACCACACCTGCTATTCTGACTAACCTGAGAAATACTTTTAAAATTACTTTCACTTCAGATCTAGCAGCAAAAGCAGCTGGCACAGTGGTTGGTGAACTGGCAGAAGAAAGACTGACTTAAAATATTTTGGTATCAAGTTTAACATTTTAGTCAGTCTTAATTAATTTCTCAAATTCAGCCATCTGATACATTGAATGTTTATTTTGTTATTATATTAAGGCTCCAATCACTGCTTTGTATTGGATGGATGTAGCCTATTTGAAAGTGCAGGTGCTGCCAGGCTGCTATCATGTAATGTGATTTGAAAGTCTCCCTCTCTTTCCATTCCCTTATTCCTTTTTCCACACATCAGTGGACAGTTTGGGACTATCCCCTCAGCAGGTCTCATGATAAAGTGATGCAGCAGCCAGGGCATGACTGACATGTCATATTCCTTGGCTAGTCTATGGGTCTGTAATTGCTCTTCTGCTGCAGGGAGATTGCCAGTGCAATCAGCAGGTTCTGGCACATCAGTGAAGAGCCAGAGAAAAGCTGCACAGCTGAGCTGCAATCTGAGTTGAAATGCTAGTAATGTAAAAAAGAAAGGTGGAGTGTGGGCTAATGGTGTGGTTAAAACATCTTTAGCCAAGCCACATTTTTAAACCTTTCTGTTGATATTCCTGTTTTTCACCAGTAGGTGCTTTGGAGCTAGATACTTTTCCATTATAACTCTCTTCTCTGATCTATCAATATCTTTCCATTGTCTTCATATATTTAGGACCTTAAAAACTATTAGACTAGGAAGTAGCCTGAAACATATTTTATAAGTAGCAGGATAGCTGTATAGGATAGCTGTCTAATGCTTTTTCTGTCTTGCTCCTGGTAGGTACTGAACATGTTTTTTCTTAGGTTCCAGTTCCATGGGGAGCTTAAGTAGAGTTCAGGTGTCTGATGAGTTATTTTTGTCATTGTATGTGGTAATACCCACAACCACAGACCACTTAGCCCTGAGTTTATGTTTTCATTATCTTCAGAATCAAGGCCTGAAATTTTAGAGGCTAACAGGGAAATCTCAACACATACCAAGAAATGAAAGTGACTTAGTTGCTTTCCCTTATAAATCCACAATGACAATTTCTTAAGGATAACAAATTTATGTGTTTTCTCACAATAACCATTTTGTCTGTTTTTCAGCAGGATATTCATCCAAGTGTCTAGAAATTGTGGTGAAACTCCTTGAGCAATAAAGTGAAGCAAATCATCTTATTTTCAGTGTCCTTATTAGTGCTGAACCAACTTCAACCCCAGAGGAGCACATCATTCCCCAAGGAATATAAGAAAACTCAGTTAAAATTACCAGTGAACCTCCTACAGGAATGCGGGCTAATTAGCATGCTGCTCTCTACAGTCTTGACCAGGTGAAAGCAAGATATAATTTTTTTCCCATTTGTTTGTTTTAATCATTCCTTCACCTATGGGGAGAGGTGGTAGCAGTGATGACCGTTTTGTGGGAGATAAGGACTTTGGGATTATTGTGATTCCAAACTAACCTGACAGCTGCAGGGTGCCAGCCCTCTGTACCCTGCACTGCTTCTGTGTTTCCCAGCTTCAGCCAGTGGCGCAGTCAGAGGAACAAACCTGTCCATGCTCTAAAGTCAGAGCTCTTTCATTCAATGGTACTCGCAAATTTTGGTCTGCTCTAAATTTAGGTTGACTAGGTCTGTTTTCCTACAGGGTGTTCAGGCAAAGGCTCAGTACCGTGTGTATGAATTCCTGTAGTGAGGCAAAAAGAAAGGAATGAGCATGGGTTATGTGCTGTTTGTTGTTTTGTCTTTCACTCTTGTCCTGTGTGATGTTCTGCTTGGTGGGTGAAAGAAGGAGGAGAAAGAAGACATGAGAATGTGGAGAACAGGTGCATCACAGGATGTGCGTAGCCTCCTTTCCTCTACGTCCCTGGTTATCCCTGTCTGTTATCCCAAGGACCTTGTACAAAGATCTTCAATCCCAGTGTGAGTCAGCTTTCCTGCAGTAGAGGAGGTGCTGGAGCTACCAGCTTGTTCGAAACAGCCAAGCAGGCCATAATAAAGGCAGCCGTAACTGTTCACTTTCTCCTTCCAGCAAGGTATTCACATCTATTTATTTGAGCACAGGACACATGAAGGAAGAGCTGGGATGTGAAAATAGTGTGTTTCTTTTAAAAGGAACTCTGCTAACTAATGCAAAAAGCTATGTGAGAGCTACCTTGGCTACAAATGAATTGATTTTAATGGTATGAAATCAGAAAGACTCAGAAAGATACTTGTGAGAAAGGAAAAACAGCTCTCGTTTTGTAGCTGAACAGCTGACTGGTAATACAGCAATATTTTTATTATTAATAACTTCTAATAATGTTTTTAATCAAAAGCTGAAAAGGCTGGACAAAATTTTTAATATAGGTGGTTTATACACATTGTTGCCCCTTTAGTCTGTGTTTAGTGAAAGAATATATATGCATATGTATTTAATTAACCAATTTTTATGCTTTGTACTTTAGGAAACTCTCTTTCCTCACCCATTATTCTGAGCATAGGTGTTTGTGTTTTACCACAAATTCCTGTGCAGACACTGTCTTTAATATCTTTCTGGTTAAGGTATTTTAATTTTTTTTAAAAAATTATAATAAGAAAATTAAACTATGCCTAGTCAAGGTGGAATAAATTTCATGGGTTTGTGGTTTTGTTAGGGATAGAAACATGTGTTGTATTTTTCACGGTTGAACTCAGCATTCTGACTTAAGGTGGTTTTTTTGTCAGACATAAAATCCTTTACACAGATTCTATTACCTGTTCTTTAGTTCAGGATGATCTATTTCCTTTTGAAAGCCAAGAGTTTATCCCTCTGAAGTTTTTTTCCCACATCTATGTTTTCATGACTATCAAAAGTAATTTTGTTATGTCCATTACTTCTTAAAATAAAAGACAGAATATAGAAAAATATTAGCGAATTAAGGATTAATTTCTGCAGATTTTATAGGCAAATGTCAAGTATCTTGAAAGGCAGCTGAAGCCCTGTGCTGAATCTTATCTTGCGAACATTTTCTACTAACACTATGAGCAATGGAGGCAAAGAAAAAAAAAATTAAACTTCAATTTCTAATATGACTCTTTGGGAAACAGTGTAAAATCTGAATGTGTTTGAAGTATTTTTAATTAACATTAAACTAGTAAATTTTCTGCTTGGGATAAAGTCTATGGATGATTTATGCTAAGAAACTACAGTGGTTATCTAAGTAATATTTATAGAGTTCTAGGTAAGACTGTTTTTGTTGGTTTCAGTAGCACAGTTCTTTCCTAAGGGAGATCTGGAAATAAAAATGTCACCATCAACACCTGTGCATTTGGGAATTACTGCAAAAAAATACTGCCCAATAATCTCAGTTTCTCATTAAGAAACTTGTTTCTTATGCCCCTTCCAACTCCAGTATTATGACTGCTCTCTTTCAGTAGCTGAGGCAGGCACAGCTGTCAGTAACACTGCCGATTGTTAGTGCATGTTATTCCTTTTTTTTCTTTGACAGGATACCCTTGAACTCTGTACCAGAGAACAGGAGTTAAAAAACATCCTATGTCTTCTCTGCAGTTTTCACACTTGCGTTGCTGGGAGACTGAGGTTTGGCCCTCAGGGCTGCAGTGGAAGGTACCTGTTCAGCATGAAAGATCTGGCTGTCTGTGTCACTGTCCTCTGCGACTATTTGGAGGCCCATATGAAGGTAAGGAGTAGTGGTCAGGTAACCACACACCAAGGTCGTTTCAACTCAATCAACTGTTTGTACTGGACAAGGGGGGCACAATCTTTTCTCTGGAGCTGTTATTTAAGTAGCTGGTATTATATGATGGTGTTGTTCAGTATGAAAATAAACCAGATCAAAGAAGGTGGCGGTTGTGGGTTTTTTTTCTGGCAGTGGATGCTTGAACTTTGTAATATAGGTCAGACCAGTTCCACATCAGTAGCTAAGGGGGAAAAAAAATGCCCTTCATTATGTTAACAAAAACAGGGGTTTACATGTGCATATATGCCAAATTCATTAGGCAGGTAATGAAGCATTTGCACAAATGTAATTACAAACAGCAATTCTGACAGTTCATAACACTGCATTAATAATCACTACAATTAGTTTTGATGATGGAAGCAATTTACAGCACGTCACATGTATAAATAATGGTGCATTTCCTGAATGTGTCATTATTATGTATTAAGGATGCCACCTTGTTGTGACTTTCTCAGTAATGTTCCCCTTGAGTCAAAGTTAAGGGTAGATGAGTGATTTTATTTCTGAGTTACAGTATATTTCACACTTGTATAGTTTAAATACTGAGTTGAGGTCACTTGTCAAAGTTCTGTATGTGAAAAAGTGAAATGCCTAAATAAAAGCAGTAATTATTTATTACTGAATTATGTAGCATGTTACTAAATACAACCTCCAATTTTAGTAATTTAAAGAAATTTCAGAGATATTTATAAAGAAAAAAGAAAGTGTCACCCCTTGGTTATATGGTTTTCTCCATATCATCTAACTTCTATTTACTCTTAGAAATTAATTGTATTTTTGTCTTCATACCCCTTTTGGCCTTTATTTAGCTAATAGAACATCAAAGTGTTTTTCCTTTTTATGATATTTGGTGTCGTAATAGTGAAATAGATGCTTAATTTTATAGTGATGATTTAATAATGTTTCCCCTTTAGAAAACAAGTCTATAAAATCGGCTTATTCCAACCCTTAGTTTTCTTTGTTAATAAATCTTGATGCTTTAAGCTCTGTTCTTTTCATAAGCTGGATAATTAATTTTGCTAATTAACGAGAGGGAGGATACTGATGGCAGGGAGTATCAGAAAGAACTGTAAGAGCAAGTATTATTTCTTCTCTCCTCTTGGTAATATTGTTTACTGGCCCTTTTTGTTGTATTGGTTAGTGATTCATTACCCTATGGCTTTAAAAAGGAGTTTTTTAACATGGATTTTGGAGAAATAGGACAATAAGGGGTTTTTTTTAAATGTGACTTTGTATGTATATATCTATGACTTTGTATACATGTACGTGTGTGTATATATATATATAAAAAATATCCCCATTTCTTATCCTTTGGGGACAACTTTAAGACAATTAGAGATTGACCAGAATGCAGAAAGCTTAAAATGGGGAACTTCCAGCTAGTGGAAATTGTCTTAACTCTATCATCACTTGTACCAGTTTATAGTATAGTTTTCCTGTGAATATCTAATCTCACATTTCAGTTTGATTTAATCCATTTTCCTGCTGCTAAGACAAATTCCAGCACACTAACCTCTGATAGTTAAGGTCTCCTCATGCAAAGTACAGAATGATTGGTTCTGCCTCATGTCCCACTCTTGCCCTCCACCTTCTGATTCCAACACACATGTGCATGGAATTGTCATTCAGTGTTGTAAGGGGGATGTGGATTCTGTCCTCCTGTTATCCATCCACTGAATAACGGCTATGTGGTTTTGGGGGTACAACAGACTAGTTTTCTATGGAGTACAATGGCAATGTGAATCTGACAACCCAAAATATTTCTAGTGCAAACTCCTCAGTTTTCTTATGCTACCAAAAATGCCCTTTTATCACCAGCTTTGATTATCCCAGTATAATCAGTGCCACAGAAATGTGCAGCTGAACAAGCTTGTACTGAGTTAGAATATTGATATACTCTTCTGAAAGACAAAGGAAGAAGCAATTTCTTGAGATAAAAATATATGAAATTAAAAAAAAAAAAAACCACAAAAAAAATTAGATGAGTTTTTGTTGCTGACAAAGAGAAGAGCAGGTTTATTCTAACTTGAAGAACACTTTGTTCTGAATTCAAGTTGTTTGCATTTTTCACAGGGATTCTCTGTTCAGTCTTCTCATCACACGCATGCAGCATTACATATTATATTCCAGTGCCTTTTTATTTATTTTTTTTCATGCTCTTTAAACCAGTTTAAAATAAAGATCCATTAGAGTTTCATGTAATTAAATTGTTACAGACAAGTTTATGTAGCAAGCATGCTGGAATAGCTGCAGCTATTTTACTTGTTCTGTTCCGTTACATCATGCAATGTTTAAAGCCTATAATTAAGTTTTTACTTGAGCTGTTGGGAGGCAAATACTGTCCCCAAGGGCATAAAGGTTCCTGTCTGCAAAGGTTTCCTCACAAACTGGCATATTTTGCAAACTAAAAGGTAACAAAAAGAAGCTTCAAATGCTGTGAAGCCAAATATAAGAGAAAGACAGTAGTTTCTTGAACAAAATGTTTTACCACTCTTAATCACAGGCTATAACAGTGGCATTATGACTAGAATTCTACAATAAACTTAATGCTTATGTGATGTGGCAGTCATGGGATTAATATTAGTCCAATTTTTACTGAAGTTCTTGAATACTTTCTGAATTCAAATAATGTAGAATTTCAGTTACCAAGTGTTTCCTAGTGAGGAGATATAAAAGACTGCAATCAGATATGAGTTTTTTATTTTTCCTTTAAGAAAGGCACAGTAGGTTGCCTTTCTGTTACTCATGAGGATTATGTTTTTAAAGATCTGTATAGGAAAATATGTGCACTTGTTCATGAAGTTATGTTCTCTTATATCATGCGGTGTTTTGAAAATGTGCTTTTCTCATAAAAGTTTTTTTCTATAAGGGATAAGGTAGAAAATACGGCATAATGCTCAGATAATACATTTACACCATTAATGATTTTAGTCACAAACTTGATATTTTTACTCAGATACCTCTTACTGGATTGAAATAAAAGAAGACTGTTTTTCAATGTTGTCTGCTGTACAAACCAAACCCAGCAACGTGAATATTTAACCATGAAGTTTTCTGAAAGGAAACACTTGAATTTCGTTTATTTCTCTTAATAGCATTTATTTTGAACAGGTTTGGTTTGTCCTTTAGAAAGCTGTCTTGTTTTATTCACCAATGCATTCTATTCCCTAGGTAGGTTCCATGGGAAGACTTGCATTACCTCTTCAGTGAGATCATATATGGTGGCTACATTACCAGTGCCTGGGACAACAGGCTGTGCTGTATATATCTGCAAGAATTCATCAACCCAGTTGTGGTAAGAACTTTCACATAGGCCTAAAGCTCTTGAACATGTATGTGGTATGTTCAACTGAAGGGAAAGAGAAGACCAGAAACTTTCTCATCTGTGCAGCTCCACCTGTAGTAAGGTCTCATCTGGCTGTAGAGGAATAACTGATTCATTATGAGCAGATTTTGTCTGAACGTGTTTGTGACTTGGCATACTGCTTGTTTACTTTTTCAAGTACCCTTACTTGGTAACTTGAATTCAGTATTCTGTAACACTGCTTGTATAGTGATCTTAATGACATTGGGTACGCTTAGGTTTTCATTTTCCTAGTAATACTAATTTAAGGTGCTTCAATTTAGAAAGTTCTGGGTTAGCATGGGAAAGTATATTTTATGGAACTGCACTTTAACCAATATAACTGAGAGATTCACCAGTTTCAGCAGTCTGGAATGGCACTGTCCTCAAAACTTACACTTACTGTTTGCATATTTTCTTCCCCAGAAAAACAGAATGGAAGTGATATACCTTTCCTTGCATTTTCCTGTTTCCAAAACCGGGAAAATAGTTTGTAAGATTGTTTTTAATCTTCCACTACCCTCTTACACATCTATTTCTGTAACTTTGTGAGGTTATCACCTGCTGACATATACTGAATTATTCACATTTCACAGTTGAGTTTTTGTCCTGGACAGCAGTGTATGTGGAGCATCCATGAGTCCAAGGTGCCAGATAGCCAAAGTTGCTTCTAATCAGCAACAAGTGTTAGCATTTTTAAGATACAAAAAGAAAATGTTGCTTCAACTTTAGTTCTAAGAGGTCTTGCATGGACATTACTTTAATCTATTGTCATGCACATATATCAAATGTGGATATATATATACAGAGGGAGGGGGGTATATAAGATATATATATATGTGTATATATAGAGAGATGAATATTAAAAAAACCCTGGCAGTTTCTCCTTAGCTGCTGAAGTAGTCTCTTTAAAGAATTGATTGTACACAATATGCTCAAAACAGCCAAGAGATTTTTCAAATGTCCTTTCCAGACTTGTTATTTTTCATTGTCCAAAGGTAAAAAGCTTATTTGGGAAGAATAAAATACAGAAATTAACATACCATATATGAGCAAGGCATTTGTGGAGCATGGCAAACTTGGGGAAAGTGCACCTTTCACCCCTGGTGACGGGCTGAAGCTGCCTTGCGGTTGCGAGCCAGATGAGCGGGCTGATGTCTCCTCAATCTCTAACAAGGGGGTTTTCATATGTCAAAGAGCCACACTCAAATGAAGGCAATTGGAAGTAACTGCTTAGAAGAAGATGCCCAAGAGTAAGTTGCCATGGAGATGGAAAGGCTAAACACCACTGTACTCCTGACCTCAAAGGAGGCTGATTTCTCCACATGACAGCTGAGGTCGTGGGGGCATGGTAGGGAAGCTCATCGTGCTGGCTCCAGCTCTGCCTCTAGCCTATGGATAAGTAAAGAATTACTGCTTCCAGTTTAGGTAGTCCATTAACCTTCACAAGCCTGAACTTTCATTCAAATAATTGCAAAATAAGTATAGGTGGTGAAACCTGAACAGAATCACTGCTATTTGTATGGCCTTTGAAAAGTTTAGGGACCCAACCTTGAGTGTGGATCCACTGGTATTTTAAACAGTGAGATATCTTTCCAAGCTTTTTGCTTTAATTGGAAAATGGTAAAGCCCAGAATTACTAGCAAAAACAGAAAGTCATTTATTGACTGGCAGCCAAAAGAATGTAAACAGAATAGCCTTTCATCAGCAGTGGGGCTTTGTGTTCACTGGGGAAATTGCCCTCTCTTTTTACCTATTTGCCTTTCTGAAAGGTTCTTTCAGCTATAAATTCATTCCACGAGGTGTGGTAGAATAAGCCACTATGCATGAGCCTTGATATACCTCACCTGGGATGTGTGGTAAGGACAGAAGGATGGCGAGTTCGTGCCATGAACCTCAGTAACCCACAGCCTCCCTCTGTGCACAAGACTCTCTTGGATACAGTAAAACCTGATTTAAGTGCCAGCAGAGAGACTGGTAAGTACAAACTATCTGACAGAATTGATCTTCCACTTGAGGTAAATAACAGGGCTTTTTTCAAAACCTCAGCACTGCTTCAAAGTGGCGTCTTAAGATATAGCTTATTGTGGGTGAGGTTAGTGGTACAAGTTCAGGCGCAGGTAAATGGTTGGTTGGAGAACCAAAATGACTTCAGAAATAAGTGCTTACTGGTGTTATTTTGAGCAGCAGCTGGTTGTTGACTATTCTAAATGCCAAAAGCCGTTAAATGTTATTGTGATTTTGTAGAGTGGACCCTGCATTAGGATGAAATAGCTCTTGTGAAAAATACCACTTAGAGCTGGAAATACAAAAACAACTTCGTCTAGTTTAAATCCCAGACAGCCTTATGACAATAAGTTCAGATAAATGCTTTAAATCCAGTGAAATTCTTACAGCACAGGAGCTATGGGAGTCTGGAAAAGAAATGTGATTGCCAAAGCTTTTATTCTGTCCTATCATCAGTAGGAGCACTCCTGTACATCAGGAGTGCATCTCACCAAAGCCCTGTCTACCTACTTAAACCTTGTTCTGATCCATAGTTCCAAGTATTATCTTAAATATCCTGACAGAGTTAGGGCCTATGTGCTCTATAGGAACAGGGCAGTTAATAATTTTTGGTTCAATATTGAGCTGATTGAGATCTTAATTTTTTCCCCTGCAAAAATCACTACTGTTCATCTTCCTGAGGCCAAAGCAGCAGTACAAAGCCCCAAGCAAGACTCCTACATTTGGAGAGATGGTGGTGGAGTAGCTTGATTTTTCTCTTCTGTTCCAGCTCTTGGCTGCTAACAGCCAGGCAGAAGAGAAGAAAATGGAAGGGACATCAACATATAAAGAAATGTCGTGACTGACAACTATTTCTGTGGAAAGTGGAATGGGATCACTGTTTCTGACAAGTTAAGATTTTTTGTATAGTGACATTTACTATCCTAGTTCCACACTCCACTTACCTGTCTTACCTACCTATCTCTCCCTGTGACCTCTTTAAGGTTATTATAAGTGCAGAGTGTTTGAGCAAATCCCCTAATGAATGACAAGCTAAGTAAGACTAATGTTATGGCTCATGTTAATGCACAACAGGGTTGAGGTGAGTTGAGGCTCCAGTTCTGCCTTTCCCAGAGGTATCCTAAGTGACTTTCTTCTGTCTCAGACCCTCATCTGCAAAATGGCATAATAATCCTTGTTTGTATGCTGAGGGGATGCAGACATATTCAGTATTTAAAATACACTTACGTCAGTAGTAACAGTCCTTAAAATAAACTCAGAGCATCCTCATGAAGGAAGAAGCAACAGTATTTTAATACTGCAGAAAATAGCAATATTGGGAAATTATACAAATAGTAACTGTGCTAAAAATACTTTTGTAACCCTGTTCCATTGTGTAAGAACATACAGGTGTCACACCCACAGACTCCAAAGGAATCTCTGAAACTTTGTAGATGCAGAAGAATGTTTCAAGAACTGGTGTCAGCATTATCATTAACATTTTTGATTCTTTTCTGCAGCTTGAAGGGAAACTGGCACTAGGTTTCTTGGCCTCATCAAATCGGGATATCATATGATGGATACCATAAATACATAGATTAAATGTTTCCATCTGAAAGTACTGTGCTATATGGACCGCACCCCAATGCTGAGATGCAATTCTTGTCAATATCAGATAATCTCTCCAATACTCCTTTGAAAATCAACACATGAATACTTATGTAGGAAAAAGTATCCTACTTTTGTAGGATCAGGCCAGTCTGCAGAGAAAGAAGTGCAGTTCATCTGGTGTGTTGTCTGTGCTTTAATGACATATGCTGCACACATCTTACTGTGTTATTTCAGCAAGAGACTTAATTTCTGGAGGGGGGAGAAAATGCATCAAATTAGAAAAGATCAAATGCATGTTAATAGTACTGACGATAATGTGCGAGCCTAGCCAGGGTGCTGTACTAGGAAGGAATCTGGACAACAGAGATTTGGACCAAAGGAACATCTAACCTGTTATGTAGATAATTTCTTTTTCACTCTGAGTTAATGCTGGGGGGAAACAAGATATGGATCTATCATTTTTCTTTTTTTTTTTTTAATATTTTTATAAACAAGTACAGCAAGAAAAACTTACTAAAACAAGGCATAACTGGTTGAATTGGTGGGTCTAATCTTCACCTATGTCCTTTTTTTCCCATCTCCTGCATGATAAATCCCCTTTGGGTAGTTTTCCTGCTCCTTCCTGCTTGTACCAAGTCCCTCCCAGCCTGCAGTACTGGCTTTTTTCTGCCAAGTTCACAGCACACCCTAGGAGTGGCATGCATGGTCTCCATATCAGGAAGAGCAGCTCAAGCACAGTGCTCTCCCATCACTTTACTTCCTGGGCCCTTGATCTGAGCAGGAGCCATGTGGCTGCTCCAAGAGACTTGCCTCATAAGCAGTAGTCAAGGAGGTTTTCAGGGAGTTTTAGTTTTCTGGTAGTCTGAAGAGGTCAAATCTGGCCAAGGAGGCTATCTGACCATCTCTGAGCCTCAATACCTCTTGCACAGAACCTGGAGTTTAGCAGAACAATATCATTAATACCTATAAGTTCTCAGATGCCAGGTTAAAGGGACCAACTCAAATAGAAGGATAAGCTTCATCACTTTATATGGAGTTAAATGGGGCATAGTAGTTCTGTTCATGGAACATCCTGGGTGCTGTATTTAAGGGATTAAATTAATAAAGGATGAGCAGGAAAGAAGAATGTAAATCAGAAATTTCAGCTAGTTCTGTTTCAGACCTTGCTGTCTTCTGCACCTTCCTTTCTGTTGGTCTGAGAAACTATGTCCAGAAGCCCCACCACCTGGCATATGGTGAGACTGAGCCTTCAGCTTCTCATCCTTATGAGAGCTAATGAGTCTCCTGTGACTCCCACTCTTGTTCTGCATTTCTCCATCCTTTTCTTTACTGCGTTCTTTTCCTCTGGGCACTCTTTTTTTTTTCTTTTTTTTTTCCCTCTTATCAATATCAGATCATGGTGGTTTTGCAGGAGGGAATGTGACAGCTCTGCTTGAAAGCAGCCAAATGCTGCTTCGTCTCCTGGGAGGAGTTTGTGCTTTTCACGTTCAGTTCCCATCCACTTCAGGGAGTCTGGACTATTATATATTGCATTCATTAATTCTGCCAAAGCTAGGACTGAAATGGAGGCTGAGCTGCATTAATGCTATGATTTCAATTCCTGCTCATTAGTACTGTTATGAATTGTTCCTCATTTATGTTCTGTCTCAGTTACGTAGCAGGCCTGTGGGGAGGAAGAGGCTCTTTTGGGCAGTGAGACATGTGTGCCTGTGCTGTATTTTGCCTAATACCTGAGACACCAAGGACTGTGGGTGGTGGAGAGGGTGATGGAAGCTATTAGGTACTAGAGAAGTACAAACCACTAATCACACTTGATGGAAAATCAAGACAATTTCAGGGTACATCCTACTAACAGCAGTCATCCTAAGTACAGGGACAATGTAAGTGGGCTTCAGGGGTCAATGTTGCTCAAAAATGTAAAGCTAAGTATAAGCTGCTTGGAGTTAATTGCTTTGCAGTCATTTCTTTCAGTACTGTTAACAAAAAGACAGCAAAGGTGAGGGAGGGAGCATTGCTGATTTTTTATCTAAGAAAATGTTTGTCCCCTCCTGAAGAAATCAGATGTGAAAGTGGAAGAGTCAAAAAGAGCTGACTGCTGGGATTTCTAATGGCTCTGTTGTGTTTTCCTGCACAGGTTAAGAATGTCCTGGATTATATTCTGGAGATGCTTCCTGAGAAGTTTAACATAGCAGAAGTCACGCAGAAGACTTTCCTGGAGCCCCTATGCCCTTGTTTGCCTTCAAGAGTGTAGGAGGATGAACCTCCTCTCCTTCCAGGCCTTTTAAACAGCTGAACCTCGATCTGAAGGTGAGTGACTTATTTATTAACAGTACTGTTGCTCTTTTATGTATTTTGTGGCTTTTTGTTACTTTTTGGGAAATGAAAGAATAACTATTCTTTATGGTGCCACTATGCTTTTTATTTTTTCCAAAGGGGGGGCTGATATTTTCTCCTCACAGGGAAGTCCTGCAATCCGCAACTCTTCTATGATGTCGTGCCAGACACATGGACTAAACTAGCATGTTTACCCACTAGCTTTACCCACTGGTAAGTACCCTGCAGTGACAGGGTTTAGCTACTAAGCACAGAGCTCTTGCAGTGCCCAGCAAAGCCCAGCAGCTTTGTTCCATTTATTTTTTTCCAAAATTTGTCCTAATGCAAGTCAGTTTTTCTTTGAAAATGGGTTTTGTAGAAATGCCAAGCACTTTGCTGAAGCAAAGGCTCCATCAGGTCCCTTTGTCCCAAGTACTAGGGTGTTCCACATCTTGCAGGATTCCTTTTCCCCTAGCCTGCCACTAGCAATATCCTCTTGCAGGTTGCTAGACATAGATAAAACAGGCAGTGTTTTTGGAAATTCCTCTGGTACCTCATGGCAACTTACATTTGGACTTCCAATCTGAAAAGCAAGGAGTCAGGTAAATGGGTTCTAGCAGGAATAGCTTTACCCTTGGCAGGTTAGTACTAAGCTTTCAATAATATATGCTGCTTTCTCAGCCTGACTTGTAGTTAAAGGAGATAAACATTTTTCACAGCTGGAACAGGATATTTGCCTCACAATCCTTAGTGTAACAGTTATGTGCTCTATGTTATATCCTCATCCATCAGTGATGTGTACATGTGTTTCTCCACATAATGATCATTCATCTGCAACCACCATTACACCAGCTATGGGAAAGTAAATGGGAAACATCAGCATCTGGGTGTAGTTTGACTCACAAAATACTCCTCTTTAGATTAGTTTTTATTCTCCCTACATAAAATGAAATGTGTATCTTACAAGAATTTTAACATATTTAAACATGCGATACAAACATGTTGCATTTCAAGAAAGTTGTTTGAAAGCCTGGTTGTACCAATGAAAAAAACATCTAAGTATGAACTGTAAGTAAAAAAAAATTAATCCTGAACTGATTTAGACCAGTTATGACCACTGGGTAGATGGTTCAGGCAGCAGGTGCACTACACAAAATAGCTGGTAAGCAGTTATTTTTCTTTATTTGGATGATGTTTAAAATCTTCTACTTTAATGTTTCAGTGAATAATTGCACTTTGGAATAAAATTTAAAAAAATCGTCCTCCCACTGGTCAATTGCATCAGCTTTGGTTGGAATACAATGGCATTCAAATGAAAGTATTATTTCCTTCTTTGCAGGGACAAGTTCCATAAACTACAGGTGGATGAATAGATTCAGAAAGCAAGGGTCAGAAAACTGAATCTTTATGGTCAAGTTGGTAGACAAGGGTGTTTTGTTTCTTTAAAGATACGGATGCTTTGAAGGTAGCTGTTAAACACCCTTTCTGCAAACTTGCACAATTATATAAATAAAAATATTGCTCAAATTGAACAAGTTCTCTATCATGTGCTTGGGTAGCTCTATTAAAAATTAACCACTCAAGGTTCAAGAGTGCCATTCCACTTAACCTATAGGTCTGTGCATGTAGATTTCTCTACCAAAACATTTTCCTGAGAGACCTTTTGCATAAGACCACTTCAATCAAAAAGTTCCCAACACAGAAATGAATGTACTATATACTACAATTCTATCTTATATAAAATGGAGTAATAAACTTTTTAAGTCAAAATTTTTCAACATATTAACCAATTGCAGGCACAGCTTGAGTTCAGTGTTGTCAATTGTCCTTCGCCAGTTGCTTCTGTAAACTAGAAAACATGAGAAAACAGCGTTAGTGCTTTTTAGGAAACTCAGGTTCCCCAAAAACAACAGTTTTAATTACTGAAGGTAACGACTTCCAAAATAGCACTTCTATATGTTTCAAGCAACAAGTAGGGATTTCAAAATAGCCAAAAGCATTTCAATTTCTTAAACAAATTATTTCTTTATACAGACAATATGACTCACTTTAAAGAAGCTGATTTCAGCCTAAGAAAAATCTGAAGTCCAAGAGATTTCATTTCACAGGTGCAGGATCTGCCCCAAGCTACAGGTGTTAATTAAAGGGCTACAATAGTTTAACAAGAAATGACCACGGGTAGCATGACTCTCACCTTTCCAGGTACTCCTTGACATTGTTGTAGCCGTAGAACTTGGCCAAGTGGATGAGCATGCCAGTGGCACAGCGCCCATCCCGCCGGCGGCAGTAGCTGCAGTTGCACACCCCACGACAAGGAGGACAGATCCAGGCCTGCAAGGGCATGAATGTGGGAGGGGGGTAAAAGCAAGTTGTGAGCAAAGTTATATTGGCCTTCTCCTTGCTCAGACAAACATGATTATGGCTTCCCTACCATGTGATTGTTTGGGGCAAGGTTTTAAAACCTTCTATCAGCCAGGCAGTCAACCTTGTTAATACTTTCCAAATTCTGCAGAATTAAAGAAATTATTAAATGCTTGAATACTTACTCTGAAGCCTCAGGTTCTCTGATGTGCTTAGTATTGATTTTCAGATAGACTAAAGTCTAATGTCTAATGATAATAGCTGACTGTAGTCAACTCCCTTGAAAAAGATGGGTACTCATTGTGGAAAGTTTCTTTGGCTCTGCCTGCTGGTATAGCATGATTTCTGGGATTGAATTACCTGGCTTTTACATGAAGTCAGACATCTCCAAGCTGCTCAGCAACTGCACTTAGCAGCATAGGTGCTAATATAGCAGCCACTGCCACAATGGGCCAGCATATCAGAGCCATTAGTTGTCTGCTGTCCTTCAGAACACCTCACAAAAGCTCATCTCAGGAGGAGAGAAGGTCCCAGAACAACCCAAGCCCAGAGCACCCTGTTCTGCCAAGCAATCTTTGTGTATCCATGTGCCTCATTCTCCAGCAGCCACCTGTGCTTTTTCCTTGCTCAATGTCTCAGGGAACTACAAAGACAACAGGAATCAACCCTAAGACTTTTAGTTATCCTTCTCCTTTTTTCTCATATTTTAACATTGAAATCTAAAACAAGGAGTCTGCTTTGCATGCCGGGTTACTAAGAACATTAAGAAATGTTTTGACATTTTTCTGAAAGTAGACAGATTCCTTAAAATTTTTCACACTCCCCCACCACTATTTGGTAAGTGAGTGGAGCCACAAAGCACAAAGATAGGTGGATGGTAACCCAGGTCCAGCACCTTCCAATTGAGTACTAAACAAAATCAGTGTCAGTCATAACAGTACTACAGATCTTCTCATGGCAAAAAAGTTTGAACACCATGTTACCATGAGCATCTATTATTCATTGCACTGTTACAGGCCCAAGATAGTTACTGGATCAAGCAGAGCTGATTTCACGTCTTCGCCGTATCGATTTCGAAGACATGGTCCACAAAACTGCCCCCTTACTCCTCCACAGCCCTGGTTGCGACAGATTGTCTTTGTATCAGTTGTTTTTTGTCGACACTGGTGGCAAGTACTACCCTAAAAGTGGAAAGGAGAAGAAACATCCCAGTACATCTTCAATGCTCAGTGACAAACTTTTTCCTAATAATAAGCACAAATTTCAAACCAGAGTCAAATTCAGCAATGAAAATCTTAGTAAGAACCAAAAGTTCTATTATTACGATAAATCACATAGCAATGGTAGGAATTTTGCTTCACTTATTTGCATTGGAAGTCTCAAACTACATGAACCTCATGTCACAGTTCTGATCCTTCCTGCTGTCTAAGAAAAACCAAGAACTATTCAGAAAATGACCTTGTAGCTCATCTCTGACAATACAATAAAGTGTGAAATACATAGTAAGCTGATCTTTATGACAATCAATAGCCAAAGCCAGTGAAAGAAAGGAAAGAGGAGATTCATAAACAACTGGAAATTACCCAGTGTGTACAGAAAGGTAATTTCCAGGGGGTACAAGGAACAGCAGGGATCACTATTATTTTATGGTACAACCAACACAACATTTATATTGAGAATGAGAGATAAAAAGGATGCCAACTCTTATCAGTGGTGAGTCATAGCTATAGCAAATTTCACTTAATAGCTCTGTGGCAATAAAGCACTTCTTTCCGGAGGCAAAAAGCTGGTGGGGTGTATCAACCAGCACAGCCAAGCCCACAGAAGCCTGACAAAGTTGTGCTTGTGTAACATAATAATGATGAGCTGCACTCTCTAGAACCTCAGGAAAGCACACCTTTCAGCAAACACCAGTGAGAGACTCAATTTCAAGCACATAGACACGCTAAAGAATACAGCAGCCACTTACTAGAACTTTGTCATAGATTTTGTCTCTAACAGTGATTGCAATGTTGTCCAAGTCCTCTTCAGTAATATCTTCGACTGGACGATGAGACGAGTACTTTGATGATCTCCTTCTTTTGCGCACTCCACAATCCCCCTGCTAAACAAACTCATCTCAATACCTTTTGTCTGATGTCATGAAGACTCTGTCACCACATTTGGTGACAAATTCTTTCATTTTTAATGTGTATGCAGTCCAGAGTGGGTGGGCTATAGGCTGAAGCACCACCAAAAGAACGGGGAATAGTTTCCAAATTAACACTGCCTCTTTCTCTCCCCTGCCTAACCTTTCTTCTACTACATTTTATATTTATTCTGTTTCAGTTCTTCCTTTCCATCATTACTACTTCTACTTCCACAAATCCTTGACATGATTTCTGCCATCTTCTTTTCTTGCATTCCCTGCACTTCTCCACTGTAACTCCTCATACTCCATTTCTTCCCTCTCAAAATATGAAACTGTGATCATCTGCCTTCTCTTGCTTTCCTCCTTCAATCTCCTTGCATACTCTCTAATTGCTTTCTCCAATGACAATCTCTAATGCCCTGTGAAAAAACCTTTACTGAAGGTTAGTCCTGCCATACTCAGCCCTCCCTTTCTTTCTGTCCTCTTACTCAGCCCTCCCTTTCTTTCTGTCCTCTTTGTCATTTGGAAGACAGTTCTCCACTCACTATTAAGTGGTGGTTGGTTTTTTTTTCCTTCCAAATATCCTTCTCTTTGACCCCTACTCATGGATAAATCTCACCCGATTCTTAGCCTTCCCCATACCTGTCTCTTAAGACCTCATTTGTCCTTCACTCTAAAATCAGCTCTATTCTGTCCAAAACAGTCATTCACCTGCCCAGGTTCTCATTCGGTGCTACTCCACTTTTTCTAATAGCTAAGTTCCCCTCTACAATGCTTCAACTATGCCCAGCACTCTCATTCCTACAAGCAGAACTGGTATCCAGCCTGTGTGGATGCAAAGTTAGAGTCTTCCTCAGGCTAGTAATTTTCAGACAACACATAAATAACAGGTTGTAAGTAAACTGCCTTGTTATACATGGACAACACAGATCACAAACAGAGCCTGCTTAACACAAGAAAGATGAGGCATAAAGGCCTGGAGGTAACTTCTTCTGTAGCTAGTCCCAACCAAAGGTTCTAAATAACTTTCTGTACAATGTGATGTCTGGTCTAAGTGCTGGCCAACAATTTAAATGTTTCCTAATTTCTGACTACTGAAGATATCAAAGTCTGGCAAATACCACACTGAGTCTCTTCAAGAGGTTTTCTTGTCTATAGCTACGGATGTGTTCTGCAAATTTGACAGCCGACACAGTAAATTTTTCCAAGGCAAATTTTTCTGGGGGACGAGCATTTCTGGTTGGGTTCATTCGGCGTGTTATCTGGCCTTCAGAAAATGTCCTCCTTGGAGTTTTCCTCTGTTTCTAGAAAGAGAAGAAGATTCCAATAACTCTCTTTTTAGTTGTTTGTAGTGTTAAACATGAGAAATTATCTGAAAATGTCTGTACAACACTTGTACTATCATGAATTAATCTGTCGTTCTCCTGCTCATTTGTTAAGCCAAACCTCACCAATTTCTAGCATTTTTATGTATTCTCCCTACAGACTATAACTTTCTGCTCATTTTAAACCACCACACCTTCATGTCAAATTCTATTCCAATTAACATCACACAACCACACCAAAATTTAACATGTGTGATATTAAGTTAGAAGTTACTTCTTACTGTTCTTTGGTAGCTAAATGTTCAGATTTTCCCACAATCTGAATACACCTTTGAGGAACAATCCAAATTCTAGTTTATTTTCTTTTAAACTTTTTAAACTGAAAGGGCATTATGAAGATGTTTGTTCTAGTTCAAGATGCCTAAAACTTGGAAATTCTTCTGAGGGTCAAGATACCCTTTTGATACTGTCACACCTGCCAATTACTGCATGATTGAATTCATGCAACAGAAATCCTGCATGGACACCTAACATAAAGGCAGCTACTAAATCTGACAGTATAAACAAGATGCAGAAAGCAAGTCTGCTTGCTACCATATACTTTAGCTATTTCCTTTGAAAGAAATGAGAGGCATGTTACAAGGAGACAGGCTGGAAGTCAAAAATCAAGCAGATGAGGTAACTAGAACTCTCCTCATGCCCTTCCCCTTCCTCAGTTAAAGGTAGCAAATAACAGTAGCAGGCTTATGTAAATATTTAATAGTATGTTTAAGTCTCTACAGCACATTTAACTAGAGTTGGCAAGGTGTTCCAGCCTTTCAAATTCTGTATAACTTGGCTTCATTTTTTCACCTAACAACCACCACACCAACATTTCTAAATAAGCTTCCCAAAGACACATCTCTTCAACTTTTCCTCAGATCTCTTCAGTTTATAATGTATGTCAAAAACACTACTCTGCAGAGAACTGAGAAATTGACAGTCCTCTGCTTAAAGCTGAGAAAAGCGAGATCTGAAACAACTACAATATCATTCCAGTTTGTGTTGACATGGTTCAATTTCATGAGCATAGTTCCACTGGGAAGTGTGGATTTTAGAAGAAAAGCTTGCAAGAGGGAAATTAACATGACCTAAACCCAAGGGAAAACCAACCATTCTTTTTTATTCCCACATACACAGACATCTGTCTACCATCTCAATAGTATTTCTAAGGCAAAACCAGTCTTATTTCTTCATAAATTATTTTATAACATTCCATTTCTTCACATAATCTCTGGTACTTCCTGACCAATAGCAAATCTATACAAGTGATGCATCCAAACCCAAAGAAAATGATGAAACCTTAAATCTAATAAAAACAACTGTCACCACTAGGCAGTACCAAAAACTTACCGAAGGAGTTGAGGTGGGCGTTTTCACTGGGAACAGGTCTGGTATAGAATTCAATTCTGCCAACAGCTGGGCAAGCTGAAATCAAGTGATATCATAATGAAAACCCACTGCAACTTGCAAACAAGCAACACCTATTATTCACTCTTCACATGCACTTCAAATTGTACCTAAACATAAGAAGTTTCAGTGCATGAAACCTGTCTGGAGGCACTTTATTTAAATGGGGCTCATAAAAGGGGTTCATTTACTCCTCAATGAGCAAAACTCTGCACTCTAGTGGTGCTAACTTCATAGCTCCTGCTAACTGTTACTGGGAACTAGAACTAGACAGAATTACATAAAATCTTGTTGAAACAGCACTAAAGGAAGCATGTTACAACATGGCCATGACATCTATTACTGATAACGAGAAAGTCAGTTCATATGATAGGAAGAAGGGAAGCAAGACAGAGTGCCCTTGGCCAGAAGACAGTAAGATGTTCCCTGTGGGCTGTTTTACTGAATGACTGCTGACACAGCTATGCTATTTGCCAGGGAACTCAGTGTCTTAAGCAGTGCAGATACACCCAGCGACATGGGTACACGCTCATTTACAAAGTCATAAAGCTACTGAGCCCCACTGGCAGTTCCTGAAACCACAGCACACGCATCATCAGAAGCACTTCAGTAGGATGA
This sequence comes from Xenops minutus, assembly GCA_035221455.1. Taxonomy (NCBI): domain Eukaryota; kingdom Metazoa; phylum Chordata; class Aves; order Passeriformes; family Furnariidae; genus Xenops; species Xenops minutus. Next base: position 30,696,721 of record JAWWEE010000074.1, read on the forward strand.
TCAGATGCACCATGTAGGAAATGTCCTGGAGGTACATTTCCAAAGAAAGAGTGGCTGATTGGTCCAAAAAACACTGACTTGCTCTGAAATTCCACAACAAGGCTATCTTCTGAAAAGCCACTAATAGTGGTGGTGAGCCACGCTGCTAGGTCTCTTGTGACTGCCATGGCAATCAAGATTAAAAGCTGATTACAGCATTTCTCAGTAAGTACTTCAGCGTGGCATTTATTAAGAGCTATTTAATGTCATTACAGTACTGCACCTAGGATGCACCTAGGGTGCCAGTGAATTTTGCAATGGTTGAACTGCAAGGAAGAATGGAAGGTGAGGAAGGGTCAAAGAGCAGCAAGACCAAGACAACAGCAGTGGGCAGACAGGTTAGAAACACAGGTACAAAACCTCAAGTTTTCACACAGGAGCTGCAGGCCCACACACTCGAGGTGTGCATGAGCCCCAAGACTGCTTGGAAGCTGCAACTTTTCCTGAAATACAGTAAAACTGAAGGAGCTACTAAGGACCGAACACAAATCAGATTACATGGCAGCATAATTAAAGAGTGCTGGTGACACGTGGGACAGTAAAGGATAAAGCATTAGTGAACAGTGTCTTGCTTTTCCACACCTACATACACACACACACTTTCAGTAGTTATATAGTAAAGCATAACTGTAAAAATCACATCCCACACAACTGAAAAATTACATTTATCACCCTTGGCACTTTTTAGCTGGTTTTCCAATCAGTAACTTCAGCAGATCTGTCATGCACAAACAAAAAGGAGAAACTCTATTGTGCAAATGACACCACAAACCACCTGAAAGGACCAGCTGTTTTTCTGACATGTTCTGAATATAAGGCCACAAAACTTAGGCATTTGTAACTTTGTTTACATCCACATTAAAAATGCTTGTTTCAGCTCTGGTTTTAGGTAAATGTCTGAGTGCTGAAGGTCCTGAAGGTTTTTCCCAGGTAGAAAGATTCACCATAACTTTTTCCCAGCACAGCACCAGCAGAGACCCCAAAATTCAAGTATGCTGAAACTAAGCACTTGCATGCAAACATCAAAAAACAAAACATCACTCATAAGTCTTACCATGGCTTTATTTTCTTTTATATTTATGGCTCTCTTAAGCATTGCACTGGAACTTTCCTCCTGTGTTTCTCTAATATCTTCTTCAGACTCTGAAGTGGAGCCTTCTAGTTTGTCTGACTGCTTGCAGCTTATTTCTCTTGAAAGAGGTGTGAGGGATTCACTGTCCTTTAGAGGCAAGTCAGACAAAGCCTGTTCAGGCACTTTTTTCTCAGATGACTTTCTGGTGGGAAACTGCAAAGCAACACGAAGGCCAAAGCTTTTTCTCTTGGGGGAAACTTTTTTCTTTGCCTCTTCCTCCTCTCCTTCCCCATTACGCAATAAATTACCACGTTCTTCATCGCTCAAGTCTGAGTCCACCGTCTAGAGGCAGGAAGAATCCCATGTTACATTACTGGCTGTGACACAATAAAGGTAATTTTTAAATCACTAGTTCTAGACAGCAGTCTCACCACCCAAAGACAGAATCATAAATTCCCTTAAATCAACAAATTTTTAGAAGTTCACAGTACATGACTTCTTCCTGTGCAGAGATCAATACAAAATCTACATATTAATATAGTCTGGGATATAGACATGGCTGTCTCCAGAGGAACAATCTTGCCCAGCACAGTCAGTCTACACGCAGGGGAAGAAGTTCTCATTTCTAATACGTGCTGCTACATTAAATAAATCTCTTTTAAGGTAACACGTAGTTTAATTCAGCATTAAGTTAGAACATCATAGTATATCAGAAAAAATTGTACTAGAACATGAGGTTTACACAGAAGAGACAGAAAAAGAAATCAACATATACGTTCACATGTAGGTATGAATGCCTTTACCAGAACTTCTTTCTTGTTCACATGCACCTCATTTGAAGCAAAGCCTTCAAATGCTTCTGTTTCAGAGTCTGTATCTTCAGTGAAAATCCTCCGCAGTTCTTCAGTGAGGTATCTGGACTGAAACTGGACTCCCTGCAAAAATACCAGCCAGTAGCTGTGAGAGACAGATACAGAGTAGTCACGCAGCCACGATAAACCTCCTTTGAGGTTCAAGGTGGTACCAACTAGACAACGTATACTGTGAAAGCACTTTGCAGGCAAAGCCTGTCAAAGGAAAAAAAGACATTCAGAGTTTCAGCACTAAGTTATTTTAAGCCAGAAAGGGGTTCCCCCCCCGCCTCACTTTAAGCACAGGGCTCTAACTGAGCTGCTTTTTGTGGGGGAAACTTTCTTCTTCACCTCTTCCTCCCCTTCTTCATTACTACCCAAAAAAAAGTATCAGTTTTCTTACACATAAATTAGCATGTTTTTTAAGTTTTCTTCTGGGTGTAAAAAAACCAGACATTGAATAAAAGAAAATAAAACCCACAATTACAGTAAGAAAAAGCCCTCCTTTATTTGACATTGCAATAGAAACAACTATCTCCTCTGGGCTTGCTGCAGCAGCACAGGCTCCTGAAGATGGGAGTCTGCTCCTCCTCACACTGTCACACCATCACTGAACTGACAGATACCAACACAAATCCACAGAGCTTCGAACAGCCTAACATCCCTCCACCTTTCAACTGCTCAACATTCTGGTTTTGGGTGAAGTTTATCATTCACACATGTTCTAGGGTAGACAGATCCTAAATTTCTGCCTATAGTCCAGGAAATTAAAAGTTCTCATTAAAACACTCTTCGTGATATGCACATTACATTCCAATTAAACTAAATACTTTTACTAAATCAGAAATGTATTTCCATACTTCCAATGAGAACTAGTAGAAAACCATCTTGTCAGCTTCTCTGTTAGTCTCCCAAAAGACTTGTTCATGTGTTCACACCACACCTGTCACCTGAAAGCCAGCAACATATGTTTGTTTCCCCAGTTTTCCCTCTGCTATTTCTTTCTCCCACATAAGAAACAAAAATTAATTTGAATACATTTGCTAAATATCTTTATTCTTCCTTTCAAGTCCCTCTTTTCCCTGACTTTAATTACACATTCTTTACATTAAGATGTCTGGTGAAGAAGAGATACAATAAATGAGTGGAAAAACTTAGAGAGAACTGGGAAGGTGGAGCTACTGCATATGCACTTTCTTTACATATAAAACAACTATAAATTATTATGGGTAATTGGAGTGAGTTTTCTCTGAGCAAAATTACTTCATTCTTTTGTTGTTGATAGCTGCAGTGCAGCTGCTTGAGAAAGGAACAAACACAATAGGGAAGTTACTTTAAATTGCATTTCTTGAAAAGAAACTGACATTTTTATGCATTCTGTGTTTTTTAAAAAATCCACAATGAAATTTGAGTGGGGGAAATATGCTGTTTATTAGCTAAAGTAACTAAAAATAACACATGCTATGCTGTTACATCTATGAAGAACAATCCACATGAGGTAAAATACACATCAGGATATCTATGGAAGAAGTGGTGGAAGCTCAGCAGAAGGGCAAAGATTATGAGACTAGGACTGCAGAAAGCCCTGAGGAAAAGCAAGCAAACAGATGCCACTTGTTAACTCATTTACACATCAGCATCTGAGGGAACACCAGATGTGCTAACATCTCGTTCACCACCTTGGCAGGGCAGCTACCTTGCTTCCTCTACCAACTGCAGAATTTTTCTGAACTTCCCATTATTTTGCCCTTCGCACCAAAACCTTTTCATTTCCTGCACTAGTACCTCTGGTCTTTTGCAGCAATAGTGGTGTTTGGCATCATAAACTCCAGATGATGCTCATCCTGATACAGGGCCCTGCTGCGCAAGGACTAGCAGGCTATGTTGCAGTTGGATGGAACTCAGGATATTTTTATTGTAGCATTTAGTGGTAAAGGAGTTAAACTCAATACTAATGGACATCTAAAATAATTCTCAGCCCTGGGGAAACACAGATGTGATGAAGAAGGTTGCAGTGCCAGCTGTGAATTTGGAACAAGTCTCACTGGGATTCTCAGTAACGTATGTTAAATTAGCAGTACCTAGCTCTTCCGCAGCATTTTTCATTAGAGGACTTTAAAATGCTTTTCAGCAAAGACCATTATCATAATCACCATTTCACAAGTTGGGATACCAAGGGAGAGAGAAGTAAAAAAAAGGTGTCTGCAGTCCCCAAGCAGAGAGCAGAGGCAGAAGCTCAGGCTCCCCCTCCACCACCACCTCCTCTCCCCATTGATCCTTCTTGATGCTCCACACAAAGGCAGAAATTCAAGAGCAAGCTACCTCCTGGTTTTACGAAGTTTTCGGTATGGTCTAGCAAAAAGATTACAAACCAATTTAGACCCAGTATATTTCATTACATTTTAGGCATCATCTTTCTCCATAAGCAAAGACTGCTGCTCTACCTGTAAGAGGTTTCTGCACGCTCCTTAGGTCATTTGCCTATAAAGGCCCAGAAGCAGTACATACTTCTACAAGCCTTGTTCTGTCTGTTTCATTTCCTAACACTAGTTGTCTTCCTTATCATCAGCACCTCTTAACCAGGTATGGGCCTGATGGACTAGGAAAAGTAAAAAAAAAAGGCATTTTCAATTTTCTTATTAATCAGAGGGACCTTTTTGAGAGCACAGATGATAGAGGTATCTTATAATAAATTAGCCTATGTCTATCAAATATATAATTATAAGCTTCTAAAAGACTAAAAACTAAATTTTCTGGCAGTCAAGATAGCACACCAGTTGTATTCCTTTCTTTTGACTTCAGTTGCTACCTCCAGGTACCAAATCAGAGAAGGAAAAATATCAAATCATTGTGCTGATCCAAGCTACTTCAACATCAAGAGAGCAAAGATCCAGCAAGTTGCACTGCTGCAGCAGGAGCTGATGATTTCTATGGGTCACCACTATTAAAACATGATTTCAGTACAGAAACAACACTGAAATAAATTTCTGGAAGAAATACCTTGAAGTCTGCATACTCACAGAAAGCCATCCAGTATCATGCATTTCCACTGTCTGAGGTATCTAGATCACACAAACCCACAATGGTAATTCTCTTTCCCATTTGCTAGACTTACCTATTTCACTTAAACTTGTCTTCTAATGAAACCCATTTTCTATTACGGAGTTTTCAAAAGCAATCATTAAACCCTAAAAAGGATAGCAAGTTTGTTGACGTTTATTTTTAATATGAGAATGGCAAACTACGTGTTGTGCGAGTTAGGGTTCACAGAGCTTTGACAGAGGCTCAAAGTACTAGTGCATCCAAAGAGTATAACCAGACCATGGCAATCCATTCCTACCTTTTTTCCAGACTCCAGGGAATCAAAACTAGTATAGCTGTTCTCTGACAAAAAGTTCTGCCTGGAAGCGTCATCTTGGAACCCTGGAAAATCTTCATTGCCACTAGGGGCATTAAAAATGTTGGCCACATCCTTGGGTATCGGTTTCTGATTCAAAACAAGATGGAAGATAAGAGTCAGATGTGCCAATTTAATAGAAAAACTCAAACTGGCAACAATACAACTTATTTTTATACTCCTATGCAAGTACAAATCTGTATCACAAAATATGCTATGTATAAATGGTACCTCATTTAGCTAAACTCCAGGAAAATTCTGTAGAGACTGTGTTAATCCCTAAATAGAGACTCAAGATCTGGGGCAAGAAAGGGGATGCGATGTGCACGGTGTTTAACTCCATGAGAAAGTACTTCTCAGACTTAAAAATACATGGTAACAGGCCAGTTCCTCATCTAAAGGAGCTGTTCTCCAGTTCTGAATGTTGAACAGAACATTCCTGAGATGAAGTTCAGAACTGAGAGCAGTTTGCCTTTTTCCACTGCCACAGACAACCAAGGTTTCTCATACAGACCCCCATACAATGATTATTTTTTATTATTATTTTATCTTTCTTTTAAATTTAGTTGTTCCAGGGTGAATGATCTAATGGAGATCCATTCTCTAAAAACAATGTTCCTGAAAAAGTCCCATTTCCATTAAAAGAGCAAGCAGTAACTTGACCAAAGTATCATGCTGAAATAAGCTACAGTAACTGGCGAACATGGGCCTAATTTTATTCTGCTGAAGTCGTGCTGTCCCTACTTGAACCCCTCTGGATATTCCCTCATCCCCGCCTCCTCCAGCCAACAGCCAGAATCCGCTGCTGTGATGGAATTCACTCACTACAGAGCAGTGCTAAAAATGAAGCATTATGCATTTTAATGGAAAAACATACAAGGAGCTGTAAGCCTCACTGCTAGGAATAAATTGCTTCCAGGAGCCACTGCATTAGTTCTTGTGCTAATGTACAGCTGAGTTAGCCACTGCTGTGATTACTGTATGCCTAATTTCTTCTTCATCTATTGCTTCTGCATCTGCACCAGGAGTCATTATGGGGGTGTAATTACTGATTTTGAACCAAAAAATCCCAAACTCTTTCCCAGTAGAAGACTTTTTTTAATCTTTATGCATTCCTAAATACTAAGGTACTGGTATCAATTTAAGTAACTTACTGCAGAATTTTAAAGTTTTAGTTTGTGACTTGCTCCCCCTCATAGCCTAACTACAAAGAATCTCATTCAATCATTGATGACTCCCCATTTTACTGAAAGGTCTTAAGATAATAGCAGAGAACACCTGACACGTACAAGATGGGGATACTCCAGAAGTTTAAAAAGAGCATCCTCACAATGAAGCTTGCTCATCAACACTGTTTCTACTGCTGAAATCCTGTATTTCTACACCTGAAATCACAAGTCACAAGGCAGAAGTCCACTGCCATCAGTAGACACGCATCAAAGACAAGTGTGTACCAAACATCTCTGCCTTGATGGGTTTGTTTGCTGTCATTTATTGTGTAGTCCTGGAAGCCACATTTTCACTTTTAACTTTTAGTATACAAATAACTTTTCAGCTACATTCTGAAACTGATTTGCAATCAGCATCAGAGGGTAGGACTTTAACCCTGTAAACAAATTAGTATATATGAACAAAATAAATACATATTTGTGTAAATACAAATGTCAAAATGTTAACCTATTCTAAACACTTGAATGACACAGGCATTCAATACAGAATATTGCTGCCACTAAGCCCCTAAAAAAGGCAGGAAGGCAAAGAGGTGATGATAATTCCAAGCTCGGTCAGAAAAAATATTTCAACATGAACAGACCAAAGGTTCAGACACAGTGGTCTGCTGCAATGCCGCAGATGTGAGAAGTAACATCTTTTTAAGATACCCTTTAGAAAGGATAAATACCAAAGGTCTAGCAAAAGCTGGAAATAAATCACAGTTGCTGAAAAAGTCAGTTGTATTTCCAACAGATTTTACACCAACTGAACTCATTTATTTTTGCACATAAGACACAGTTACTTATTTAAAACCCCCACAAGGTAATTTTCAAAAGCAGGAGCAAACCTTCCCTGCTACAAACAGCATACAATCTAACAACTACCCGAATAACCAATCCTATGTTTTTTTTCAGAAGTCCAAAGTTCAAAACAACCCCACCTCACAGTTTACCCTTCTCCAAATCTGACTAAATACCGCCAGTACATCCAGGAGCACACTTGGATGTGTTGGGCTGCATGTAGTTACCATTCCCACAGAACCAGGAGCAGGCAGCTTGTGTGTCCCTGTGGAGGCTGGCAGGGCTGTCATAAAGGGCCAAGGCTGACAGAGACAGAAAATGAGGCCAGGAGCATTGTCAGATCTGTTTTCAGTCACAAGTGATGGGAAAAGTAAGGCATCTGAGGTCCCCATTAGTCACAAGAACATTTTTCCAAGAACTGTCCCCATGAATTTCACCTGTCTTGTTAGGCAAGGTAAAAAAGAAAAGCTTGAGGTGAGCTGTTTTACTTTTCACATCAACAGGAAGAATTCTCATGTTGCAAGTGAAAAAGCAACTTTCCTGATACCAAAGCCAGAAAAGATGTAACTGGCCCTTCTGTAGGCTGCAAGGAGAGAACGCTTGCCTGCATGCACATCCATGGATTTGGCGGGAAACATCAGTTATTTCTACACCACTGACTACCTATTTAATTTTTTTAAGAGTTACTTACTTGCATGTATCACTTTCCTCCCAGTTGTGACACTAACAGGTTCTTCTCCAACACTGATGTATCAGGAGAACATACAGTGTAAGAAAGCAGGGCTAGATTTAATTTTCTATTTTTGCTCCTACCACAAAAAAAAAGTCAGCTGGGACTGTATTGCCGTTTTCAAGTTTGCTCAATGTATGGACATTCCTATTCAAAGCAGAGGACAGACAATTTCACCCATGTTCAAACTCAAACTGAAATCATCCCAATTTAATCCTGAACAGATACACAAACCAAACCTGTGCAAACTCACACCTTCAACACATACTGGAAAGCCTCTTGACCTGTCCCAGGTTCAGCAGAGAAGCAAGCCCAATGTATGACACCCAAGGGTTACAGGCACTGGATTTGGCTCATACCCCAAAATAACAACCTAATAGGGAAGCACTCCAAGGCTGACAATTGTGGGCAGTACTACAAGAATAGAGGGCCCCAGCCAGAATGTCAATAGGTGCCAAACCAATAAACCAAAACTATGTAGAAGTCAAGATGCTGATTTTTCCACTGGAATCATAAAGGCAAACAGCATTGTAAAAGCTTAATTTTATGCATCATACAAATGTGTGAAAGACATGGAAGGCAAAGAAATGCAAAGTCCCTTATTACAGTGCAAAAGAATCAGCTGGATGCACAGACAACAGGACTGTCAACACCATATAACCAGGCTGATACTCAAGAGCAACAATCAAGTCTAGGAAGGCAAGGAGGATCCCAGATGATCTTCACAATTTCTCAACAGCATTAGAGCACAAAAACCTGAAACCTTCTGGACAGTGAAGTATATTCCTGGCACAAGTGGCAGGAGGCTGAAAGGCAAGCAAGTGTTCAGAGAAAAAAAAAGGAACAAGTGATAGAATGAGCAGTCATCACCTACTTTTATGATCTTTGGAGGGGTTAATTTGATTCTAGTGAAGGTGAAGATGGATTATGCCTGAGCCTGTAAATCCGTCACAGCAGCAACTCTTGGGACATTTGGGGTGCCTCCTGAAAAAGTTCTGGCAATCTCACCTCAGACAATCTACTGCTAAATCCCAGAACTCCATGACATATTGGTAAATTCTGCTATTTTTGGAACAGCAGAATATGGTTTCTATGTTGCCTTATTTAAACTGATAAGCTAACGGCTATCAAGCTACTTTATCCTAAAATAAGCCATGTCCAGCTATCATAATCATATGGTGAGTCATTTAAAATGCCACCTTCCATAGGCAATACCTGCCTGGAAACTATTTCCTACTTTTCAAAAATGCTGATAATACTGTGAATATCAGTGTGCTGACATACAACACAGTCCAAACACGTTGTCAGCTGGTACTATCTATTCCTTTGTACTATCTAATCTCTCACCAATCCAAACAGTTGCAACAGCTACCTCTGAATCAATTCTGCATAATTCAAGAGCATCCTTTTCGTCTGTGGTAGTGCCTAATTACTTTCCGAGACATGGCATTCCAAGGAAAACACTTTTTTACAATACTGTATGCATACAACATGTCCCCACGTTTTGGGTGCAAGTGCTTTGTCAGCCATCTCTCCCTTTAAAGAGCTCTGTATACTGAAACTGCTGTGCAAGGACCCGGTAAATTAGACCCTGGGACAGGAAATGGAACTGCAGGTATTGTGATTCAAAACAATTTTGTACTGCTGACTTCTTTGGCAATTGTTTTCAAAGAGGGCACTTACAAGTTAATTTGCCTGTCAGCAGACAATCTGTGACTTCAGAGGCATGGAAACCTTTGCCACCACATCCTTCTGGCCCAGGCAGGACTGAACTCACTGCTCATCAGTGTATCACAAAGATGAGGCAGAGCCAGCAGAAGGCTGCGCTCAGACAAAAATGAACTCCCCCGAGAAACAGGAAAGCACCAAGAACAGACTGGGTCCTTCTCCCCATTGCTGAGCCTTAAAAGAAACATGATGTGCAGTCTTTTAGCTGCACACCAGAAAGGTGACTAGCAGATGGTAAGAACCTCTTGTCCCAGCACTACAGGTGAGAAGTGAAGTGCTGTTCGCTTCTGTTGTCAACCAGGTTTCTTCCAAACTGTTTTATAGTGCTCTTATCTTCACGCTGATAATGGGTGGCCTGACGTCCTACACAGGTAGAATGTTTACAAAGTCTCTGACAGAACAGAGGCCCTAACAAACATTCCAATGTGTCTACAATATTCCTGTGCCACAGAAATCCATGTAAAGCCCTAACTTTCCATCAGCAAGAACTAAGATGCTGACTTTCTCCTCACTCCTTCCCACCATCTGGGAAGCTCACCATGACTGAAGGAGAGTCAATTTAGATTACATATTAATGAGACCAGTAAAACACTGGAACAGGTTGCCTAGAGAGCTGGTGGATGCCCCATCCCTGAAAACATTCAAGGTCAGGTTGGATGGAGCTCTGAGCAAACTGATCTAGTTGAAGAGTGAGACTGCTCATTCAGGGGTAGGGGGAAGCTGTGACTGAATGAGGTCCCTTCCAACCCAAACTATTCTATGATTCCACAGCTACAGGTCCTCCTAAGATGTGAAGCGCACAGCCAGCCTGATGCACCCAAGCATGTGCCGGGCTTGGCGCGGACGGCAGCCGGGCACGCCAGCGGAAGCACGCCTGTGTCTGTCCTTAAGCCTCCAGCCTCACCAATACGCACATGGATTCAGGCCACTCCAAGATGTGTTTGTGGTGGCATCGCGGCGTTTCAACAACAACAACAACAACAAAAAAGCGGCCAGAATTAAATTAATGAATTAGCCATTTCTGAATTAGCATTCCGAGGCTCACGGAGACTAATTAATTAGCAGAGTTGCCCCCATCACACCGCAGCAGCGCCGCGGGGGTGGTTTCCACCTTCCCCTCCCGGCCCTTCCCAGCCCCGGAGCGGCCGCGCCACGTGGAGGGCAGGGCGCTCTCCGGGCCGGGGCCGGGGCCAGGCCGGGCCGGGCCGGGCCGTGCTCAGCGGAGCCGCCGCCGCCGCCGCGGGATTTTCTCAATGGGCGCCGCGAGGGATCAAACCCGCGGAACGGCCCGGGGGGCGGGGCCAGCCCCGCTGCGCGGCCGCCCATAGGCCCCCGCCCCCCGCAGGCCACGCCCACCGGCGCCGAAGGGGCGGGGCTTTGGCTGCTAGGGGGGCGGGGCCTTGGCTGATCGAGGCGTGGCTTGATCGCCCAGGGGGCGTGGCTTGTTCGCACAAGGGGCGTGGCCTGTTCACACACGGGGCGGGGCTTCTCCTGGCGCGGGTCCCCCCCCCTCGGGGTCCCCAAAATCTCCCGCGCGTCCCCAGCCACGCTTTGGGGTGTCCGACCCCCCGTGTGAGGCCCCCCTCGCTTGTCTTGGGGCTCTGACCCCTCCCCTTTGGGTTCTACACACCCCCCTTTGGGTTCTACAGCCCTCTTTGGGTTCTACACCCCCCCCCACCTTGGGGTCCCCAAATTCTCCTGCGTGTCCCCAGCCACACTTCGAGGTGTCCGACCCCCCGTGTGAGGCCACCCCCGTCTGTTTTGGGGTTCTGACCCCTCCCCTTTGGTGTCTCCAGATCCCTCTTTGGGGTCCCAATCACCATTGGCACCCTTGTGTCCCCTCTGGAACCTTCTAGACTCCCACAGGGCCACCAGTCCCCCTTTCTGGGACTTCACTGGGGTCCCAACTCACTCTTTGGGACCATTCTTTGGGGTCCCCAGGGCCTCTCTTTGGGATCCCAACCCCTTAAAATCCCTCTCATTTCTAGATGAGTGGCCCCAAAACTCCCACGTGTGACTTCCAGTGCCACCTGGAGCGGGGGGACACCCCAGGACACCCTGGGGATGCTGTGGGGGTGCTGGGATCCCCCTTGGCATCATCTCAGGCATGAGACCCGTGAGGCTGAAGCAATTTTGGGGCTCAATGCGGGCTAAACAGGAGCTGCTTATATTTTGGATCCATGATGGGAATATTTTCCTGTGAAAAATCACCATTTCTGCCAAACCCAGCCCTTGCCCATGGCCAATTTTGGCTTGGGGGCGTGTGGGGGGTGGGTTTCCAGTGGTGAAGGCTGGTGGTCCCCAATTAATCCTGTAATTTTCGGATCAGTGGAGGTGGAAGGGGCTGGTGGACTGTGGGGACATGGCACAGCTTGGTCATATCCCTTCTCTGTCTCTCCCTGGACATGGGATGTGCTTTTCTTTTCCCTTTTCTTTTTCTCTTTTTGAAGGGTTTTTAATTAACTTCCTGTTTCAATGGTGGGATAATGAGTTTTAAGCAGCACATGATTCCAGTAAAGAGGTCAAACCGGCAGTGGGGATGTCAAAAGAAATTAAGTTAGGAATTAAGAAGAGATCCAGGGGAGAAAAAAACCACCCAACTCAGGAGAGAGATGCTGCCGAGGACAAGGCTCTGCTCCCCCTCCCTGGGCTGACCACCCCCCAAAACGATCCTGACAGTTCCTTTCACCTCGTTTGGCCTTTCTGGAGACCATCACACCCCGGGGCGGGCAGCTCTGCTTCCAGAGCCTTTCCCTTCCCACCACGGATTTGCCAGGTCCGGCCCGAGTGGGCTCTGCTTTGCATCACCTGGGGTGGGTCTGACTCCTCAAGGGGCTGGAGATGGGCAGCCAAACCCTGCCCGGATGATTTTGGGGTGCCCAAGCCCACCCTGGCACGGCTGAGGGTACTGCAGATCCACCCGGTTCCTCCGGCACATCCACGGCATCCCTCCCGTGGTATTTACCTGGCGTGTTTGCTTATGCCAAGATAATTAGACAACCATTTAATTAAACACAACATCGTTAATTGCATGGATTTGAGGGGCTGGGGGTGAGAGAACAGCAAGAAGGTGCCTGCATTTCTGCTGCCCAGGAGGGAGGGCGCAGGGGGATGGTGGCTGTGCCCGGCTCTTTGTGCTGGGAGAAGCAGTGGCAGCATCCTTTGAGGGGATGGGGGGACCCTGACACACCCACAGGGGCTGCAGCCACCCCAAAAAGATGCCCAAAAAGCCTTGATGCAGCTGGTGGGTGCTGGACATGGAGGTGCCACCCTGCCCTGGGGAGCTCAGCTCCAGGGAAGAAACAGGTTGCAGTCCTTCCCTGGTGCATTCCTTCCACCCCAAAAAGATCCTATAAAGCCTCGATGCACCTGGTTGGTGCTGGACACCAGGATGCTGCCCTGCCCTGGGAATGGGATCCCAGCTCCAGCAAGGCAGTCCTTCCCCTGGCACATTCCTTGCCACCGTCCCAAAGAAATGCCCCAAAATCCTCCTTGCAGCTGGTGGGTGCTGGACACAGGGGTGCAGCCCAGCTCCAGGGAGGAAACAGGTTGCATCCTTCCCCTGGCACATTCCTTGCCAGTGTCCTTTTAATTAGTTATTTGGCACCATCCCAAAGCCTCTTAGATCCCCCCAGGCCTGAGAATTTGAAGTCATATCAACCAACCTCCAAGGGCCAGATTCCCCAGTGTGGCAACATCCCCGAATCCCACGCCCCTTTGCCCCATCACCTGGGGGGGACACGGGTGCCCCTGCGTGGGGACAAGTGTCCTGGTGCTGGTGACAGTGGCATGGCTGGGTGTCTCCCCGCTCCCTTCCCGACCCCGTTGTGTTTGCAGAGAGATTGTTATAGGGGAACCGAATAAATAGCGTGTTTTCCCGAGGAGTGAATTACACGCCTGCAGAGCAGAGATAATGCGGGAGCAGCCGTTTCCCCCATTGTGAGCGAGGTGACATCTTTTTATGGAGCTGTGTACATTTGTATTAGTGCCAATTAATCTGGGCTGATATTATTAGAGACGCGGGGAGAGGAGGTGGCGGCGCAGGAATGTAAATGGGGAGAGCCAAGGCGCTGCCTCAGCCGTGTTTCAGGGCTGAGGGGTGGGTGGCAGCGAGGTTGGGGGCTGCACTGAGCACCCTCAGGGGTCTGGGTGCCCCAGTGATGGCACTGCCCACTGGCATGGCCCTTCCTGGGTGCAGAAGGAGCTTTTCTCCAGCTCAAAAGGTGTGATTTTAGTGGGTTTTGTCCCAAGAGGGAGGACTGGCACCACAGTGCCCCACCTGTGGAGGGGCCCTGCCACCTGCTGGCAGAAGGACCTGGCCTTGGGTGCCACTTTTAACCTGCCTAAGGCTCAGTCCCAAGTGGCTGCCAACAGTCTGGGATCCTCTGTGGCCTGGGCATGGATTGGGCATGGCTTGGACATGGATATAACATGCCTTGGACATGGATATGACATGGCTTGAGCAAAGCCTGGGCATGACTTGGGCATGTCCCTCCATGACTTGGGCACGGCTTGGGCATGGCTTTGGTACTCCTTGGGCATGTCCTGCCACTGCTTGGGCATGGCTTGGGCATGCCCTGTGCAGAGATGTTGCTGCGGAATCCAGGGCTCCTGGAAGCTGCCCTGGAAGGTTTTGGGGTTAAAACCAACCAGAATCACGGCAGTGTTTAGGTTGGAAATGCCCTCTAAGATCATCAAGTCAACCATTACCAGCACTGCCAAGGCCACCACTACAACATGCCACCAAGTGCCACATCTGCACAGCTTTTAAATCCCCCCAGGGATGGGGACTCCTGTGCCAGGGCTGGACAACCCTTCCATGAAGAAATTCTCCCTAATACCCAATCTAAACCTCCCCTGGCACAAATGATGCTGGATGCCACTGAAGCCAGGTGGGAATGTGAGGATACCCCACATTCAAGGCTGGGATGTCTCAGTGCTTATTTCCCCCTCCTTACTGATCTCCCACTTCAGGGATGATGCTCTAACTCCCTGGGAAATCCCTGTGGATTGGGAAGAAAACTGGGCTTCAGGATGGCATCCCTGGAGGGGTACACCACTCCTGTGCCCCTGTTCCCACTCTTCACTGCCCCCAGGGCTCTGGCTTTTCCTGCTTGAAGGCAATTCAGCATCAGGGGTGCAGGATCCCGTGGGTGAGCGTGGACCCTGTCACACACATACAGCTGGGGAGAGGTGGGAGCTGGGATTTAAATTCCTGCTGTGCAAGGAATGGCCAGATTTGACTCAAAAGCAAGAAAAAACATTCTAAGTCTTTAGCCCCTGCTTGCAGCGTGACAACCATGGTGGATCCCGTTATCCTCCAGGCTTTATGGAGAGGCTTAAAGCACCTCCAGCTCGGCCACTTGGATGTGGGGATGAGAAGAAAGGCTGGCTGGATTTGGGGGGGCTCGGAGACCAAACAGCTGGTGGAAAATTTAGGGTGGTGGCAAGGAGCCAAGAAATGCCCTGAGGGGCTCCCTGCAATGCCAGGCACCCTCTGTCAGACCCACCCTGAGACCCCTCCAGGGCTGGCTCTGGAGTCACCCCCACCCCTGAGGATGTGGATTTGGGATGAGGGTGGTGCATCCCAGTGGGGTGCATCTCTGGGACCCCCAGCCCTGCCCGGTCCCATGGGTGCCCCCCTGTGCCACTGGCACCCGCTGAGCAGGGAGTTAATCTGCAGCCAGGAGAAGCTGCCTGGCTTTCCATCCTCGCTGGAATTACATTGACAGGGGCCCTGCAATCTTCCCAGTGACAAGGGCTGTGGGATAATGCAGGACTCAGCAAACCCGGCGGCTTTAGGGAGCTGAGAGGATGGGGGGGTCGCCCACTCAGCAGGAGGGAGATGTGGGTGAGAGCAGGGGGAGAGGCTGGGGGGGGGGAA
The DNA here is from genome assembly GCA_035221455.1 of Xenops minutus. NCBI lineage: Eukaryota > Metazoa > Chordata > Aves > Passeriformes > Furnariidae > Xenops > Xenops minutus. Next base: position 30,712,434 of record JAWWEE010000074.1, read on the forward strand.
AACAACTCACAGTTAGAGGGGAAAGAGATTCATGAAATATTTCAGCCCCTGGAGCTGCGGGGATGATCCCAGCATCTCTCTGTGGAGCAGCATTCCAGAGGGGAGTGGTACCCAAGGCGAGCATCGCTCGTGTCCTGGGCTTCAGTAAGGTGGGTGCTGCTTTGGGATGGTGTCCCTGCACCCATGGCAAGGCCTTGGGGATAGATTCCATCCCTACAGCATCCCCATGGCTCCCAGGGGATTCATTTCCAGGTGCCCAGGTGATGAATCTGGAGGTGTGGGAGAGCTTTGGTAACAACCAGGCATGAAATACTTCTCCACCACCCTCTGGGTTTGCTGCCCTGGTGAAATATTGTAGAGGGAAAACATAAAAGTCCCATTTCCAGCTCCATAATATTTCCTGCCAAAACAAAGTAAAATGTGCTGCCTTAAATTTTCCACAAAATTCTTTTGAGGTTATTTTTTTCCCTAAATTAAGCCATACTAATTATTTTCAGCCACTTTATCTCCACTCTGCAACACACCAGGAGGGTGCAGGCGGCAAGCATTTTAAGCCTCCATAAACAAAAGAGTAGTTTGGAAAATAATTCTATCAATTAATCAAATTAATCCTGCAGTTTTAGTTACAAGCCCCGAGTGGCGAAGATCCCAGCCGGCGGTTCCGAGCTATCTCTCATTGACAGCGTCTCAATGTTGTGATTGCAACAGTAATTAAAGAATATAATACAGCCGGCTTTGTGTCAGCGCCTGCCCCCAGACCTCAGCGCTGCGCCGGCAGAGGTCAGCTCGAGGACACAGTGGGGATGAGCAAGCTGGGCTGTGACCATCACCATCATCACCAACAGCATCCCCATCACCATCATCACCAACACCATCACCATCACCATCATCACCAACACCATCACCATCATCACCAACACCATCACCATCATCACCATAGTCATCAGAAATGGGTGGCGATCCAAGTGGGGCATTATCATCATTGCCATCATTATCACCATCACCATCACCACCATCAAAAACTGGGGATGATCAAACAGGGCCATCATCATCACCAGCACCATCACCATTATAAATTTGGGAGGACCAAATTGGGCCATCATCATCACATTGCCAACACCAGTATCATCACCATCACCATCATGACCATTACAAATTGGGGATGATCAAACTGGGCTGTCACCATCACCACCACCATTGCCATCATACATAGGTGATAACTGGGCTGTCACCATCAGTAGCTTATAATGATCAAACTGGACCATCACCAGTTGGTGAATGACCAAACTAGGTATCACTGTCACCAACTGATGATTACAAAATTAGGCCATCACTATCAATAACTGGCGATGACCAACTGGCCATCACCACTTACTTGTGACCAAACTGGGTCATTACAATCACCTATTGATGATGACCAAACTGGGCCATCAGCATCACCTTGGGCTTTTTCCCCCTTGGGACAGGACACACATTGCCACGAGCAGGACTCAGGGAAGGTGTGGTGTGAAGAGGAGCTGCACCAGCATCTTCCCTGTTGAGAAGCTCCACTGCTTTGCAAACAATTGAGAAGTGATGGCAGTGGCCCCACCATCCTCAGCCACTTCCCAGAGGACACCACGCAGGGAGGAGCATCCCCCAAACATCACACAGACAGGGAATTTCTGTGAAAATATTGGAATATATTTGAAAAGATTAATCAGGTATGACTTTACAGTACCACCCCATATTTTCATCTCATACTTTATTTTAACAATATTAAAGAGGCACTTTAAAAGCACACAGACAACATCATAAAACAGCGTTTCCTGCTCTTTCTCTGCTTCTCTGGACAAAATATCAAAATAAAAACTTTTGACAGAACACATTGCACCCAAGGTAAATTACCTACAATAGTTTTTTATACAATACAAAGAATTGTAAAGATACATATTAACAGAATAAAGCCTCTTTTTTTTTTTCCTTTTAAATCTAAAACAAAACAAAAAAATCATTGCAGGACAGACGCAAAGTACTCTGACTGTTCATATCACATCAGTGCATTACTTCACCTCCTTGACTTGGGAGTATTTCAATAATATCTTTCCATGTCCTCGTTTGCACCTGAGATTTCTTTCCGGATTCAAAAGTTTGGTTGCAGAACGTGCTTGTTTAACATAACAGAACCTTTTCAACACTATGGAGTACCAGCATACAGGATTTTTTTCCCTATTTTTTTCCCTAAAGCTGATTTTTGTCCCCCTAAGTTGAATTTTTGTTTCCCTAAAGCTGAATCTTTTGCTTCTAAGTCGGATTTTTTTCCCCTAAAACAGAATTCTTTTTCCTTAAATTGAATTTTTCCCCCCAAAGCTATTTTTTTCCCTTGAGTTGGATTTTTTTTTTTAAAAAATTCTCTTTTCCTGCTTCATTTTTTTTGACAGGTAACGGCTACTTCCTAACGATTCCCTTTTGTTTTTCAATCAAGGAAGTCTGTATTCACATTACAAATGAAGAATAGCACCAGTAACTGCATAGTAAAAGCGGATACCTATAGAGCCACTAACTCAATACAGTAAGATAGTTTAGAAGTGATACCGTTGAGGGCACTCGGCCAGTACCGGTTCGGTGCGGTAAATTGGCACAGTTTTCTCGTTGCACAAAACATCCCATCCCCCCCCACAAACAAAAAAGAAAACACAGACACACACACACAAAAAAAAAACCCAAACCCCCTAAAAAACTCAGAGTTTGTCACAAGTGTCAAGGTGCAGTTTGCTCGTGGTGACGGTTCTTCTCCGGTCACATCGTCTACAGTGGTCAAAGAGTGGCAGCATCCTCTGAAAGGCTCCGACAGCCCCTGAGCCCCAGAGCTGGTTCATTATTCTCTTGACGATGTAGAAACAAAATCCTTAGGGATGGCTGTCAAAATATAGGACACTTGGTTCTTAATTTAATTTTTTAATTGTATCATCTCTTAGGCCAGCTCCCAATTAAATGAATTGTACGGGATTATTTGTGCAAAATCTTCAAAAAAAAAATATAAAATTTGCTTTCTACAGTGTACTGCACCTTCTGAATAAGACGTCTACGGAATGAAGTTCATCTCTTCAAGTACTTTGTACAAAGATAACACAGACACAGACTCAAAAGGGTCTGAGATTTGCAAGTATCCTTATAACCTCAGCACTTCTGCAATAAAGCAATTGCTCTCGACGATTCAGTCTGCCCAAAGCGATTACAATTTCAGTTCATGAAAATCATCAGCAACATCAAAGTTCTAGCATTTGCATGATAAATCAGGTGAATTAAAGTAGATTAGTAGACACAAAGCAAACTATTTCACAGAGGCTGCAGTGCAAGTTCATTTAAGCTAGACAGAGAAATCATGCTACACAAACGAATTTAATGCTTTGATAATTTTTCCCTTGCAAACCCCATGAAAGCAGCTGAGGATCACCGTAAGTCACTTCCATAAATTATTCTGAAGTATCTCTTCTTAAAGGAATTTTAAAGCTAGTTAATTTTTGCCCAAAGAGTTGGCTGAGCAGGTTGTTCTGCGACTCGGCCGTGCGGTAGCTGGAGGTGTTGGCCGGCTTGGCCCCGCGGGCGGCACGTGGGCTGTGCAAGGAACCACGTGGGGACGGCGATGACCCCTTGGCCAACACTTGGTGGAGGCTCTTGCCCAGAATGGCCTTCCTGCGCTTCACGTCCCCGTTGGCATGACGGAGCTCCCCTTTCTTCTGGTTGTAAGATTCCAGGACTATCTTCCTCAGCAGGGGGCTCGTTTTGGGTTTGGGTGCCAGCTTGTTGCAGTGTGTCTCCCTCCTCCCTGAGGACAGGGCAGAAGCCTCAGCGTTGCTCCAGCTGGTGTGTTTGAGCTCCACAGTGCTCTCACTCCTCGCTGGGCACGGCGTCTGGGCTTTCTTCTTCTTCCCATCTCCCTCCATGTTCTCCTGGGAGCCAGAGCTGCTCCGGTGGCTCAGGGACTTGTGTTCTTTCCTCCTCTTGGGGTGAAGCTTGCTGGTGGCTTTGCTTGGCTCCACGTGGCCGTGCCTCGTGGTGTTGGTGGCTGCCTCACCTCTGGGATGGTGGCTGGTGGATTTGCCTGGGTGTCCACCTTGGTCTTTGGCATTAGCGATGCCATCTTTAGCCTCAGGCATGGATTTATCCCTCCCTGAGATGGGTTGTTGACCCTCCTCGGTGCTGCTGCCAGGGCTGCCCACACCCAGAGCAGTTTCACTGCTGGGCTGGCTACCCGTGGTCTTCTTTGGTGGGACCGAATCTTTGGTGACCCTGTTGAGTGTGGGAGATGCTGTCTTGTCCTTCAGGGGCAGAGGGTGGTGGGCAGCTTCTGGAGACATGGCCTTAGATGCACCTTCCCAAGCAGAGGCATCGCTGGCACTGAGGTTGCCCCATTTGGGGGTCTCCTTGGCTGGTGGAGACTCTTCCTGAGGGGAAGGTAGCTCTGGGACCTTCTTGGCAAGCTGGAGAAATGGGATCGCACCCACGGCATCGGTGTCTGTGCTGGGATTTTTCAGGACACATGCTCTATATTCATCCTTGTTGCTTGTTCTTTTATGGGTATCAGCACAGCCACGTTTCTCGGTCAGGTGTGGAGGAGAGAGTTTTTGCTCTGTGGCCTGGTCACAAGCCAACCCAGCAAGGTCCATGGCAAACTCAGGCGAGTCCAAGAAAGGAAGTGGTTTCCCATCAAAGTCTCCTTTCTCCAGCTCCTCGATAGCCAGGCCGGCAATGTGGTTGAGCTCCGGGCTGCCCGCGGCAGCCTGCGGCAGGGACAGGGACAGGCAGGGGGGTGGTGGCAGCGTGTCAAACGGGGACTTCTCCATCTCCACCAGCAGGTCAGAGAAGTCACCCACCAGGTCTTCTGTCTTCATGGAGGGTGGGGGTTCTCCTGGATCACCAGGAGCTGTTGGGAAGGAGTCAGTGGGATTCTGCAGGCTGGGGCTCACGGCCTCTACCAGGTGAAGGTCACTCGTGTGGTGCAGGTGGACTGGTGACCTGCATGGGACTGAGCTGCCGTGGTGAGCAACCTTCCTCTTCTTGCTCGGTGGCATGGCTTCCCGGAGAGATCCATCCTCTTTGCCCTTCTCCCTGCCCTCCCTGGAGGCAGTGCCAGGCCTCATGACCCCTCTGAATTTGAAAGTCTTGCTGCTTCCTGCGAGGTGCTTCTCCATGTGCCGGTCGTACTGCTCCTTCTTGGAGAAGGTGTAGTTGCACATGCTGCAGATGAAGGACTTCTTGATAACGTGCATGACGTCGGCACAGAGCTCGCAGGTGTACAGGGTGGTGTGCTTGATCTCCTGCTCCTCCACTACGCCGTGCTCCTGGCTCAGGTGGTTTCGGAGCTCTTTGGTCTCCTGGTAGAACATGGGACACCTGTGGCACAAGTAAATCTTCTGCAAACTGTGCACAACCAAGTGCCGCTGGAGCTTGAAGGGTTTGGGAAACTGCTTGCCACAGTGATGGCAGTCCCTGGAAGGATCTTTGCAGTCTGGGTGCATGGGGACAGATTTTGGGGTGCCTTCGCTTTTTGCCATGTGCTCTGGAGATGGGCTGGCAGAGGCTTTAGAGGAGCTGGGAGCAGGTGGCTTCACCTTGACGTTGCTTTCCAAGGGGTCTTTCATCACCTTGGCCTCCTGCTCAAGGGGCAGCTCCTTGGGGCTCTTGCTCTCTCTGGGGACGGCATGCTGGCTGCTGGGGTCGGCGTGCCGGGAGGACCTGCTGGGCTTCCTGTACATGATGGTGTTGAGGAAATGGGTGACAGCAGCGTTGTCCTCACCAAAGCAGGCTGGCAGCCCCATCACCGACTTCTGCGCCTGCCCCTTGCGGGCGAACTGGGTGGCGTGTTCCCGGAGATGCTCGTTGTACATCCAGACGTCGGAGATCTCCTTCAGGCACATCCCGCACGTCCACAGCCCGGCTTTGTTCTTGGCGTGCTTCTCCTTCAGGTGGTCCCTCAGCTGCTCCCGGGAGCTGAACTTGCGCTGGACACACATGTAGCAAGTGGGTGGAGGGGAAGGGTTGTGGGACAGCTTGTGGAAGTCCAGCTCCCCTAACGTCAGGAACCACTGGAAACAGACTTTGCATTTGTACTGCTTGTCCTTGGTCTTGATGGTCATCTCACCTCGGTTTTTCCCCAGTTTCCCATCTTCTAGCTTGCTCCTGTGCTTGCCTGACTTTGGTTTCAAACTCACAGCATTGTCCTCCCCATGGCCAGGAAGATCTTCACAAGGGCCGAAGAAGCACATGTCTCTCATTTTGAGCTTTGTGTTCAGCATCTCAATGTCGATGGTATGAAATTCGGGAGAGTCCGACTCCTCATTATCCTTGCCCTCGTAGGGCTCCTCTGCCAGGTCAGGGGGCTCGGAGCTCGCTTCTCTAAGTGAGTGCTCATCCTCAAGGTCCATCAGAGGCTCAAACATGTCCTCAGCAGAGAGGCTTTCTCCTTCCTTCTCCAGACTCCCCCAGATGTTCACATTGTCCACTTGGCTGTTTTGGCACAAGAAGGTGAGCATGTTGTCTTCCAGGTCAATGTCCTCCTTCCCTTGGTCAGTTGCCTCGTGGTCCAACCTCAGCTCAATGCTTTTAGAGTTGTTTGGAGCAGCATCTCCACTCTTTGCCTTGCTGCCATGACACATGTTTAGCATTAAGGCGTCGTCAACAGAGATGGTTTCGTATTCACAAGGGTCGTCCCTGGTGACACAGAAGGAGCTGGTTTCGCTGAGGTCAGAAGCCAATCGGATGGTGAAGAGGTCGATGGCACCTGCTGGCTGGAGCTTGACCTCGGTGACAGCCTTGGGTTTCTTGCTGCGCTTCCCATACACCCGTGTGCACTTCCTCCGGACAAACTGGTCGTCCCGGGGGAACAACTGGGAGAATGTGGAGTCATCATCAAAAAAGCTCTGGAGGTCCGAGGTGGCCGCGCTGTCCATGCAGTGCTCTCTGCCTGATGGCACATCTGCCTTCGCCCATCGCTTTGGCTCTGCAGGAGGAGGGCTGCTCTGCAGAGCACCTTGCCTGGGAACCTTCTGGGTGATTCCCAAATCATGCGCCCCTTTGGCAGGAGCTGTGGGACCCTGTGGGGCACCACTCCAGGTCCCAGTGTCACTGCCTGCTGCAGGGCTGTGTCCTGTCTCAGCATCCATCTCCTCGGCCTCATCAGCACCACGATGCTGCTCTTTGCTTACCTTGCCCAACCCCTTCACCACTTGCTTCACAAATGCACTAACCCAATTCTTGCAAGCCTGTGTATCTTCCCTTCCGTTTGGATCTCCCACCTCCCCAGGGTGGATGACTATGCCTATTGCTGACTCCTTGCTGATCATGTCCTTTGAGGACACCATTCTGTTGCCCAGGTCTTCTGCAAGCTCTGCCTCACAGGGGGACTGTTTGGCTTTTTGGGAGTGCTGGGTCCTGTTTTGCTCCTCTGTGGAGATGCATCCACCTGGCTCGTGCAAGCCCTCCATGATCCCGGGCAGACTGGGGCTGAGGACAGCAGGGGGAGGACCTGTGCTCTTTTCCAGCTCACAAGGATCACTGGGCTCACTTCTGCTGGGAAATACCTTTGCTTTCCTTCGTCTCACTTTCCTGGTGAGCTGCTTCTCAGAGCTGCTGCTCTCCTCCTCAGGATCTTTGCTTTTGCTCCTTCTGCCCTTTTCTCCCTTCCTAGCTTGCCATCCTGAGTCCAGCTTCCCAGGCACCACCTCTCCTGATCCCCTCATCTTGGAGTGTGGTCCCTTTGCCTTCATCTCCCTATGCAGAACACGGGTGCGGTGCAGCTCCTGGGACATCTCGAGGGAGATCACGCTGAGGTCGCTGAGCACTCTGCTGACCACCTCTTGCATCTGTGTGTTGGGCTCTGTCTCCAAGTCTGGGAGTATTTTCTTGGCAACGTGACCAGTGTTGGTGGTTGGCACCTGTGAGCTGCATGTTTTGCCTTTGAGTGAAGCCTTCAGGCTCCTCCTGGGCATCTTTTGGGCTGCTTTTGATGTCTTGTCTGCAGGAATCGAAGAGGACCTGGGAGTCTTGCTGGGCTGTGGCACACCACTGTTCTTCACCTGGTGCTTGACTGCTTTGTGCCTGGTCAGGCCAGGCTTGGACCGGAAAGTGGCTGAACAAATGTCACAGGTCACCGGGAGCCCATTTGGCTTTTTTCCTTTGTGAAGTTCATTTTGGGAAGGGTTTGGACTACTGTTGGGTGTGTTGTTCTCTCCTTGGTCCACACTGTCTAACACACAACCCCTGTCTTCTCCAGGTTTATGGCTTTTGGGTTTCTCCCCTTTTAAACTCTTTCCTTCCCTCTCTGTGATTTCAGAAAGTTCAAGTCTCACCTCTGCCGCCTCTGAAAACTCATGGCCATTTAATTCAGCAGGACCAAGATCTCCAGCCCTTGCAAAACCTCTGCTGACAGCAGTGGGCACCTGCTGAACAGCAAACCCATTGGACAAAGTCTCTTGTTTGCTTTGATGTTTATTTCCATCATTAGCACAACTCTCAAGCTTGTTCTCTTGGTTCAGGTTGACCTCTCTTTCACTGATGGGCAGAAGATCCGCTGTGGGCTGGGTTGGGTAACCTTGGGTTTCTGGTGAAGTGGAATTAGTGATTGTGTCTGTGATGGCACACGCTTGGTTTTCTTTAAAACCTGACAGCACAGCACTGGCACTTTCAGGTACCTCTTTGCCAACACTGTTTTGGTTGGAAAGTGGTGAACAGGGTAGAGAACTGTCCTTCCCATCAAGGTCCTGGTGACCACCCATCTCCAAGGCAGAGCCCACCAGGCCATCATTATGCAGCAGAGTGCAGGGTCTCACCATCCCTTCTCCTTCAGGTGGTCCATGGTTACCCAAAACACCATCAGGGAGGTGATGATGATGTTCCTCAACCGCTTCCATCGGCACGGCCCCACAGTGATGCAGCGAGGGAGGAAAGGTGGGTATCCCTTTCCATGTCCCTTGCTCTGCTGGGCTTGTGGTGTGGTGATGGGTGTGATGGCTGTTGGCCTCGGGAGGACACCTCTTCATGACTAATGAGCTTGATGCATTAGGCAGGGAGGTGCTGTGTTTCTTCTCATCTGAGAGCTGAGTGCTGAAGCTGGGGACCTCTCCCCTCTCAGCCCCACTGCTTTCCAAGCATTTGGGGTCAGAAAACTGGGTTGGCAAGCACAGGCTGGCTGGAGATTCACCTGTGTGATGACAGCCATTGAGGAATGACTTGCCATTCCCTTCTCTGGGAACCTTTGCACTGGCTGTGCCAGCTTTAGTCTCCGTCACCAAGTGGTGATCCTGCTGGAGATCCTCCTTGGAAGGACTGGGGGGGCTGATGGGACTTGTGGGAGCACTGTGCAGGGGCTGTGCCCCCTTCCCAACCTCATCCCTTTCCAGGCTCTCTCCCGCTGCGCTGCCCAGTGTTTCTTTCTCGAGCAAACTATGGCTAAAATGGGATTGCTCATGTTTTGTAAATGCCAAGGTTGTGTGGTTTTTATCTTCCCCCTGCTCTTCCATGAGCCGATCAGCTTTCCTTCCTTGCCCTGGCAGCGGGGTCACCGCCATGCTTTTGCGTGGCGAGAGGTCACTGCACTCTTGGGAAACACCATCTGCAGGGATATTAATGTCACTCGGCTCTGAGGCTTCATTTGCTAAGTGCTGCAGCTGCGGCTCTGCAGCCGTGGGTTGTTTTGCATGGTAAGAGCCCATTGCACCCAGTGACTCCAGCTGCTCACAACCCTCGGAGAAAAGCACAGCCTCATTCCCTGGGGCAGCAATCTTTTCTGTGTTGCTCCCCGTGGGGACATCCCCCTCCCCTTGGCTGGGGCAGTATGTCCGATTGTTCCCTTCCAAGGCATCACTGCTCTCCTCCTTCTGCTCTGGCTGGATGTGGGTGCTGGCAGAGGGGTGGCTGGGAGCCAGCAGCGTGGGGAAGCATGGCATGAGGAGTTCGTCCTCGTTGTTCTTCACCGTTCGGGCAACAAAGAGCTGGAGCTGCTGCAGAGGGTTGGCAGATGTCTCCTGGGATGGCAACAGCTCCTGGGAGTCGTGGTCGCTCTCTTTGGGCTGGCTGAGCATATCAAGCAGCAGTGCTCTTGGCTTGCTGCCTTTGTCGTTGGGTCCAGGGGTTGGATAGGTGGTGGGACTCTTGCTCTCCTCTGTTTCCTCCATCAATGCAGACCCACCACCATCCCCTTTGAAGTCCATGGCACTTTTCACCATTTTAGGTGACTCAGTCCGGATTAAGGGTCTTTCTTCTGTATTTGGGATCTCTTTGACGTGAGGTGAAAAGGCGAGATCCAAGGCTGGGATAGGACCCTGATGGAAGCCAAATTCAGGTTTATGGTTTGGAAGATGAGCATCAAACTTCTCCAGCTCTGCAGCATCAGCGTCTGCTTTCCCTGGCACCGGGAAGCTCTTGGCACTGCACTGGCATGGCAAGGGATCTTTGGTTGCTTCTCCTGCCTCCATGGTCTTTGGGAACACGGAGTCAGTGACAACAGGAGGGCTTTTTGTCATGGGGTCTGAGTAGACAGGAGCCTCTGTCTGGTCTGTTGTGCTTAAGCCTGGTAGACCTTCAGAAGATGACCCATTTTCCAGCTTTCTGGGATCTCTTCCCTCAGCAGACGTAGCTCCCTGGAGCTGCTCACCACCGTCTTTGGAGCCAAAATGGCTTGTGGTGAGTGGGGCTGGAACACACATCTGGGCCTCCAGCGAGCAGGGCCAGGGCTCCCTGGGTCTCTCGTAGTCCTCATGAGTGGTCATCACACCCGGCTTCTCACCTCCCAGCCTCTCCCCAACACAGAGGCTTGATCTGCCCAGCTCCTCTGCCAAAAACAGTCCTTTGTCCTGGCCTGCTTCTTGCTCACCCGGCAGTGCTGGGAACCTCTCAGCCCCCTGTCCTTGCAGGTGCTGCTCAGGTTTCTGGAGGCTGATGGACTCCTCGTTATCCAACTTGCTGGTCTGCAGTTGGCTTTCCAGCTCTGTGACTAATCGCTTGATTTCCAGCTCATCGTCTGATATGTTGTTCATAAAAGTCACGTTATAATCTGATATCCTGTCCGGCAGCGGCAGGGAGAGCTGGCTGGTGGGGACAGGTCCTTCCTCGGGGAATTTCTTGGCTAGGGGCTTCTCCACTGAGAGGCTGTGGAACTGAGCCATGTCTTCTGGCAGCATCGGAGCCACCTCCTCCATGAGGGACCAGTCTTTCTCTGGCACGAAGGGTGGGTACGGCTGCTCGAAGGGCAGTGCCTTTCGGGGGGCATTCCCAGGACAGGTGAATGTTGTCACATATCCATCCTTGCTGGCAGAAACGCTCTCATACAGAGGAGGGTCAAACGCGGTGACGGGAAGCTCCCCAAATATTGAAGAGGAATCAAAGCTGAGAGGGGAGGACACCTTGCCCTGCGGCACTTCTGCGGCGTAAGGGGAGATGCTGGAGTGCTTCTGCTCGAAGGAGCTGGTGTTGATGTCATCCCGGCATAAGTACACGTTGTCCATGTGTGAGGAGCCCAAGGCTGGGGCCTTTGGGAAGAGGTTGCCATCGTAGTGACTGGGAAGGCCTTTAGGATCGAAAAACGTGTTGTTGCTGCTGCTGTATGGATCGGGCTCCTTGGCACTGAGCATCATTCTCACTGCATCCCCCCCGTACGTGGGGGCCGGAGGGGGATAGTCCTTCCGACTGTCACAGAGCCCGTGCCCCTTCAAGTACCTCATTTCTGCTTCCGAGTAGGTGGCACTCACATGGCCAGGACTTGCCTTGCTACCGCCATGGGATGGAGCAATTATGTCTTCTGGGTGATACTTCAGCCCTTCACTCGTGAAAGGGGTGAACTGATGCCTCTGGCTGACCAGGGTCAGACTGGGTGAGTTCTGAGCCTCCAGGGTGGGTTCTTCTGCCTCACCCAGGAGCTTTGCTGCTCCTTTGGGCTCTTCCACTCCCTCCTTACAGGAGGTCCCAATGGGGCTCCTGCCTGGGGTGGCCATGCCAGTCAACTGCCTTTCCTGGGGCTGTGGAAACAGCTCCTCCTTTGCACAGCCCATCACAGCAACATCTGGTTCAGTACTTGGACGTGTCCTGGAGTCTGCCAGCAAAGGTTTGACTGTGCCAAACCGCCTGTTAGTCCTGGCAACGTCCTCTTTGCTCTTCTGGCTCATCTTTGGGCTCCTGTCCTCATGAAGGCTGAGTGGAGTCTGTGGCACAGTTGCTGGGCTGCCCGAGCGCCTCCTCCTCTGGGTGCCACCCTTCTCCCCAGCCCCATCAGCATGGGGTGGGCTGGTGCCCATCTCTCTGGGCTCGCTACCACTGTGGTTGCTGCCAGCAGATGACTGGCTGCTCTGTCTTTGGACTCTGGCAGCACAACCCTCTTTCTCAGCATCCTCCTGACTTGGGACTCCCCCATCGCCCTGTGCCTCTCTTTTCTGGCTGTCCCTTTTCTGGCTGTAGCTCCAAGCTGGGTCTTTCTCTTTGACTCTCTCACTTCTTCCCAGGCGTTTCTTGCTAAAGCTGTACTTGCTCCTCCCGATGAATCCCGTGCCACGTTTCCTCCTCCCCCGGGGCTTGCTGCCCTCTGCTCCATCCTCATCCGAGTCAGAGACATAGTCGTACTCCCGCAGCCTGCCCTCCTTGGTGGCTGGCATCGGCCTCTCGTTGGCCTGGGGGAACTGGGCCTGCTTGCTGCTCTTCACCTGCAGTTTGTGGAGCTTGTTCTTCTGCTGCACGATCTTGTGAATGAGCTCCTTGCTCCACGTCCCACTTCGGGGCTTCCGCTTCTTCATGTCCTTCATGGAGAACCGTGGTGGCTTGGAGCTCTTGGTGGCAATGCCTGGCCCCCCCTCGCCCTTCGCTGGAGGCTCCTGGCTGAGCTTCCTGAGATGTTTTTGGCTGGAGGTGGATTTGGAGGAGGTGGTGGCTGGTGGGATGCTGTTTTTCCTGCCCGCCCGCAGCCTGGCTGTCCTCTCCCCTCCTTCTGCCCCGTGATTTGGCTCCTGGGCCAACCTTCGTGCCGCCCTCCCCTTGTGAAGGTGCTGCTTTCCTGCCCCTCTCTTCCTCTGCTCTCCATCTCGGTGTCCCTCTTCATAGAAAGAGCCAGCCTTGGGCTGTCCTGCTGCCTTCTCCTCCGCTGCCTGCTTTGACTTGCCCTCCAAGGCCAGGGTTTCCTTCGCCTTGTGGGACATCCCACTGCTGGCCGCCTTCATGCCTGTCAGCTCCTCATCAGCAAACACGTCTATGAAGCTGCTGTCGATCTCTGGGTTATCTGACTGGTACCCCAGGCCATTGAGGGCTTCAGTGATCAGGCTGTCCAGCTTGGCATCGTCGATGTCCAGGTCTGAGGCAGTGAGGGGCAGGGAGCTGGCGGCGAGGCCATTGAAGAGGCCACCCTTCAGAGCATCCTCCTTGCCCTCGCTTTTGCTTTCCCCATCCAGCAAGAATTCATCACTCTTGTGTAATGCCAACAAATGCGCCTGGGGGTCCGGGGAGAGCCCCAGGCTGGGGGGCTTGGGAGGCTCCTGGGGAAGTGCTTTCCGCCCCTCGGCTGCCCGGGGGGCATCCTTGCCCTCTCCCTGTGGAGCGGGGTGGGAGGCGCAGAACTGGCGGTGCTGCAGGAAGGAGGAGAGGTTGCTGTAGTTCTGGTCGCACTGTTTGCAGGTCAGGAGCACGTCCAGCTGGTCCAGGCTGGCGCTGCTGAGTGAACTGGCCAGCAAGTGATGGGAGGAGTATGGTGGTGGAGGCTGTTCCCCATCCAGCCCGTCCGAGCATCCTTTGGCCAACTCCACACTGGGTTTGTGGAATGGGCTCGCCGGGGCGCATTTCAGGAGGCTGTCGTCTTTCAGGGCATCAGGAGGGAAGTGGAAGGACTTGATGGAGTCTGAGGGGTGGTAATGAAGGGAGCTGGAGCTTAGGACATCAGAGGGGTGGAAGGTCTTGTTGGAGTCCTTGGGATTGCAGGGGTGCTGGAAGAAGGGCGAGGGGGTCAGCCCTCCAGACATGTGGCTGTCTTCGAAGGAGGGGTTGAGTGGGCTACTGGACATGGGGGAGAGCGACGAGCAGGTGCTGCCACAGTTGGGGTTGGGGACAGGGGACGGCAGCGGGGACTCACACGGGGAGGCAGCCACCAAGGCTGATGGTGGCAGGACCAGCGCTGAGCCCGACGAGGTCCTTGAGGGAGGAGGACCTGCTTGACCCATGCTGTAGAAGAGGGCTTTGCTTCTTGAGTCGCAGGCAGGAGACCCTGGTTCTTTTCCATTCTCGAAAGAGAAAGTGCCCGTCACGTTGGGGTCTCCCCTCTGGACCCCAAGGCTCTCTCCTGATAAGAGATTTTTCCCGTGATACCCTGGGGAGTTACTTATGGGGGGCCCTTTCTGGACTTTCCCACTCCCCTGCCACTCTGACGTGCCCAGGGGGAAGGGGAGCTTCTGGCTGGTGATCTGTCTCGACAGCTCCAGCCTGTTTGCACCGGGCATTGCAGAAGGGAGGTGTATTTGCTGCCAAGGCATCCTGGCATTTTTCTGCCTGTGCTGCCTCTGCTCGGGGCCAGACTGGCACTCGAATGAGAACTGGTTTCCAACAGGGTTTGAATAAGGTGCTGAATTCTGGTCCATGGGAGAAAACGCCTTAGTGGCACCTTCCCAAGCTTGCACAAGCCTGGGGTGGGTGGGTGCCGTAGTGGGAATGCTTGTCTCGAAAGGCACGGATCCTGCGCCGGTGCTGCCTGCAGGGGAACTGCAATAGGCTTTGCTCTGAAAGTGCACTTGGGAGAGAGAGTTTGGTGGCATGTTCCTTCTCAGAGGGCTGCTCTGGACCAGCAGCCGCAGGCCGGGGACACTGTCCTTGGCTGAGGCTTGCCTCTTACCGACTGGCTTTGGCACACTAGGCGAGTGTAAACTAGACGGAAAAACAGCTTGGTTTTCTTGGAAAGTGCTTGGGTTTTGGTCGATAGCACCAGACGACGAGAGAGCACCATTGGGGTCTGCGGGATGCTCGCCCCTGCCCTTGCAGCACGGCATGGCGCCGTGGTGCGGGGCCGGCGGTGGCGGCGGGTGCAGGAACGGCGGCGGCGGTGGCGGGACGGGCAGGTACAGCCTCCCTTCGGGGGACACGCTCTCGTAGGAGCCACCGCTCAGCGTCTCCTCCTGCCACTCTCTGGAGGACGAGTGGAAGGCGAAGGCACCGTGAGCCAGCTGGCTGGTGGCGAGCCCCACGTCCAGGTAGTCCTGGCCGCCCGCGTCGCCGCGGTACGGCTCCTTGCCCGAGTCGTGCAGCAGCTGGAAGGGGTACTGGCATGGCAAAGCCCCCAGACCGTGGACGCCGGCTTTGCCACCCTCGGAGAAAGAGCTGGGCTTCTGCACCGCGATCCCGTAGCTAGCACCGGCAAAGCTCTTCTCCGGGGACGGCCAGGACTCAGCCCTGCTCGCCTGAAACTCTAAGTAATGTAGCTGCCCATGGGTGCCGGGGCTCTTGAGGGGGATGCCGGCGGCGGGGGGCTGCCCTTTGGGGCCGGGGGGCTGCCCTTTGGGGCCGAGGGGCGGGCTGGGCTGTGAGGTATAGTTGGCGGAGGTTCGGCCGGCGGCGGCATCGGGGAAGCAGCGCCCGAAGCCGAGCTCTTCCTGCCGGAGCTCAGCGTCGTGCTGGGGGATGCTGGGCACGTGGAAGCGGTAGCTGCCGGCCACGGGGGGATTCACCTCGGGCTTCTTGGGCGGGGTCACCTTCTGCTGCGGGTAGGCGATGCCGATGGTGGGGTTGGGGCGGGTGCCGGCGATGCTGAGCCGGTAGAGCTGGTGGTGGCCACGCTCGCCCTTCCCCGAGCGCCGGCCACGGTCGCGGGCTCGCCCCTTCCCCGGCGGGGACTGGGGGCTGCCCTTGACCTCTCCCCAGGCGCTGTCATTGCCGAACTTGGGTTTGCACTGGAGGGATTTGAAGTCGATCTTCCCCGCTTGCTGGGGCCGGATCACGGCTTCCCGCTGGCTGTGGGGCTCCTTGTCCTTGGGGCCGGGGAAGGGCGATGTGCCCTCCCCGACGGGCGCCCTCCCATCCTTCTCCCCGCAGCCTTCGAAGCCGAAGTCCTTGTCGGGGTCTTTGGGGGCGGCCTCAGTATCGCCGATGGTGTAAACATGCTGGGTCTCTCCAGTCATGATACCGAGGAGGGGGACAGCCTAGGAAGCCCCGCTGTGCCGTCCCTGTGTCACGGGCATGGTCCTCCACCGAGGGGCACCGGGGCGGTGAGAGGGGCAGCAGCTCCCCGGGGCCGGGGTAAGGGTGGGTCCCAAACACCGGTGAGGCTCTGCCGCATCCTTTCAGACCTGGAGAGGACAGGAGAGAAGAGAGGGTGGATGTCAGACAAGGAAGGGACCAGTGGAGGGACCGGAGAGATTTCGGTCCCTTTTCTTGGTGCTGTGGTGGGAAAGGGGATGGAGGAAGGGGAAGCACTGCCACGGCAAAGCCCTCCTTGGGCTCTTCAAAGGATGCTTTGAGCAGTTCACCTCTGGCAAAAGCTGCTGAGGAAGCACTTTTTTTCCTCTCGGGAGAGTTATTTCTGGGCTACTTCTTAGCAACATAAGCAGAAAAAGATGACAGAAGAGCTCCACCTACGGATTAGTGGGAAGGGCTGTCGGGATGGGCTGGGAGAGGCAACTGAGAAGGGCTTTCTGTCCCTATGTCCCCGTGTCCTCATGTTCCCGTGTCCCCATGTCACCGTGGCTGGAGGGATGATGAGAGGAGATGCTTTTGCTCCACCACTTTCCCCACCTGGTGCATCTCTTTGCAGCCCCTTCACCAAACCATCGCTCTGAAATCCCCGGAGAAATGTTTCTGAGCTTCTGCTGCCCCTGCCCTAACTTTGCCACCTCCCACAAACTGCCCTGGAAATTTCAGACACTGTTCAGCATAAAAGCCGAGTCCTAAATTTTACCATCTGATTTTACAACCCCAGACCTCAGGGCATTCAACATGAAGCACAAGTCAAGCGCAGCCTTTTAAAAAGCACCACCCGGATTTTATACTAAAAAGAAGGGTAAAGCCCTGTTTTAAAGAGCCTTTTTTTAAAAAGTCTGCTGGAAACAGTGAGGGTTTATTTCCCTCCTTCACTAGAAATCCTTCTTTACTGTCTGCCTCAGTGGGTCAAGGCACGACACTGCTGGGAGGGGGTGAGGAGCAGGAAATTCAGCTTATTAGTCTCCTCCTGGGTGTAATTCTCACCTCTCCCAGCCCCACCCATCCTGGCCATCCTGTCCAGCAGTGACCTGAGCAGAGGAGGAGAATTTCTGCAGGAAAAGAGCCGCATCCTGCATTTACCCCGGGTCTCCACAGCGTGCTTGGGTTGTGTCTCCGCTGCCATCCGACCCTGCGCTGTGAGCAGCCAGGATGAGCACCCAGCACCCCACAATGCTGCATCAATAAATAACATTGACAACACGCAGAGGTGGCAGAATTGTGGCTGCATCCCCCAGGGATGCTGCGGGACCTCGCCGGGAGCAGACAGCAGCGCTGCCGGGGTTCCCCTCTCCGAGCCCAGCCACCAGGCTAGAATTCTAGAATTCCTCCCCAATTTCACACCCTGCTCGGTGAGATGGATCCGGGCTGATAGGGCCGGCTCCTATCGTGCCGGCTCCCCGGCCAAAGCTCACACGCGGCTCTTTGGCATGGAATGGCTCTGCTTGTAAAACAATGCCCCGCTTATGCCGCGCCAGCCACAACTCCAAAGCCTGTCCGCTGCTGTTTAAATTTGCAAAGGCTCCTTGCCAAGATAAAATACCCAAGGCCAGCGCTTGCTGCATTATCACAGTCGGGCTTTTCAGCCACATAAAGGAGCCTTTTTTTTGGTGTTTTTTCTTCCTTTCTTTTTTTTTGGTTTTTGGGTTTTTTATGGTGGACTTTTTTTTTTTTTTTTGCAGGAAAAGCTCCTTGGTGTGGCTGTAAAGCTGCAGGATTCGCATGGCAAAGGCTGGAGGGGCTGGAACTGAGCGCCAGGGGACACAGACATCCTGCTCCCTGCGCTGGCAGAGTGATGGAGATGGGGACAGCAGAGCTGGTGGCAATGCAGGACTGCCCCACTGATGACAAGGGTCCACGTCCTGGTGGTGGTGGCAGAGCCTGGGCAGAACGTAGGCACGAATTTATCCCGTGCAAATCACAGGTGGCACAGATATGAGGGCACGGTGTAAACCCGGGATTTGTTCCCCAAAACCCTGATGCCAAAAACCTCATGCCGGGGTTTGGGGGTCCCCCATCGCCGCACAGGGTCCCTCCTGCTGGCTGTGGCCATGGATGGAGCATCTCCCTGAGGTGGCACAGAAATCCAGGGCCTCTCGGTGCAGCTCCGATGGGCTGTTTGATAAGCAGGGCTGGGTGTGTTGATTTAAAGTGATATTCCCCAGGCAGCTCCTGCATCCGCCACCCGAGGGTTTATGGATCCTGCCCAACACAGTTCACCCCTTATGGGACGGGAAACCCAGGATAAAATGAAAATAGGGACCATTTCATCTACTTTTTACAGGCCTCAGCCGACCCACAGGACCCAGCTCCTCTCTGGGTTACCACTGGCATCACTTCTTGAATTTTTACATTTCAACTCCTGGAAGAGGAGCTGGAAAGGGAAGCAATGGGGTCAGAGGAAGTTTTGCTTTAAAAAAATGTGTGATACTTATTGCCAGACTTCCTCTCCACAGGGAGAGTGATCCCCACCTGCATTTGAGTGCCCTGCCAGGGGCTCATCCCTTTCACCCATCCTTGGAGCATCCTCCCACAGCAGGACTGCCGTGGGGACACCTCCAGCCTCCTGCAGCCCTTCTGTGGCTCAGGGACACAGGGACAAGCCGAGCAGTGATGGCAGGAGCCTGGCTGGCACTGCAGAGCCCTGCCTGCTGCTCCATGGGGCAGGTCCCATCCTGCCAGGAGCCCCAACATGCCAGACGGGTTGTGATTCACCACGCCGGCTCCCTGGCACCCGGAGCCAAGTGGCTCTGCTCCTCACCCCTCCAGAGCTGGTTGTGCCCAAGGGGCACAGCTGAGGGTCCTCTGGGGCTGCCCGTGCTCCCTGAGCACCTCAGAGCTTCCCAATCCCTTGGCATTTATTCCTGCAGGGCTGTGCCCGGCAGGACCACATCACCCCCAACCCTGAATGGGACTCCTCCCCATGAGAGAAGAGCTGTGAATCCCACCAGCAGCTCATCTGGGACATCACATGGGGACCACGTCATGAAGAGGGGACCACCAGGTCCCCACCACAAGCAGGAAAGCAGCAGGGGAAGCATCTCCCCGGGGTGAACCCACACTCCAGTGGCAACACTGGCAAGGGAACAGAACGGTTGTGTGAACAGGAAAAAGCCAAACACCCAACAAGGAAACGCCACCAGCCGCTAAAGCAAAGGAGTGACAGGTCCAGCCCCTGCTCTGGCAGAAGGAATAACTCCTTCCCATGGCAGGGAGAGGAGGGATGGCACTGGGAGAGCTGGGTTCAGTGCTGGGCTCAGCCTCTCCCCTGCCTGACCTTGGGCAAGTCGGTTACTCGTGGTGACTCAGCCTCCATCTGTACATCAGCAGATAAGCCTATCGCTGCCTGTATCGCCTGCCTGGATTAGCCAGGCAGGGACTGTTCCTGCCTGTGCTCTGCACGGTGCCCAGGGCAGCCCTGATGGGGCTGGGAGATGGGCAGGGATGGGGGTGAGGGGCACCCGTCGGGCTTTGGCACCAATGAGCTCCTGCAAGGTGAATGAACAACCACCCCGGGATGGTTCTCTCTGTGAGAGCACCCAGGGAATGGCTGGAGCTGTGTCAGGGCAGGCTGAGGTTGGATCTCAGAGAAAGGTTCTTCCCCCAGAGGGTGGTGGGCACTGAACAGGCTGCCCAGGGCAGTGGGCACAGCCCCAAGGCTGCCAGAGCTCCAGGAGGGTTTGGACAATGGGACAGGGGCAGGGTGGGATTGTTAGGGTGTCTGTGCAGGGCCAGGAGTTGGACTGGATGGTCCTTGTGGGTCCCTCCCAGCTCAGGATACTCCATGATTCAAAAGGGCTGCTGCTCTCTGGGTGGGTATCATGGTTGGGAGCACTGGAGTTCAGCTCAGGGATCAGGGAAAGGCGTGGGAGTGGGTGGCTGGAAAAGAAATCAAGATGCCAACTGGGTGGCATCACCCAGGCAAATGCCCTTCACTGCTGCTGGTGGGAGTGACAGGGGTAGGGGCAGCATTCCAGTGCCTAAAGGGGCTCCAGGAGAGCTGGAGAGGAACTCTGGGCAAGGTCATGGAGTGACAGGACAAAGGGAATGGCTTCCCACTGCCAGAGGACAGGATCAGGTGGGATATTGGGAAGAAATTCTTCCCTGGGAGGGTGGGCAGGCCCTGGCACAGGTTGCCCAGGGAAGCTGTGGCTGCCCCTGGATCCCTGGGAGTGTCCAAGGCCGGGTTGGACAGGGCTTGGAGCAACCTGGGATAGTGGAAGGTGTCCCTGCCCATGGCAGGGGGGGTGGAACAACATGAGCTTTAAGGTCCCTTCCAACCCAAACCATTCTGGGATTCTGTGTGAATCCCACAAAGAAACCCCCCCCAGCTCTATGGGCTTTCACTGCCTCCCCAGGACACGAGGGTGACTCAAAACATGCTGTGGGTTTTGGCCCCCAAAAGGGGCCTTTAACCCCTGCCTGAAAGATTGAAATCCTATCCAGATGGATCTATCTGACCCAGCACAGCTTTGGCTGGAGCTGGGAAAAAATCCCTTCCCTTGTGAACTGGCCCTTCTCAAACCCTTTAAACTTTCAGCCTCTTGCTGCTGCGCTGCTGCAGGGCCAGAAAAGCAGCTGGGGAGGTCCCTGAGCATCCCTGCAGCCGGGAGCATCCCTGGAGCCTGTCCGGGATGAGGAGGAGAGTGTCTGGCTCCCAAAAATAGCCTCCAAGCCTGTGCTGTCAGCTGGCCCATACCTTGGCACCCTCCGCCGCTCAGCTACTGCCGGGACTCACTTTCACCTCCCATGAAATATGAATTTCTTGGCTGCAAAGGAAAGAGAAAAATATGTCAGGAATCTGTGCTTGGCTTGGCCACCGGCACTGCGGCGTGTGGGGAGTGTCAGGAGCCAAAAGGAGGGCTTTCCACCCCAAAACGCCCCGTCAGGGCCACCCCCAGCCACGTCCCTGTGGGTGGGGGGCTTTGACGGGGTGCTGTGGGAGTGAGGAATCTGAGGCGTGGGTGGAAATGAGGTCCTACATCCCTTTCTCCTGCATCCCAGCCACCCACTGGGGTCCTGCAAACCAGACATGTACCCATGGTCAGGATATGGCCCCAAAAGGCAGGAAACCTTGGAGGAGGAGGAGGAGGAAGAAGGAGAGACTGAGGATGGCCAAAGCCCAAACCACAACACTGGGCACGTTCAGGGCATGGAGCAGCTGCCAACCTGCTGTCAGCTGGGCCTCATCCTATGCCATTCCCAACCCTCCGTGCCCCTCAGCTGGGACTTTATTCCCAAGTTTGGGTAAAGACAGGGATTCTACGGGATTGCTGTTCCCTCCCTGCCAGCCCCAGGTCCAGCCTGGAGTTCTTTGCTCCCCAAGAGAACGTGCATCATATCCAGACACATCAAACCCTCTTCTGGCATTGACCCATTTCCCGGTCAAATAAAGAGAAAAGCAGGATGAGGGATCTGGTTCCTGCCTGGACACGATGCAGCAGGAGGGAGCATCACATCCAGAGGGATGGGACACCTCCCCTGCCAGCCCTGGTCCTTGCTTGTCCCTGAGGCTGGAATGGGGACCTGTGGCAGCCCAGGACCAAAGGTTTGGGATGGACAGAAAAGCTGGGAGGTGGCTGGGAGGAGGCTGCAGCATCCCTTGGGTAGAAAACAAAGTGGGAAGGAGCTGTCTTGGTGCAAGGAGCTTGAAAAGAACCTTGTGAGAGGGGCTGGGACAGATTCTGAGGATGCACACACACACAGGGACACACACAGGGACACATGGACACGGTCCTGGGTGTTCTGGTCTGGCTGTGCTGGGGCAGGCAGTGATTTCCAGCAGATTTTTCTGGCCTGAGGAGAAGTTGGAAGATTGCTCAGAAGGTTTGTTTCTTGCTCACAGTGGTCCAAAATTGATTTTCTGGATCTGAACAGCTTTGACTTTCCAAACTGGTGAGAATCCAGCTTTCACTGGGGAACCCGATTTTGCAAACAGTCCTAATCCTTCCTGAGCTTATAATGCAAAACCATGGAGAAGGAGGCGGAGGAGGAGGACGACAGGTCTCTGGGCCAAGCCTGGCAGCTCCCTGGGCACCCCAGGACATGTGGGGGTGTCACACACCGGTGTCTCGGAGCCGTGCCCAGCATCCCTTCCCAACCCCGAGGCGCTGCAGGAGGAGGCTCCACGTCCAGGACACGGTGGAGGTGGCTGGGATGGGGGGAGAGGAGGAGACACAGGACACAGCCCAGCCCCAGCTGGAGGTCATCCCAATCCCATGTCAGACGGATCAGGGTGGTGACCCGGCAAAGCAAATCCCCTAATTCCCGACTGGGAGCTCGCAGGAGCTGGGTGTCAGCTACGGACACTCGCTCCAGTCCCATCCCCATCCATGGCCAGCAGCACCCCAGTGTTTTCCAAAGGAAATCAGATGGCTGGTGATAGGGAGCAGAGAGGCTCTCCCCAGGGTTAGCTCAGCCTCTTGCCCATCACGGAGCAGGAAAAGCAGCCAGGAGGTGCCAAGCAGGGCCAGGAGCTGCCAGGTTGGAGCTCACCCCAGGGAAATCTGGGTTGCATCTACACATCCTCGATGGGGGAGAGATGGCAGAGCCAGGACCTGCATCCTCCTGTCCCTGGAGCTGCTGCCCGTCAGGGGCAGTGCCCAAATCCCCCCCCAGATAAGGGTTATGGTGTGTTTTGGCACCAGTGAGCAAAACCCTTCAAAGCATCCCGAAAAATCCAGAGGCATCGGACATCTGAGCCCTCCTGAGCCCGAGACTGGAGTGGGTTTAATCTCCCGGGGAATCAGCAGAGGGGCTGGGGCTGACAGCAACATCTTTGTGGGGCTCTAATAAAGAATGACTTATTTTGACATTTATTTAAGAAATATTAATCTTTCATTTTCCTTCTAAATGCTCCTGTTTGCTAAGGAACTATCTGTTACCTAAGTGCTCCGATAAATCTTCTAAGGTAAAATTACATGTTAGATGCTGCCAGAAGGGTACATTTAAGAATACTTCCTAAATTATCAACTGCATTAATCTTAATTACTTGGGTAAAAGTAGAGTCTGGCATTAGGGTGAACTAAATTGAACGGGTGTTTGTTTGTCTTTATCACATCACATATTTGAGATCATTTAACAGAAAGCAGATAAAAGGCATGTGGGGCAGCGAGGGGCAGAGCAGCTGCCTGATGGAAGTGATGGCTCTGGATGACAAAGAGCAGGCAGGAGAGACCCCTGGGCTCCTCGAGATGGCAGGACCTGCCTGGCACAGGTGGTACCGGGGCACGGCAGCATAGCAAAAATACCAAAAAAATCAAAATTAACTCCTTAGACACCAGTTTGAGGGATTGAAGAGGTATTACAGAGTGACAGGACAAGGGGGAATGGCTTTAAACTGAAATAGAGTAGGTTTAGATTGGATATTGGGAAGGAATTCTTCCTGGGAGGGTGGTGAAGCCCTGGCACAGGTTACCCAGAGAAGCTGTGGCTGCCCCATCCCTGGAAGTGTCCAAGACCAGGTTGGACGAGGCTTGGAGCAACCTGGGCTGGTGGAAGGTGTCCCTGCCCATGGCAGGGGGTGGCACTGGATGGGCATTGTGGTCCCTTCCAATCCAAACCATTCCATGATTCTGTGAAAAGACTGGAAGGGTCAGTGTCCCATGGGATGCTGGGGGAGGAGAAGGGCCCTGGGGATCCCTCATCACCCCATGTGTGTGCAGCAACCAGCCTGGATCCCCCCAGGACACGGACAGAGCAGCATGCACCACATCCTCTGCTCAAGTTTTCCCCCAAATCTGGCTGCTGTCCTGCTTACTTGGAGAAGGGCATCGTGCCCGAGTGTGCCCGGGCTCTCACTCTGAGCTGAGCACATCATTTGGCATTCTAAGGCCCAGAAGTGAAATAAGAGGGGGATTAAGTGCTCCCTTTCACTGGGCCTTGGAGAGGGATCAAGTATTGCTGTGGTGAAATCTCCCCATTGCCCAGGTCTGTGTGACCTGGGCACACTCATTATCACAGAGGGACTCTGCATAAGCCAAAAGGCAGGATTTTCCTCTCTCTTCCTCGCTTTTGTTTTAAATTTAAGGGAAATTTGTCTATCCATAGCCCTGTGGAATGGATATATAATGAATCATGGAAAGATGAAGGGGAGCTGGTGGAATAAAGGGAGAAATTATTCTGTGCTGCTGGAGATGTGGATAAAGGATGGATTTGGGGGAAGGGGAGCTCAGAGGCAACCCCAGAACCATCCACATCCCTGGCTGACCTCCTGGGCATCCCCAGGGCATGGCACATTGGTGTCCTGTGCCACCACATCCCCCTCACCCCACTACCCCAGGATAGGGCCCCGCTCCATGTTTCCCTCCTGGCCTTCCGTGACCCCCGAAAAAAGGAAGAAAAAAGCAAAACAGGCAAGGCAATGACACCATTCCCAGGCCAATATCACGTTTCCTTCCTCCCAGCAGAACCTGGGTCTGCTCCAAGCTGCCTTCCCCCCGCTCCCGCTCCCAGCCCTGGTCAAACGGGGACAGGAAACCCGAGAGCAATGAGCACATCCCCAGCATCTTCACCCAAGCCTCCTTTAGCTCCCTGTCCTCTTGGCACCCTTCTCCTCTCCTTTGGAGCAGCTCCTCAGGAATGGGGGGGCAGTTCTGCCTTTGGGCACACAGACACCCTCCCCCTCCTTCCTCCCTCTCTGAGTGAATTAATTGGCTCCTTGCAATTAAACAGTCAGAGATTTCAACTGGGGTCGAATCCAGCCTTCACTCTCAGGGTGCTGGGAGCCCCTGGCCTAGAAGAGGGGCCAAGGAAGGTCACTTCCCTGGGTCTCATCCTGCTGGTGATTGATCCCTAGGGATACTGGTCTGGCTGAGCCTCAGCAGGCAGACACACAGCTCTCAGGCTCCCTGGTGGAGGCTGATCACTGCAAGAGCACTGAAATCCTGCTCTTCCTTCCCAAACTCCTCCAGCTGAAAGGATGCACTGCCCAGAGACACACACACAGAGCCAGGATGTGACTGATGGAGAGAGCAGCATCTCACCTGGGGCTCACATGGACCACGGAAAGGGCAAGGACCATGGGAGGCACAAGGACTTTGGGTGGCACAAGGACCACAAAGGCCATCCCAGCACCGAGCAGCAGCCCCAGCACGGCTGCTCTGAGCCCACCCCCAGCCTGGTTCACATGACTGTCACCCCAGAAGCTCAGGATGACCCCCATCCCACTGACCCAGACCCCTCACCCACCACAGCCCACCCTCCCCATGCCAGGGACTCCCAGCCATCCCTGGTGGTACCCAACGCTGTGCCAGCCTGCAAAGCAGGGATGCTCCTGTCCAGCCTGAACTAGTTCCCACAGGATCTGATAGGAGGAGACTGCTGCTAGATTTGGGGGCTTTTAAGCTGTCAACTTTCCTATAATTATTAGCAATGTTTTAAATCAGTTCTCTTCTGAAATTTGCTTCTGAAAGACAAGATTAATGAGCATTTCCTTTGGGGATGTATTGCACTGTTAATTATTCTCTTCCAGAAATTTGGTTCAGAATATTATCAGCTTTTTTTTTTCAATTAAAAGTGATTATAATTTGCTCTATATAAAAGAAAAGTGGATTGAAAATAAAAATATAATATCCCCCTTTGCTGATTAACTATAATAGTCAAGTGATGGAGATAAAAGTAGCCGGTGGCTCTGGCAGACCACGTTGTGCAGACACGAACTTGGTGCCCCCCCTGGCAGTAGTTCCAGCCCTGATGGGGTCCACTTTTTGGGATAACGGGATTCATAAAGGCCAACTTGTAATTTATGGAGATTTCCTGCAGAGGGAAGCAAAGGTGTCTGCAAAGAGCCGCCCGGCGCAGTGCCAGCTTTGGACAAGGGGATCAGGGAGGAGGAGGACGGGGATGGTGAGACCCAGGGATGCTGCTCCACTGCCACCTTCTCCCACAGAATGTTTGGCTGCAATTCCAGGGGTCAGGAGATGCTCCGTGGGATCCCAATCCCAATGGGAAGGTGCTGGAAGGAGCGGTGGTTTCTCCTTTCACCAAAAGAATGCCTTTTGCAGCAGGTCTGATGCAGGATCCAGGCAGGGGCAGCCCTGCAGAAGGGGCTCCTGTCCCCTCGCTGGCTCCCAGGCTGTTTGCCCTCCCCAGTAGACATTCCTCGTGTGTCTCCCAAATGCAAAACATTCCGAAAATGCTGCGAGTACAAATGCTCTCTTGGTGGGGGATGGATCCAGTTACACCCCGAGCACAGGGGGGACCAGCCCCACGCAGGGCTTTGCTGGAAAACCCCACAGACTGCACAGCCCCCAGCCCACATCCCCTGCCAGGCTGGATTTAACTCCAGGCTGGCCCTGCAAAGCCCCACTGCTCCCTTTGGCTCGTGGGAAGCAAAGGAGATGTTGAGCTAAATGCAGATTTGGGCTGGGGGATGCCCTGTGCCAGCACTGGGGACAGACAGGTTTGGGGGGTCCCTGGTGGGGTCGTGGCTGGGGTGACTCGGGGGTGTTGTCTGTGTCCCTCTGGAAGTGATGGGATGCTCCTGCTCCTGCCCTGAGGAGCCAAGGTGCTTCAGTGGATGCCTTGGGGGGCTTCAAGCAGCAAGCTGGGATGCCACATCCATGCCCAGATGCCTGAGTGAGTGGCACAGCCCGGATTAGGCAGGATCAGAGGGCTGTGCAGCCCAGATGTGAGCATGGTGTGCATTGTCCTTCTCCCAGTGCTCCTTCCCTCTGCCTTTCCAAACATGCCAGACCTCCAGCTGCAATGCCATGGGCATCCCCTGTCATGCAGCTCCCCCATGCACTGACAATATCCCTGCCACTCTCCCAGTGATGCTGCAGCCCTCCCTGGCTCTGTGTGACCTGCAGATACAGCACAGACACTGCTGCACAACCCCAACAGACACATCCCTTCCCACGGCTGCTGGAGAGCAGGGATCCCACCACTGCCCAGCAAGAGAGGATTTTAATACCATCCCCTTAATTTACTGCCTGTCTACTCCTTTTCATGAGTGATGTCCTCTGGCCAAAGAAAAAACAACAGGAACAAATTCCTGCTCATTTCTGCTCCTGAGCATTTCCCCATTGCTTGGCCTGTGCTGTTCCCACTCCAAAGGGAATGCAAAAGGCTCATGGGGAAGGGGAGCCACTGCAAGCAGGGAATAACATCCCAGAGAGCAAGAAAGACAGCTTAGGATTTTGGGGTTTCCCTTCCTTTAGGCTCCTTCTCCCACCCATGGGTACCACATCACCATGGGGAGCTGCACTGATGGGGGGACAGGAGTGGGGCTGTTGTGATTTTGATGGATAACCACCCAGCTTGCCTTCCCCGAGCTGGAGGTGCTGCCTGAAGCCAGGTTTGCCATCACCTCCAGCACCTTGCACAGTGTTTCCCCAGAATTCGTGGCTCCTGGAAGGCAGGAGGGATGTGCCACGCAGGAAAATACAGCACAGGATGGGGGGGTTAGGAAAGGGATGGATGCTCAGGCTCAGCATCACCAGGACAGTCCACGAGCTCTGTCACCTCTGAGCTACAAAACACACCGGCTGCCCCAGTGCCAGGGCACAGACACGGGGGGGAACAGGGAGTTTTTGGGAAGCAGGATCCCAAAAACTGAGCCGTGCTGGTGCAGCCCCCAGCGGCCCCGCTGGCTGCAGACGCCGGCACTGAGAGATGCTCTCTGTTCTCAACGGGAGCAGAACCGCTCGGGGCCAAGAAAAACGCAGCGAGCTATAAAAAGTCTGGGGAACAGAGAGACATTCATGGGCAACTTCAATGGGCCGCTGCCTGAAGATGCTGGTCACAGCCAGGCGGGATTCATGGACCAGCCCCATGGAGCAGTGGGATGGCTGCCAGTCCCGGGCAGTGCCAGGGCGGTGACCAGCCTGCTTCCCTCTGCCTGCCATCATGGGGATGTGCCAAAGCACCAGCCAGACGAAGGCAGGCTGGATTTGCACACCCTGCTGGTGCATCCCCGGGAGCTGGACTCAAATCCATCCCTGTTTTCCATCGTCTCTCCTGGGTGCCTGGTTCCCTCCTGCCCCTCTCCACCATCAAAGCTGGGCAGTGCCGGGTCAGGTTTGTTTGCAGGTGCCAAACACGAGTCAGGCACATGCCTGAAACTTCAAAGGGCCAGTAATGAAAAGCGTTTTGCCAGTGGATTTCCAGCCCTTCCTGCCGGTCCAGCTGCTGGGTGGCAGATGTGGGGACATGGACACATCCCTGTGCCCCAGCCAAGGCAGGAGAGGGCACGAGCCAGGCTGTACCAAGCTGGAGAAAACCCTCTGTGATGCTTCTTCTGCCTTTTCCCCTTCTTTGCCCTTCCAGCAGGCACCATCCACGCACGAGCGAGGCCGAATAATGCCAATATTCATCGCCCAGACAAGTCCAGGCTCTGTTTGCTCCGAGGAATGTTTTCTCCAGAGACGCCCCAAGTGACAAAACCCCCTTCCTCACGCCGGTGTATTTCTCTTTCATCAGGCAAAAAAAAAAAAAAGAAATTAGCAGAGGGCTGAAGAATGTCATCCTGTAAATATTTCCCTTTTGCTGATGCTGAATGAGGTGGAAAAGCACTCAGGGTCCAAGCCCATCCCTGCTGTGCTGGTCCAGGTACCACTCCGGGACAACATCCCATGTTAGGATGTGCTTGGAGGATGCAAAGAGAGGACTGGGAGTTTCCCCTTTGCATCATGATACGGTTTTCAGGCAGAGCAGGGAGATTTTAAGATGTTGCCTCAGAGACACCAGGCCTGAGGAAACGAGGCTGTTGCTCTTCCCAAGGCTGAACCCCAGCAGTCAAGGATGCTGCAAGGGAAAAGGGGCTGGAAAGCACAGAAATGGGGGGAATCTGACCATTTGCTCCAGCCTGAGGTGGGCAGCATCATCAGGGAGTGGGATCCAGGCTTCCCTGTGTGCCTCATCCCTTCCCTCATCTTCAGCCACTGAAGGAGGAATGGAAAAGAACAGCCCCCCCTGGGAGTCTGGAAAAAAATGGGTATTTTTATATCCTGGCTGGAAAACTGAATTTTTCTACCCAGTGATAATTAAAAAAAAAAATATTAAAAAAAGGGGTTAAACCCACTCATTAGAGGTTTCTCTCCAGACTCCAGATGCAGGTGGGACAGGGAAGGGGGTCAAGGCATCACTCCCTGTCTGATGGGTCACACTCATCCCGGGATTACTTTTCCTGCCCACAGAAAGCATCCCAGACAATACCTAATCCGATGGACACCGGAAACGACTTATTCCCCTCAGCTATTTAGCAATGACCACTGCTAATGCAACACTGCTCAACCCCACATACTTTCCCAGTGAATTCACAGACCAAGAGGCCTTTCTTCCCTTCACCTGGAGATTTAAAGCTCTGCGAGCCGGCAGGAGATATTTGCAGGGAAAGCCATGTGGGATATTCACGCCGGCACCGGGATAAGGCTGTGCAGTGAATGCCTTTGTGCATCTCTCATCTGCCCTGCTCCTTTTCCTTAGTTTTCCAGCAAAACCTTGCAACTAATAATTTTCACACATGGCGCAAGAGCTGCCATAAAGTGGCTGCTTATTCCATTAAAGCCGCTGGTTGCTATCGGATTTAGGGAAAGGGGGTGTTGGAGAACCCCGTGGGGTATCGCTTTACCCCATCACTTCCTGCCCAGGTGATCCCACACAAACCCGCCTGTGTGATGGAAAACATTCGGGACCTGAGACACGTTTCCAGCCCGAAACACAGGCTGGGATTCAGCCCCCGTCCCCTGCCTCCCAACACATCCCCCTGGTACCACAGAAAGGGGCGTTTATCTCGGGATTCCTCAAAGCCACGGCGTACAAAAAGAGGGAAAACATTCACTCTGGGTCTGGGGGGCTGCCTGTCGTGGCTTTGCCCACCCTGCCCATCTGCCCCCGGGCACACACCTTTGGGGATGGTCCCAAACAAACCACCCTGTGCAAGTAACCCTGCAGTAACAAGGTGGGACCAGCCAGAGGGAAATGCATTTGCCATACTGGGCTGTCCCAAAGGAGGGCTGAGCTGGGCTGGTGGAGACACAGCAAGAGGACAACTCCCTCGTGCCCATGTGTGCTCCCAGCACAGCCCAGCACGCTGACACCCAGCCTGCCCTCCCTGAGCCACCCTTTAATCTGCCTGTTTCTAAACTGAGACCTGTGATGATTGACCAGAGCAAGACCTCGCTGGGGTTTGGTTGTTGGTTTTTTTTTTTAAAGCTGCTTTGCGAAAAACACATAATAGAGAGGAACAAACACTGCCCCTGGCCCAGGACAGCAGACACGGCGGGGGCTGCAGGGGCTCTGCCCATTGTGCCTCGCCAGGGCACAGCCCAGGCAGAGCTCGAGGGTTGCTTTTCCCTTTCATCCCATGCCAGATTTCAGCCCAGGATTTATACGGTCAAATCCAAAAATCCCTGGAAGGCAGGGCTTGGCGCGGCGGGATCGCAGAGGCTGCCCTTGCCCTGCTGCTGTAATTATGCCCCCAAACTTAGAAAGCAGCGGAAGAGCCGCGTGTAGCGCTGCAATTAGGAGGCTGTTTAATTGCAGGGAAGCTGTGTATTGTTTTGCTCTCCCTTCCTCCAGCTGCCAACAACCAGCTGAGCATCAGGAGCCGCACTGCAAAGGCAGGAATTGCAGCTCCATGGCACTCCTGCATCCTTGGAGCATCACCACATGTGGCTGCAGAGCTCTGGGGACGACACTGTCACCACAGAGGTGACCCACTGCACCCTTGGGTCAAGGGCAGTGGGAAGAGCATCCAGAGCATCCTGCTGGGGAAGGAGCCACCAAAATACAGAACCACAGAATATGCTGAGCTGGAAGGGACCCACGAGGATCATCGGGTCCAACTCCTGGCCCTGCACAGACACCCCAACAATCCCACCCTGGGCCTGAGAGTGTTGTCCAAATCCTCCTCGAGCTCTGGTGCTGTGGCCACTTCCCTGGCAGCCTGTCCCAGCACCTGACCACCTTCTAGGGGAAGGACTTTTTCCTAATATCCAAACTAAACCTCCCCTGACAGAGAATAAAACGGACAACTGAGAGGCCGGAACTGGAATATCAGGATGTTCTTTCCAATTCCACCTATTAATTGCAATGTAGAAACTGAATTTAAATACATACAAGAAATTTATCTGCCACTTGGTCTTAAATCTCACATAAAGGAAAAATTCCCCCTAAATTTAAAGTGAAATTTGAATCACAACCAAATTTTGCTCTCTGATTCTTCCCTGTACCAGTAACTGGTTTAGGCTCTTCTTTTTGAACAAGTGAGAGAAATTGAATCACAGAACCACAGAATGGAATCATAGAATAGTTTGGGCTGGAAGGGACCTTTAAAGGTCCTTTAGTCCAACCCCTGCAAAGAGCAGGGACATTCTCAACTCGATCAGGTTGCTCAGAGCCCCGTCCAACCTGACCTTGAGAGGTTCCAGGGATGGGGCATCCACAGCCTTTGCATCACTGCTCGATGCAAGATGCTTTCCTCAAGCAACAGACACTGTTCCCCCCTCTCTGGGACTCCCCTTCTCCTGCCCAAAGGCCTCCCAATCAGGCAGGAATGATTCCCCCTGTCAGCCTGGAGATTAAAATGGATATATGCGTGGGAACCAGCACAGCAGTGGAGAGGACACGACAGAGCTGCTGATTTATATCGCGGTGCCCCTGCGAACGCTGCACATAAATCTGCTGCTCCCCGAGGCGAGGCGTGAAGTGGAACAGCTTTATCTCCTCTTTGCCTGACTCATCCTCGGAGCTCTGGACATCCCATGGAAAAGTGACGGATGTGCAGGGCCACTGCACTGCACTGCCCCTGCATCGGGGATCTCAAAGCACCCAGCAGGAATGGTGCCACCACCAAATCTATCCCTGTCTCTGAGGAAAATGAGGCTCCAAGTGGGAAAATCCCAGTTGTTCCCAGTCAGACACAGGCGGGTGCACACTGGTGTGGCCACAGGCAGGTTGGTCCCACTCCTCCTGCCCACAGATGCTGCCACATTCCTGGGATTTCAGCTGGAGCAAAGTCCCCTGAGATGCTCACCAAGCCCTGAGGCTGCAAGAAGCTCCCATGGATTTATCCAGCTGTGGCACCAGGGGAAGGGATCCCTGGGGAGACCCAGAGCACATCCCCACTGTCAGCAGCCTGCCCGGTGGCAAACACAAACAGAATGGCTCCAGGATGGCAGCAGTGCCAAGGGGAGGGATGAGAACACTCAGATTTGGGGTTTAAAGTGCTCTGAAAGTGGGAGCAGATTTGGGGAAAAACATGGGAGGAGCTTTGTGTTCCCACCAGGGCCGGGATGTCCTCCAAGCCTCCCCTTTAAAACGAACACAGATGGTGACTTAACTCTCACATTTCATCACCCCAGCCCAGAAGCTGATATAATGTTCAGCAGTTGGCAAACAGGGCTGGGCATCCTCCTGTGGCCAAGGCTGAGCCTCCCAGTGCTCCCAGTGGCGGGACCCCTCTGCTCCCTTTGCCACGCCAGTGGCAGGAGCTTCACTGGAGGAGCTGGACACATCCCCACGCCATGTGGAAAGTGGCTCCTCTTGTTTTCACAGCTGACATCGGGTCTGGAGGGGCTTCCACGGAGCTCTGACGTGGAGGAAGCGCAGCCGAGGGGCGGCTGCAGCTGTGGCCAATGCTCCTGCACCTGGGAATGGCTTGGAGGCTCCTGGGTCTGCAGCACACAGAGGGCACAGGAGGCTTTCCAGGGAGGAGCTCCTGCTCCAAAGCCTTGCCAAGCTCCGGGTGCTCGGGATGAGCTGCAGTGTCACTGGGAGATGATCCAGCAAGGGGTTAACATGGATTGCTGCTGATGTCTTGTGAAGCTCTTCAGAAGCTTCCTGCAGGATCACTGGCTGGGAGAGAACCAGCCAGAGCCTGGTCTTGTCCCTGTGATGCCCTCGGCCCTCCTGCCCTGGGCTGTGGCACGCTCGGAGCCTGCAGGGAAGGTTGCTTGGAGGTGGGGATGGAGAGGACACGGGGGGAGCTGGGATGCAGCTGGGGACATGGACACAGGGAGAGCTGTGTGGACAGCCATGGAGGGAGGGATGTCCCAGCAGATGTGCAACCACAGCAGGCCCTGGTGACAGCAGGGATGCTGCTTGGGAAAGATCCTGGCTCCAGAGACAGGACACAGAGCCCCTTCCCTTCCTTTCTTCCTGCCATGATACACTGTCAAAGCCCTGGGAAAAAGGAAATACCTATGTATTTCATAGAATCATGGAATGGCTTAGGTTGGAAGGGACCTTAAAGCTCACCTCGTTCCACAAGCAGGGATACCTTCCACTAGACTGGGTTGCTCCAAGACTTGCCCAACCTGGCCTTGAACGTTGGCAGGGATGGGATGACTCAACCCTCATATATACACATAAAGTGACATGTAAAACTCACACATACATGTCCTATGAACAGCCCCTCTGGATCCCTGCACTGCACCCCAGTGAACCCTTCCCAGAACACCACGCAGGGCTCCCTGTCCCCAGCAGTGTCACAGAGCGACTGCCATCGCCCTGTCCCCCTCTGCAAAAACAACAGGCGAAGAAAGAGCACTTTTGTTCCTTCCTCCTCTATTGACACAGCTGGCAGGGCTGGAGCCGGGGGAGGTTCCTCCTCGGAGGGCCAAGAGCCTCCACACGCTCGCTTTGTAGCTCAGGCAGTGCTGGAGGAGACAAAGCTCCTTTACCCACCTCGGCGGGCACAGCCAGAGCATCCCCTGCCCCATCCCAGCCCACGAGTGAGGTGGCAGCGGGGACAGGTGTCACCCAGATGCTCCTGGTGGGTCCCCTCAGGGCTGGCAGTCCCAGAAGGATCATTCTGGGGCTGAGAGTGATGTACAAGCCCAAAGCTGAGGCTGCTGGTGTTAAACGAGTCCAGCTGAGCCTTCGATGGCCCCTCCTGCATCCGTCTGCCTCTAAGCCATGGATGCTCCCGTAATCCTGGAGGATTTGCACCACGAGTCCTGCCGTGCTCAGCTCCCCACTGGCTGTCACCTTCCCCTGTCCCACGGCTTTTTCCTGGCTCATTTGGACACAGCACAGGCAGATCCAGTGGCTGAGCAGTTCCATGTCCACAGGCAAACCCAGCCCCTCCTTGCTCCAAACATGAAGGCACCAACCCCTCCTCTCCTTCCCAATCCTGAATATTGGCTTCCACAGATATCCAGTGCCACTACTTTATTGCCATTTATTCTAAGCTCCCCGATCAGTGACACGGGGAAGAGATTAATTAATAAATCCAAGGGAGCAGCTGTATTTCCCCCTAAATAAATCCTCAGGTGTTGTGTCTATGTTCCCAGCCAATATTTAGGAGCACAAAGCATCCTGGGCATGACCTCCAAGCATCCCTCTGCCAGGATTTTGCTGCTGACTTGCACAAGGGCCAAATCCATCCTCTCAGCTATTCCGTGATCCATGGGTTTGCTCCTCTTTGCCTCCAGCCTCCGAGGCAAGAGACAAATGCAAAGCATTCCTTTATCTTCCTGCCTCTACCGAGCGACAGGCAAAGCAATAAAATGCCTTTTTTTATAGAGCTGTAAATTTAATTTCCTTTTAAACCATTTGCTTCCACTTAGAACTCAATGGAAATGCTCCTCTGCTGGCAAAGCTGCAGCGTCCCGGTCCTGCCATCAATGTATAGGAACAGAGGGCTGGAGCTTTTGGATGAGCTTAAAAGTTGATGGAAGGGAAGATGGGGGAAGAGAGGAAAATTCTTAGGGCATTAAGGGCCTATTTTCCATCTTCCTCATGAACTTTCCTCGAGGGAAGAGCTTGAGCTGCTTTATGGGGCACAATTAAAGCCGTCTCCGTCTGCAGGACAAAAGTTCATCCCCAGACATCACTATGAAGCTGAGGATGATGGGGAAAAATAACCATTTTCTGGCCTGAAAAACCACGTGGAGCTTTAGATTTGGGGCTAAGAGGCAAGAGGAAGCAGTGTGGGCTCATGCCCATGTTCAGCATCCTTATGCCATCGGGAAAGCAGGGAACATTCCCAGTGAGCGAGGCAGCAGTGCTGGGATCACCCACCCTTGGCACAGGAGATCAACCTCGGCAGGTGTTCAGGGTGATCCTCTGGAGTGGATCCTTCCTGCCACAGGACATCAATGCCACTGCTGGGCCACCCCTCCTGGGAGCCCCTCCAGGAGGGAGCCCATGGGAAGCAGAGGAACAGGGGAGGAGGAGTGACAGCCCAGGGTGAGGGATGCTCAGTGACCCTGGGAGTCTGGGGCACCCCCATTCACCCAGCTGTGGGTCTCCCATGCCAGGGGCTGGATCCAGACCTCGTATCTCCTCCAAACCTCCTCCAGCTTTAAGTGCTGCATGAATCAACCTTGATTCACCCTCATGTCCTGGGAGGGAACTGACCCATGGTTTGTAGGTGCTACTCATTAGTGATTGTTTGTGAATGGAACTAAACCCATCCACATCCCCATTATTCCAGTACAGGATCCCAGCACTGGCTGCTGGGGGCTGGTCCCATCCCAGAGTCATTTGCTGCTGCTGCTGCTTCCAGATGGATCCATGGCAGCTCTGAAAGAAGAGGGTGCCTTTTTGGGGTGAAATTTAGGACAAGCAGCCACAGAACCAAAGCAGAAGGGAGTTTTACAATGACCCAGACAGGCACAACCCTGCAAACATCATCCCAACGTCAGACAGCTCCTCTGGAATCAGGACATGACCCGTTTCCAGCGCCCCAGGTCAGAGCAGCAAGGCCAGATGTTCCAAACAGCAGCAGAACACCCAGATCTTACCCAGGCCACAGTCTGGGCTCCTTGAAGCATTAAATCTCCCTGAGCAGGCTGTGAACTGTCATCTTGTGTCTTCTGCTCCCAGCCCGGGGTGTGAAGAATCCTTGGACATCCCTTGGTGGCCACAGTCGTTGGATACGAAGTCGGGGTGATCCATCCCTGATGCTGAAGGTTTAAAACCCCCCTGAGGTTTAAAGCACGACGTGAAGCCCACTTCAAAGAGCTGCAGCTTCCTACTTGATAACATCAGGAGTCTGGATCAAAGGCTGCATCCTAGGAAATCCAGCAAGGGAAGGGAAAATAAAATCGCTTCCTCCAGAGCATTCCTTGCTGCTGAAAATCAGCTGCTGGTTTGGGAAAATCAGACCATTGTGTAAAAATTATAGATGGTGCTCAAGTGTCCTTCTCTGATGGTTTTGTAGGATTTGGAGGTGTTTCCTAGCAGGGGGAAGGGGTGGAAACAGGTCCCTGATGCTGTCTGAATCCTGTTTTGTACCTCAGGGTACATCCAGCTCTGCCCTGTGCAGAGCTTTACAGGCTTTTCTCAAAACAGGGACAGGACTGAAGGTGAAGCAGGAGATGGAGCAGGGGACAGAGGGACCTCACTCCTCATTGGGATGTCCCTGGCTGGTCCAGGTTGAAAGCATCCCTTGTCTGAAGTCTCCAGCTCTCCTAGAACCCCTTCAGGCACTGGAAGGGACATTCTGGGTTGCATTTTCCAGATCCTCCTCCCAAGCACAGGCAGGGGCAGCAGCAGCAGAGCCTGGACTCAGGTGGGCTCCAGCCCCTCCTCAGCCTCCTGCTCTCCCTCTGCATCCCCCCGGGCACAGCAGATCCTGTCCCTCCCTCGCCCCCGCAGTGATCAGTGCCTTTCAGGAATGGTTCTTCTCGGGAGCCAGCCCAGCTGAATAGCTCTGGGCAGCAGGAGCAGACAGAGCCCTCTATTCCACCCCTCATATGAAAACCAGATGCCAGGAGTGGTGTTACGAATCACAGCTGACAGGGGGACGAGAGCTCTGCTTGGGAACCCAGAGGGGGCACGAAACTGTTCCAAGGGGGCTACTGTGCAGCCCCCCAAATTGTGCCACCCCTCCCTCTGCCCCACATCCCTTTTCACATTATTCACTTTTTCCATTGGCTTTTCTAGAAATGATAACTGGATTGTAGGTTTAGGATGAAAGGACATTAAAGACCATCCCCTCCCACCCCCTGCCACGGGCAGGGACACCTTCCACTAGCCCAGGTTGCTCCAAGCCCTGTCCAACCTGGCCTTGGACACT